>JARBWK010000001.1:216563227-216720727 GCA_030556195.1 Anolis apletophallus
GGCCATGCTATTGGGAACACAGCTGCGCTGGGCAGGGCACATCTCTAGGATGGCAGACTACCACCTCCCAAAGATACTATTCCACGGTGAACTCGCCACGGGTCAGCGCAAGAGAGGCGCCCCCAAAAAGAGATATAAGGACTCCCTGAAACAACATCTCAGGCTTGGCCAGATTGATCACCAACAATGGTCCACCCTGGCCTCACATCGGGAGGCATGGAGAAGCACTATCCACAATGCTGCGGCCTCTTTCGAGAAGACACGCCAAATGGGTCTCAAGAGAAACGACAACGCAGAAAGAACCGCAACTTGGAAAAAACATCACCCAAGGAGACTTTCTGCTGCGCTTTCTGCAACCGAACGTGCCTATCTCAGATTGGCCTTTTTAGTCATCAACGCGCTTGTAAAAAGCGTGGGATGAGTCCTTCCTGAATCTTCGTTCGCGAAGTAATGCCGAGAGAGAGAGAGATTGTATCAATGTATATACAATATATTATACCATACAAAAACCCCAAAACAATATGCAATCCTATATTTCAAAAGTCACACTATTTTAGTTCGTTTTATCATATGTATTTCACATTTATACATAAACACTATGCAGTCCTATCTATCAAATATAACAATCTTAGTTCATTTTGCAAAGTGTGTGACATTACTATACCATACACAAGATTGATTACAGGTCAAAGTAGCACATTAGTACATTGCTATTACATACATGAAACAGATACATTCAATATGTTGTCTGTTGTGTTTAAACAATTAATAGAGTACCAAATATTTATTGTTCTGTGATCTATGGCTGCTCATCCTCTATATGCGATTAGTATGGCTATATGAGATCTGAAAGGCACATTGATTATATATATATAATCATATATATTGGCAGAGATATAGTATTGACTTCAGCCTGATGGGCTTTCAATAATCTGGCAATAAAACAGTGCTGACTCTTCAAGATACACTTATTTATATATATTACTAGCTGACCCTGCTGTGGCGTTTTTGAAAAGCACAATCAAATGTCTTGCAACCCCTAAAAGCCGTTGAATTCTGCTGTGTTCTGAAGTATGAGTTGTTTCTTAGTGGGATGTTTATAACTTGGGGACTGCCTGTGTGTGTGTGTGTGTGTGTGTGTGTGTATGTATGTATTTGTGTGTATGTGTACATATGTGTGTATATATGTGTGTTTGTTTATGTATATGCATGTATATGTGTGTACTTATGTATATGTGTGTTTGTATATGTATATGCATGTATATGTATAGATGTGTGTAAGTACAGATATGTGTATGTGTGTGTATGTGTATATTTGTATATTGTTGTGCATGTGTATATGTGTGTGGGTATTTGTGTGTTTCCTCCTTCCTTCTGTCTTTCCTTTCCCTCCTTCCTCCAATTCATTCCTTTTCTCAATCAGTCCTCCCCTTTATTTCCCTCCCTCTCTTTCTTTCCTTCCTTTTTCTCCTCCCCTCACCAGGTTGTCCTTCCTTTATTACCTTTTCTTTCCTTTTTCTGTCCTGTGTACTTTCTCTTCTTTCTTCCTGTGGTACTTCCTTCCCTCCTTTCCCTCCTTCCTTCTCTCCTCCATTCTCCCTTTTCCTCCCTCCCTCTTTGTTCCTTCCTTCCTCTTCCATTCTGTCCTTCTCTCCTTCCCTTTCCCTCCCTCTCCCCTTCCTTCTTTCCTCCATTCTTCCTCTTCCTTCATTCCTCTTCCTTTCTCCCTTCACCCTTTCTTTCTCTCCTTCCTTTTCCTTCCCTCTCTCCCCTTCCTTCTTTCCTCCATTCTCTTCCTTCCTTCCTTCCTTCCTTCCTTCCTTCCTTCCTTCCTTCCTTCCTTCCTTCCTTCCTTCCTTCCTTCCTTCCTTCCTTCCTTCCTCTTACTTCCTTTCTCCCCTTCACCCTTTCTTTCTCTCCTTCCTTTTCCTTACCTCTTCTTTCCTTCCTCTTCCTTCCTTCCTTCCTTCATCTCCCTTTCTTTCTTTCTTTCTTTCTTTCTCTCTCGGAGGAGGAGGAGCTGCAGCTCGGCTCAGGCCGCAAGGAGGCGGAGAGCAAGGGGGGCGGTCAGGGAGAAGGAGGCGGCGGCGCCATGCGGTGCTGCTGCTTCTTCCTCCTCCTCTGGCTTCTCTTCCTCGCCGCTCTGCTCAGCTACTGGGCATGCGTGGAGGTTTTCACACATGCGCAGTTGCTCCGGAGCTGAAGTTGAGTGCAGGAGCAACTGCGAATGCGTGAAAACCTCCGCGCATGCCCAGTAGCTGAGCCGAGCGGCGAGGAGGAGGAAGCATCAGCACCGCATATTGCCGCCGCCTCCTCCTACCTGACCGGCCCCCTCCCTCACCACCGCCGCCTCCTCCGCCTCCTCCCCCTCCTCCCCCTCGCTCAACTTCAGCTCCGGAACAACTGCGCCTGTGTGAAAACCTCCGCGCATGCCCAGAAGGGGCGTCGGAGCACACAAAGTCGGGGCCTGAAAGCAGGCAGCCGCGATGCTGCATGAGGAACATCGGCAGGGTCAGGACACAGGGAATTCGCCCCTTCCCAGATGGCGCCCCATGCGGCCACGTCCTTGGCCTACCCATTGGACCGCCCCTGCTGTCCGAAAATATTCTCCCTTATGAACCATCAAGGGCGTTAAGATCTTCTGGAGATGCCCTGCTCTCGATCACGCTACCTTCGCAAGTGCATCTGGTGGATACGAGAGACAGGGCCTTCTCTGTGATGGCCCCTTGGCTATGGAACCCTCTCCCGAGTGAGATCAGGTCTGCCCCCTTCCTCCTGTCCTTTAGGAGGCTAGTGGAATCCTGGCTATGGAACGTAGCATTCCCAGAATAAAGGCCGAGACCTGTTATAGATCAAAGGGAATGACCACATATGCAGACTGAGTTGGACTTGATTTTATCTCGGCAATTTGGCTTTATGTATTTATCTTAAAGGTTTTAATCTTGGATTGTTATATTGATGTTTTAGTCTGTATTATTTGCATTGAATTCTTGCTGTGAGCCGGTCTGAGTCCCTCTACGGAGGTGAGAAGATGGGGATATAAAAGTTTTAAATAAATAAAGTCTCACAAAACCAGAGATAAAACTCCAATGCAAAAGTTAAAACATGAATATATATCCAAGGAGCAGGGTAAACTCATGAGTTTGAATAATCCAAAGATGAAGAATAAAACTTAAGTGATCCAAGAATCAAAGAACAACATATTAGCTTGAGTTCATGGTAAAATCCCCAAGACTCAAAGCAAAACTTGAGCAGGACGTGACTTGAAACGAGAACCAAGACAAAAGATCCTTGCTCTAACTGCAAAGTTGCTTGATCTGAACAACCGAAAGCAGTTTTCCCCCTTAATAAGGAGAGCAATGCATGAAAGCATTCCTTTGGCCCTTTGGCCGCTTTTTCCCATCACCTGACTTGCACCTGGAATTTTTCCCACAGAGAAGCAGTCTTGTCTCTCTATCGAATCTTCCAGCCTGTAATTCTGCAAAACACCGGGACTGTGGCACAGCTGGCTGGGAGTCAGCATTAAGATCACTACTGACCTAAAGGTCATGAGTTCGAAGCCAGCCCAGGTCGGAGTGAGCTTCTGGCCAATTTTGTGTAGCTTGTTGTCGACCTTTGCAACCCGAAAGACAGCTGTATTTGTCAAGTAGGAAATTTAGGTACCACCTATGTGTGGGGAGGCTAACTTAACAACTTTACGAGGCCTTAAAAAAATCTTCAGCAAAAAGCATGCGGGGACTGCTGAAAGTACTTCATCAGTGTCGCAGATGGACGGTGAAGTGACAGCTCCCCTGGTGGCCAGAAAAAAGTTAAATAGCCTCTGACTGTGACTGACTGTTGTGTGTCTATGGCATTGAATGTTTGCCATGTATGTGCACATTGTAATCCGCCCTGAGTCCCATGCGGGGTGAGAAGGGTGGAATATAAATACTGTAAATAAATAAATAAATAAATAAATAAATAAAATAAAACAGTTTCATTTTCACACAGAGTCCTCCGTTCTCCCAACTGAGGAATTGCCTTCCTGTTCCAACATCCCCTCTGTCTGAACAGGTCCTGCATCCCCAGACCCTCATCAACATCCTCCGCTGGCTGAGCTACACACCCTTCCCAATATTGAAGCATGGCTCCCATGTCCCTTCTCGTGGATGGGGTCCCAGGTTTCCCTGCCCACCTCCGCTGTGGTTGTAGTGGGACATCACAGTGCCCATCTGCCACTTGAAGCTGTGCTCTAAGTTCCTTGCGTTCCGGTTCAGCCAGTCCCTGTATCCAGGGTCCAGTTCCACCATCTCCACCATCCACTCCGTCCGGGGGACCCCGCTCCGCCTCTCGCTGTCGTAGGAACCAAAAAGCTGGCTGTCAAAGTGGCCGGTGCCCATGAACTGGGGCAGACCCAGGCCAGGCTCTGATACCACCGTGAAGCGAAAGCTAAGCGAGTGCGAAGGAGCACCTGCGAAAGAGAAGACAAGTGAAAAAAAACAGTCAAGCACCCTGCTAGAACAGCAACCGTTTCCATTTGTGTTATCGAAGGCTTTCATGGCCAGGATCACTGGGTCGCTGTGAGTTGTCCAGGGTGCCCGGCCATGTTCTAGAAGCATTATCTCCGGATGTATTTCTCACGTCCCACCTCATAAATTAAGATCATCCAGGGAGGCATTGCTCTCGCTTCTGCCAGCAATTCAACTGCGGCTGGTGGGGACGAGAGACAGGGCCTTCTCGGCTGTGGCCCCCCGCCTGTGGAATCCGCTTCCAAGTGAAATACGATCAACCCCATCCCTCCTAGCTTTCAGGAAGAAAGTAAAATCATGGTTGTGGGACCAGGCCTTTGCACAGCAAGTGCAGCACTTTATTTGGAACTGACTGTTTTAACGACGGACATGAAATACGGCTTTCGCCATTGCTTGATTGACTGAATGTGGATTGTATTGATAAAATTTTAAATGAATTTGTTAGTTAATGTTTTACTGCTGATGTTTTAATCCTACTGTATTAGTGCTTTTATATTGCGTATTGTGCCGGCATCTAATTGTGCCTTGTAAGTCGCCCTAATTCCCCCCTCGGGGGTCAAGAAGGGCGGGTTAGAAATACAGTAAATAATAATGATAATTACTGTCTCAGGCACATAAGAGAATAATTTCAGTTTGGGGATATTTCGGAATTCCCGATAAGGGATACCCAACCTGCATTGTTGTTATTACATTTACTATGATGATTTCTTCCCAAATTTTCCCCCAAGACTGAGACCCAAAGCGGCTAAAAAAAAAAAAAAGCCAAAGCAACCAAAATGAAGGTATTGCTCCTTGGTGAGTTTTGTACTTGTGCTTTTGCTTCTACGCTTTCCGGAAACAGGAAGGAAAGAAATACCATGAAATAAAAGCATCTACATGTTTCTCCGAATAGGGGTGAATGAACTCTGTGGTTTGCCCTGGTGTCAGTTAGGAAATCACTTCCTTGCCCTACATGCAAAGGACGGCTTTTTAGCAACTCCTTTCAACTACAATACAATCACTGTACCCATGAAACCAGTTTCTGCAGGTTTATTTGTCCATATCACACTATGTGTGTGTGTGTGTGTATAGTGAGACAATATATATAACAAAGTACATAAATATATTTACTACCATATCCTTCAAAATATAACAATAACAACAACAACAACCTATCCAAAAGGGCCAAAGAGCTCCAAAATGCAACTTTTCCATGCTTGAAAAGGTAACTTTCCAGATATCTGAAGTAATCTTTCCAAGCTGAGTAACTTTCCCAGGCTCCAACCTTGAAAGCATAACCTTTCCTAGTTGCAAAACATAACTTCTCCAAGAGAAAAAGTAACTTTTCCAAGCTCCCAAAAGCCACTCTCCCAAGCTGCACACAGAAAAGGAATCCTTCCAAATGGCACAAAAGTGTCTCTTCTGAGTTCAGACCAATACAAACAAAGGGAGAAATGTAGTTCCCTTGGAAAACAGTAATAGTAAAGAGGGAGCTTAAGCGTTAACAGTCAATAATAATTTTTAGTTTCACATGTAATAAACACAATTCATTCTTAATGGAAAGTATACAGGAAAATTCCTATCAATATTCTCAGAGTGAAAACGTATCAGTTGTAAAATAAAATAGTCCGGAAGCAAAGGCTTCAGTTCGTATTACTCACAGCGGTCGGTCCCAGAACAGTGTGATATCCAAAAAGGCGGATTTCAGTTCATAGTCAAAAAAATGATATATAATTTGTAATCCTTATCTGTAATCCAAAATCTCGGGCTCTGTTTTAGTCGACGGTATAGGGAATCCCTCCGCGAAACCGTTTCTCCCGCTGGGGCTTCCTCGGGACTCTGAGTCAGCTAGTTTATAAACTAAACATTATTATTGACTGTTAACGCTTAAGCTCCCTCTTTACTATTACTCTTCTGAGTTCAGGACCTCCCTTAATTCCATAATGTAACCTTCCCAAGTTTTCAAAGGTAACTTCCCACAAGGAGGTGATGTTTCCGAGATCCAAAAAGTTACTTTTCCCCAGATTCCATTCATGAAAACATAAGGTCCCCAAAAGGTGACCAAAACAGCTCCAAGACGCATCCTTTTCATGACTGAACAGGTAACTTTCCAAATGCCAACAGTAACGTCCTCAAGCCGAGTAACTTTCTCAGGCCCCACCCTTGAAAGCGTAACCTTTCCAAGCTTTAAAATGTAACTTCCCCAAAAGGAGAGGATGTTTCCGAGTTTCCAAAAGGTTCCTTTTCCCCAGACCCCACTCCTGAAAACATGTTTCCAAAAGGTGACCAAAGGAGCTCCAAAACACAACTTTTCCATGCCTGGAAAAGTAACTTTCCCAATGTCTGAAGTAACTTTTCCAAGCATAGAAGACCCCTCCCCATTGGGATGCCTAGAGAGGCAGTTTATTTCCCCCCCTTTTGCCCACCCCAAATGACCTTCAGGTTGTAGACCAGCTCCATGTCCACCTGTGTGCCTTGACGCACCTCCAAGCCCGTCGTCCATCAGCAGAAGGACTGCCAATCCCAGCAGCAGCCAGAGCTGCCCCATTGGGGCCACCATCCCGGGTTGGATCTGGTTCCGTCCCCCGATCACTCCATCTGCATGCCAGTCAGCAAGGGCGAGCGAGGAATTGCTTTCCAAGCCAAGTCGCACCAGGAAAGAGAGAGGAGAACCCTGCTGCCTCACCTGCCACGCAGCTGGAGAAAACTGATAGGGAGCATCGAAAGCGTCATTGCTGGCAGCTGATCTGGCATGCAGCAGGGAGTTCCACCCTTCCTGCCCCATTGGACCAGCTTGGCTGGGTAGCGTGATCACAGCAGCAGCCTCTGTAGAAGATATGTTCCTACCTTGCTTTCATTTCCCCTTTCCTAACATTGTAGCTAATCCTCTTATAAAAGAAATCTCAATTTGCAACTTTCTCCTTTCCATAGCGATACATTGTGTCCCTTTACTGCCTCCTCTTCTATAACCATAAACAAAACCTTTCCCAGACTGCGGAACACTGCAGGCCTGTCCGGGATGCCTTTGTGGCATCTCGGGAAGGCCAGGGCCATGTTCCCCCAAACTGCGGATACTGGGACCCCAGGCCCTTGCGGACCCGGTATCCACAGAATGGCGGATCGTCTCCATTTTGGTGTCATATTTTTCCTTGACAAATTCTAAGACTTTCGCTATCTCACTTTCTGTCTCCTGGTCCTTGCACCCTGGGAATAACCTTTTTGTTCTTAAGTATTATTTTTCAAAAGTGCCAGCTGACTGACCCTGCAGATCTCAACGTTTCATCGTGGATTCTGGGTCCCCGAGAAGTCTGTGTTCCATGAACTTGCTATGTGGACTCCCTAGGGGTTTCATGATGCCAGCAGACCAGGATCGCCAGAACCCACCATGGCAGGGATTTGCAGTTTCCAAGGACCAAGCTCCCTGGCAGTGCTGGGACAGCGGATTCAAAATACCCTTCCTTGCTGAACATCAAAGACTCTCCCCCCCTTTTATGAACTCTGTTTGCTTCAGGACCTTTCCTAGGGACAAAGACTGGCCATGCCTGACCCAGGACAGTTTGAAATCTATAGTTCACCAAGTACCAAAGACCCTCCTGAGAGCTAGAGCATAAAGCCCTCTCCTGCAACTATAATGGACCATTATAGACTTCTGATTTATGAATTTTCCCTTCCTGGACCCTTTCATAGCTCCAATTTCCAATCAAAGGAAGAACCCTATGAACTTTTACCATACATGCTCATTGGCCTTTCAAAAGCTACCTTTTCCTTCAAATCCATGGACTCTCTTTCTTATGAACTTAAATATGCTTTCTGTAATTTCTTTCAAATGAATATTGGACAGATGTGAGATGATATTTCTTTTCCCTAAATGTCAATGGTTAAGAATTTATCAATAAGATTAAAAGAAAATGTATTTAAAGTTATATGGAGATGGTATACCACACCGGTGAAACAACATCAGATGGACAGCAAGCAAAGCAACCTCTGCTGGAGATGTGGCATGCACAAAGGGACATATTTTCAATTTTTGGAAGGCTATATTTATTGAAATAAGCAATATTATAGGGCTAAATATTACTCCGGATGCTAGGTTAGCATTACTAATGGACACCACAAGGTTGAACTTAGAAATGGAAAAGAAAGAACTGATGATTATTCTACTCACTGTGGCAAGAATTATAATAGCAAGGAATTGGAAAATAATAACTAATCTTACACTGGAAGCTTGGTATAGGGAGGTATGGAACGTAGCCTTAAATGATAAACTAACAATGGAAATGAAGGTATTCAGGGGGGAAACTAATAGATCAGATACTGGTCGGTTTTTATTAAATACACTTTAGAGAGTGAAAATAGAATGCAATATAACCCTGTTGGTCAGGAATTTTGGATTTGACATTTGATTAATGGTTGATTTATAAAGATATGACAAAGGAAAGGATACCTGTTCAGGCCTTGGTGGTGGGTTTATGTATGTAAAATGTTCATTGTTTCTGTTTACATTGTAAGTTGTTTTTGTATGTAAATAAAATCTTTTTAAAAAAATGTCAATGTATTTTCCCTGTATATTTTCCTTTCCCATTTCCCCCCTATAAATTTATATGTACTTTTAAGGAACCTGGCTAAGACCCAGCCCTGGGGATTAGCTGGCCGCGTTCCTGACCAGCAAATCATTCACTCCAAAGTTCCTCTTGCATGGCAATAAGGTGAAAAGCCAGCCTTTAGGGCAGGGGTGCTCACACTTTCTCAGCATGTGAGCTACTCTTAAAGCAACCAAGTCCAAAAGATCTACCTGCCCCCGCCACCGCGCGCTCCCACTGTCGCGTGCTCCCGCCACCGCACGTGCTCCTGCTGCTGTTTTCCGCCCATGCAGCACTTCTTCCGCCTGCGGGGCATTGCAAGAAGGAGAAAGCACGAGGCGGGGCATCCAGAGGGAGCGCTCCGCCCTGCCTGTCTCGCCGGCCACGGAGGCTGCACAGCTGCTTCTGGACGAGAGAGCAGGGGGGCCCTCCAGAGGCCCCGCCTCGTGCTTTCTCCTTCCTGCAATGCCCCGCAGGCGAAAGAAGCACCGCAAGAGCAGAAGCCAGCAGCAGGAGCACGCATGCGTGCAGGGTGTGCGCGCGCATGGCGGGAGCGCCCCATCCGGCTGGTGAGGCCTGAAGATCACCTGGAAGAGGGCTGAAGATCTACTAGTAGCTCGCGAGCTACCTAATGAGCACCCCTGCTTTAGGGGGTCTTTCCCCAAACCCAAACTGGATCTTTTTACCAAATCTGTGATATTTTAGGGGAGGAGTGCTCATTAGGTAGCTCGGGAGCTACTAGTAGATCTTCAGCCCTCTTCCAGGTGATCTTCGGGCCTCACCAGCCGGATGGGGCACTCCTGCCATGCGTGCGCACACCCTGCGCGCACACGCGCACCTGCTGCTGGCTTCCGCTCTTGCAGTGCTTCTTTTACCTTTGGGGCATTGCAGGAAGAAGGAAGCACAAGGCAGGGCCTCTGGAGGGAGCACCCTGCCTCTCTCTCATCCAGAAGCAGCTGTGCAGCCTCTGTTGCCGGCGAGACAGGCAGGGTGGAGCGCTCCCTCTGGATGCCCCGCCTTGTGCTTTCTCCTTCCTGCAATGCGGAAGAAGCGCTGCGTGGGTGGAAAACAGCAGCAGGAGCACGCGCGGTGACGGGAGCGTGCAGCAGCGGGAGCGCGCAGGAGCGCACGGCGGCAGGGGCAGGTAGATCTTTTGGACTTGGTTGCTTTAAGAGTAGCTCACATGCTGAAAAAGTGTGAGCACCCCTGCTTTAGGGTCTGAGTTTCATCTACTAAAGGATCATAGATTACCCGGCAAAGGTAAATAGTTATAAGAGAAAGGGCCATCCCTTTGAGCCTCGGAAACTCAGAGGTGGCCACAATATCTTTTTATCACCCTCCATGACACTGAAGGACTCACCCTACAGATCACGATCTGTAATTGCAGGGAGGAAATGACAGATCTTGGACTTTTGTTGGCACAGCCAGAAATATGTTTATTGAAGACACACGGACAATAGACGGGGGGATTTGTAGGACGTAGGAGTTCTCGTTCAGCATTAGGACATTCATCTGCATATCATAATTAGTACATTCATTGTTCCATTCATTCCACTCCTCTCTCCCCATTGGCTCAGATTCACAGCCGATTGAGGGCGGACGGGAAATTTGAATCTGACAGCTCTGTAACATTATAAAATGGCATGTATTTTTGAAACAAACTTATGTCAGCTTTGCAGACATCAGGATATTGGCGGTTGTCATCCTTCTCAACTGAGACAGAATCTTTACTCTCGGTGGCTACTACTTCCGGACTTTGGTGAGATTACCTTTGGGGAAAGGGAAATTTGTGCTTCCTAATACCTCACCAAGGTTTTTCCAGAAAACCCTCGCTTTAGGGGAACCTAGGGTCCCTGCCCCTTTAGGGCAAGACCACCCTAAATTCATGTTCGATGTCAACACTGGATTCCTGACCAGGTTGTGTCTGGTTTATGGCCACCCCACCCCATGCAGAGGGTTTCTGAGCCTGTCAGGCAGTGGTTCTCAGCCTTCCTAATGTCACAACACCTGAATACAGTTCCTCATGTTGTGGTGACTCCCAACCAGAAAATTATTTTCGTTGCAACTTCAGAACTGTAATTTTGCTCCTGTTATTAATCGTGATGTAAATATCTGATATGCAGGATGTATTTTCAATCACTGGACCACATTTGGCACAAATACCCGATACGCCCAAATTAGAATACTGGTGGGGTTGGGAGGGTTTTTTTTGATTTTGTCATTTGGGAGTTTTAGTTGCTGGGATTTATAGTTCACCTACAATCAAGGAGCATTCTGAACTCCACCAACAATGGAATTGAACCAATCTTGGCATGCAGAACTCCCATGAGCACTGTGAACTCAAACAACGATGGATCTGGACCAAACTTGGCATGAATACTCAATATGCCCCAGATGTGAACACTGGTGGAGTTTGGGGGAAATAGCCTTGACATTCGGGAGTTGTAGTTGCTGGGATTTATAGTTCACCTACAAACAAACTTGGCACACAGAACTCTCATGACCAACGGAAAATACTAAAGGGGTATGGTGGGCATTGTCCTTGAATTTTGGAGTTGTAGTTCACCTACATCCAGAAAGCACTGTGGACTCAAACAATGATGGATCTGGACCAAACTTTGCACAAATACTCAATATGCCAAATGTGGACACTGGTGGAATTTGAGGAAAATAGACCTTGACATTTGGGAGTTGTAGTTGCTGAGATTTGTAGATTTGCACCGGGAATGTGGCGCAGCTGGCTGGGAGTCAGCTGCCTAAGATCTCTACTGATCAGAAGGTTATGAGTTCGAGGCCTGCCCGGGTCGGGATGAGCTCTCGACCAATTGTGTAGCTCGTTGTCTGTCTATATATGTCTATGGCATTGAATGTTTGCCTGTATATGTGCATTGTGATCCGCCCTGAGTCCCCTGCGGGGTGAGAAGGGCGGAATATAAATGATATAAATGAAATAAAAGATCGTTTTTTTAGCGTGGGGGGGACGACAAGGGTCGGGGGTATGTTATATTCATGTCTGTCCAATGTCTGTCAATGTGTTTCTTTTTTCCCTTTTAATTGCAAAAGCGAATAAAGATATTATTTTTTAAAATGATATAAATAAATAAATAGTTCATCTACAATCAAAGAGCACTCTGAACTCCATAACAAAGGAATTGGCCCTGGCTTCCTACGCAGAACCCCCATGACCAAGGGTTTGGTGGGCATTGACCTTGAGTTTTGGAGTTGTAGTTCGCCTACATCCAGAGAGCACTCTGGATTCAAACAATGATGGATCTGGACCAAACTTGGCACAAATACTCAATATGCCCAAATGTAAATACTGGTGGAGTTTGGGGGAAATAGATCTTGACATTTGGGAGTTGTTGTTGCTGTGATTTATAGTTCACCTACAATCAAAGAGCATTCTGAATTCCACCAACGATGGAATTGGGCCAAACTTCCCAAACCCATGAGCAACAGAAAATACTGTGTGTTTCTGATGGTCTTTGGTCACCCCTCTGACACCCCCTCCCGACCACCAGGTTGAAAAACACTACTCTAAGGCACCTTCACGGGAGGCTTGGCCTGTTCCTTCCTCTGAAACAGAGCCTCTGGCACATGGGGTCTATTGGCGGTTAATGACCTAAGGTCTAACTAAGGCTGGCCCTGCTTATCATCCAAGGTCAGGAAAGATCGGTTGCCATGGGGTTCTTGCTGACTCATTCCATCAGCACAGAAAATGAAAGGAATGCTGGAAACTGCAGTGTAGCCCCACCTGTTTATGTGTGTCTGCAAGACTCTTATGAGGACTCCATAAACTTCACAGGGTTTGCTTAAGGGTATGCATCCTCAGAGGTGGTTTCTCCAAAAGATCACCTGGAAATCATTGTTCTCCCACCCAAGTCCCAACTAGGGAGACCCTGCTTAGCCTCCAAGAGCAGAAGGGGATCGGGTGCCTTTGGGGTCTTGCTGGGCTCCAATTCCATCCGTTCCTTGGCTAGAACAGGGCATGGCAAGGAGTGCTGGGAACTGCAGTCCAGCCATGTCAATATGAAAACCGTATGACTTATTTCATACGGTTTTCATAAGCAAGGAATCTTCACAGAGGCTTTAACTGCTCCTTCCTCTAAAACAGTGCTTCCCACCCTTTGGTCCGTGGACCACCAGTGGACTGCAAGAACTAAAACATGGTATTGGCCTCACCCTGACTACACCGTTGCTTTGAAACCACATGGCAATGAGAGTAACCGGTTTTGCAAAACCCTCTTAGAATTCGGAGGCAACGGGGATGTTGGGAGGGGAGGGGCTGAGTGCTCACAAAAGATTACTACTACCACATCAGCTCTAGGTTGTGAAACATGGTTTAATGTGAGTGAGCAGATGGCGACTACTGGAGAGCCTATGTTTTGTTATCAGAATCTAGAGCTGTTGTAGTCCATACAATGCTATTTTCTGAATCGGCACCCCAAATAAACCGAATCTAAAGTTGACCAAAACTGATCTGTAAATCTTTTGGTACTAGAGTTAGAGAGTGGTTCCTGCTCTCAAATGTTGCTTACAGCACTTGGGATTCCTTAGCAGTCCTTCGGGGTTTTTGGAAAGACTCTTCTTATTGGACTGCTAGTCTCAGAATCCCCCACCTCTCCACAAATGTCAACACTGACACTGAAATACAACACCGCCTGAGCTCTGCGAATGCAGCATTTTTCCGAATGAAGCAGAGCAGAGGTAGGGAACCTCGGGCTCGGGAGCCAGATGTGGCTCTTTTCATGATTGCATCTGGCTCTCCAGAGCAGCTGGGGCCTTGGTTTCCCAGCATGCAGCGGGGGAGGAGTGACACAAATGCGCTGCGACTGCCGCTTCCATGTCGCCATCGCTGCCTCTTCCTCATCCCCTGCTGCTCTCGGGGCCCTACGCCCTCTTCGCCGGGGATGGCAGAGCCCGGCAGTGACACCTCATCCTTGTCTTCCTCTTCGTCCTCCCCCATGGGCCTCGGGGGAGGCAGCAGAGGCGGGCCTGGGTCTGGCGCCGCGAACCCGGCCTTGCTGCCCCCGGGGAATGGCCAGCTCATCGCCCTCATCGTCGGGCAGCTCAAGAGCCACTGCCTCTTCAACGCCTTCCAGAGGAACTGCCTTGCCGAAGTCGACACCAAGGTCCGCCGTGGCCCCGCACCCTCCCCTTCCTTCCTTCCTTCCTTCCTTCCTTCCTTCCTTCCTTCCTTCCTTCCTTCCTCTTCCTTTCTTTTTCCCTCTCCTTTTCTTTCATTCTTTCCCCCTCTTCCTACCTTCTTTCCTCCTTCCCTCTTCGTTCCTTCCTTCCTCTTCCATTCTTTCCTTCTCTCCTTCCTTTTCCCTCCTCTCTCCCCTTTCTTCTTTCCTCCATATCCCTCTTCCTTCCTTCCTCTTCCTTTCTTCCCTTCACCCTAGTAGTAATCTTCCTTTTCCCTCCCTCTCTCCCCTTCCTTCTTTCCTCCATTCCCCCTCCCTCCCTCCCCTTCCTCCCTCTTCCCTCCCTCTTCTATTCTTTTTTTTCGCCCAAGTCTTCCTTTCCTTCTCCTTCCTTTCTTTTCACTTTCCTCTCTCCCCCCTTCGTTCTTTTCTTTTTCCTTCATTATTTTACTTTTTCCTCACTCCCTTGCCTTTCTTTTCCCCACCCTTTCCTTTCCTCCCTTCCCATTTCCTTCTTTCTTTTCCCCTCCTTGTCTCTCTCCTGGTTTTCTTTTCTTCCTTTTCCTTAGTTCGTTCTTCTTTTCTTTCTTCCTCTCCCCCCCTCCTTTATTTCCTCTGTCTTTCCTTCCCCCTTCCTTTCGTCTTCTCTTCCTTCCCAGAGTCCTGAGATTGCCTTTTGCAGAGCCAGGTCTCATAGTATGTATGTATATACTCACATTTAGTTGAATTCAGTCTTTATATATATATATATATATATATATATATATATATACACACACACACACACACACACACACACACACACACTAGCTGTACCCGGCCACGCGTTGCTGTGGCGTAGTCTGGTGCATGGAAATATGGGTAGAGCCAGGGCCGTAGCCAGGATTTTGATTCGGGGGGGCTGAGTTTGGTTCGGGGGGGCTGAGACTGGGTGGAAGAGGGTCTACCCTAGCAAACCTTTTGTATTGTTATCCCAATAACCCCATTAATGTGGGATATAATGAGCATGGTGATCAGATCATGATTTAAATGCACATAACAGTTTTAATAATGTACCAGTAAGCCCTTTTCGCGGACCACCCTGAGAATTTCGGGGGGGGCTGAAGCCCCCTTCGCCCCCCCTAGCTACATGCCTGGGTAGAGCAATAGGTACAGCTGTGGTGGGAAGGTAACGATGCTCCATGCAGTCATGCTGCCTACAGGAACTTGGAGGCATCTATGAGGAATGCCAGCTTGTGGGGTTAGAAATGAGCCCCCCCCCCCCCTCTGAGTTGGGCTCAACTGGAGTTAATGTCAGGGCAAAATCCTAACCTTTTTACCAATGAGTAAACCACTGAGCTGCTGAACTTGCTGGCCAAAAGGTTAGCAGATTGAATGCAGGGAGTGGGGTGAGCTCCCACTATTAGCCCCAGCTTCTGCCAACCTAGCTGTTTGTAAACATGGAAATGTGAGTAGAGCAATAGGTACTTACCGAAGTATTGCAAGGAAGAAGGAGATAAGGGTTCCAAGTAGACACTTTGTCCCTGTAGGCAAAGGGTTGTGTCTACGCCTGGAGAAGGGGGAATTGGTGAGGGCAGTGAGGCCCGGTAACGGTAGTTGTCTGGGTCAGCTGTGGGTCGTTACTCTGTGTGAGACGGAGGAGCACGCAAGTAGTGCTACCCCTGAGGCTCGTCACAGAGAAATAGCAAGGGAAAGGGATGGGAGGTCCTCACAGCCGTTAGGATAGCCTTTCTCCGATTCGCGGGTGTATTTTTGAATTTCTGACAGCGTGCATGCGCGGTGGCCGTGTCCCGCCGCAAAGGATACTGGGAAATGTAGTATTGAATGGCTGGAGGAAAGATGGCGTCGGCTCAGCGTTTGAGGTATGTTTGGTGTGGAAGGTAAGGAAAGTTTGTGGGTGTCAGGTGTTGTGTGTGAGTGGGAATGCATGCTACTGGGGTTGTTTGTGAGTAGAGTTGTGTGTGTATAGTTGGTTTCATGTTGTGTGGGTGTTTTTAGGGTGAATGTGTGAAGGCTAGTTGTGGTGGGCGGGCGGCGTGGCATGTATGGGGCGTGTGTGTTGCTTTTAGATCGTGGGAAGGAGGCGAGGGTGAGTGTTTTCGGGGGAAGGACGTGTGGGGTGAATGTGTGAAGGCTGGTTTTGGTAGGCGGGCGGTGTGGTGTGTATGGGGCGAGTGTGTTGCTTTTAGACTGCAGGAAGGAGGCAAGGGTGTGTTGTTTCTGTGTTGCTTTGGGATCGTGGGAAGGGGGCGAGGGTGTGTGGTTCCGGGGAGAGGATGTTTGGGGTCGAGGGCCCAGAGGTATGTGTTGTGAAGTGGTGGACGGGCAGGCTCTGAGTGCAGCGTGCGCTACTGTGTAGAAGTCTGTGGAATCGGGCCGCTGCGCTCTGGCTGCCATGCGCGAACGTTCAAAACGCGCGCTGGCAGCGAAGAGGCAGGGATGGCAGTTCCGTTGCCCGATTTTTGGGGCTTGTGTTTGGGGGTGTTGCGAGGTATCTAGGGCGGGTTTTTTGGCCGTATAGGTATATATATGGCTCTCACTGAAATAAATATCCAAATATTTTGCTTTCATGGCTCTCTGAGTCAAAAAGGTTCCCAACCCCTGAAGCAGAGAGAGTTTGAGGACTGGGACATCAGTAGGGACACCAAGGGGCTTGTTTATAAAGCCATTGTCCTCCCAACCCTGCTATACACCTGAAAAACGTGGACTGTCTACAGACGTCACATGCAACTCCTGGAACGATTCCATCAGCGTTGCCTCTGAAAAATCCTGCAAATCTCTTGGGGAGACAGGTGGACAAATGTCAGTGTATTGGAAGAAACAAAGGCCACCAGCATTGAAGCAATAGTCCTCCGCCATCTACTCTGCTGGACTGGCCCAAAGATCACCGTCTCCCAAAGCAGTTACTCTACTCCGAACTCAAGAACGAAAAATGGAATTGTCGTGATGAAATGGCAATGTGTTTTTTCTTTCAGGAAATGTGTTCATTGTTTTTGATGTGTATAAGTACTTGAATGTTTATCTATAATGTGTTAATGTAATGAAATGCTCAGTTAAAATATAACTTTTAGGTAGGTTTATTAGCATTCGCTGAGAATTGGACAGAGGCCCCAAGCGTTGCCATAGCAACCTAGCTCCAAGCTGAGGAAAAGGGGCAGAGCCAACTGTCACTGAGGAAAAAAAGAATGTTGGTTTTAAAAAGAGTCAGTTGGTGACTGAAGGGACCAGAGAGAGGTTGATACCGTCTTGTGTAGAACTAGTTGCTAGAGAGTTTTAGGATAATTAGTCCTAAAGGTAGTCAGGAAGTGGAAATTGGCACTAAATAGTGAATTAAGGCCTAGAAGAGAAAGAAAAGCTAGGGAGTTATTAAAGAAATCTGTTCTTATGTACAGTATCTACATGTCTGTATGAAGGAAACCCATTTTGAAACGGTGTACTGCAAGCAATTGAACCTATGTAACCAATAAGCATACTTCATAAGAATTACATAAATAAAAGAAAACCTTGACACCTGGGAGTTGTACTAACTGGGATTTATAGTTCACCTACAATCAAAGAGCATTCTGAATCCCACCAATGACAGAATTGGACCAAGCTTCCCACAGAGACCCCCATGACCAACAGAAAATACTGGAGGGATTTGGGATGAAGTGACAATGATTATGGGGAGATGTAGTTCACTTACATCCAGAGAGCACCGTGAACCCAAACAACTAATACAAAGAGGTTCCTAAGACCATCAGAAATATGTGTTTTGTGATGGTCTTTGGTGACTCCTCTGAAATCTGAATTCCCTTCGCACCCCCTCCCCTGTTCCTGCCCCCCAGGTTGAGAAACACTGAATTATAGGCTCTCGTGCCATGTTCAAAACTGTAGGCATTTCCAGATTTAAAATGTGGAAAAGTTTAATCAAGTGCATTAAATGCCGTAACGGATAAAATCTGCTTTGAAAGCAACAGTAACAGAGTCTCGTGGCTTGCAGGAAGACTTACATTGAACTCATACAGAAGCCCAAAATAGGGCCAAGCATATAAATACAGTCAAAGGGAGGGGCGGGGGAATAACTCGTAATGTTTAGCAAGGCTACAGAAGATAGGCACACCTGAGCATGAATTACAAAGAAACATCCCTTTTCATTGCAAATATCTGTGGACTTCTGAGATGGGAAGCAGCTATTCAAAATGACCACTTTTAGTCCCAAATCCACCAGAAAGCAGTTTCCCTGTTGATCCCGAAGGTCTTCTTCAAGCCAGGGACTGAGAAGGAATGCCCAGAATTAGGTATGTGGAAAATACGGAGTAACATTGTAGTAAAGTAACAGACTGGGGTTCAAATGCCAATGGAAGGAGCTGCAGAGGAGCACAGACGATCCCTTGGGTGAGTCCCTTCGGCTCTTCTTCTTCTCATGGACTTCAAGGCCTAGGAGGCTGCGGAAAGGAAGAGATGGATAGTTAGGGAAACAGAAGAGTTTGAAGCCAACTGAGTGTCATGACTCTCGACCATTAAACACAGAAGCACAGAGTTTTGGAGTTGTAGTTCGCCTACATCTAGAGAGCACTGTGGACTCAAAACAATGATGGATCTGGACCAAACTTGGCACAAATACTCATAATGTTTATTTATTTATTTACTATGCTTCTATACCAGGGGTGGGCAATTATTTTTTTCCAAGGGGCCACACGAGAGCCAAAAAATATTATGGAGGGCCGCACCTAAAGGTGGAACTACATTCTAATCTACATCATTTATTTATTTACTATATATTACACATCATTAATATCAAAATATTATATCAAGAATTATTCATGTATTATTAGTATTAAAATCACAATTATTATATTATAGTATATATATAGACATTATAATATATTAACATTACTATATTATATTATTACTATATATTCTTATAAAATAATAATAAAAACCACTAAAATTAAATTAAATTAAATTCAAGAAGACAAAGTGCGAACCAAGGTGAAGGCTGACATTCTCAAGAGAGGAAGGATCCCAAGATGGAATGGCCCAATGACCCCAGCCCAGAGGATAACAAAGCGGACCCAGCCGCCGCCGCAGCAGAGCAGAGCAGAGCAGCAGGAGATCGGAGGCAGCAGGCCTCCACCCGCTCTCGCCCCCAGCCGTTTTCCAGCTGATCGCCCTGCTATGGAGTGCCTGCCAACCTTGGAGGCCAAGAGGAAGGGCTCCCATCGCGGGCTCTGTGGGGCCTGTGTCAGCAGACAGGCCGAAGGAGCGGCGGCTTTGAAGTGCCTGCCATTCCTGGATGCGATCCGGGCCTGCAGGGGGAGCACTCAGCGATCTGAGGCTGATCGCCCTGGCGACCCAGAAGACGATCAAGGGAGAAGGGCACCCCCTGACGTCCTTCTCCCCGAGCCGGACAGAATTGGCTGCATCCGGCCCGTGGGCCGTAGGTTACCGACCCCTGCTTTAGGGTGAGAAGAGCGGAATATAAATAATGTAAATAAATAATAAAAAAATGTTTTATGATCGAACCAATGTAGGAACCTATGGCTCAGGAGCCAGATGCTTGCTCTTTTCATGATTGCATCTGGCTCTCCAGAGCAGCCCGGGCCTCAGGGTTTCCCAGCATGCAGCGGGGAGGAGTGACGCAAATGCGCTATGATTGCCGCTTCCATGCCGCCATCGCCGCCTCTTCCTCATCCCCTGCTGCTCTTGGGGCCCTGCACCCTCTTCGCTGAGGGTGGCAGAGTCTGGCGGCGGCACGTCGTCCTCGTTTTCCTCTTCGTCCTCCGCTATGGGCCTCAGGGGAGGCAGCGGAGGCGGGCCTGGCCCTGGCACCACGGACCTGGCCTTGCTGCCCCTGGGGGGACGCCCAGCTCATCGCCCTCATCGTCGGGCAGCTCAAGAGCCGCTGCCTCTTCGATGCCTTCCGGAGGGACTGCCTCGCCGACGATAACACCAAGGTCCGCCTTGGCCCCGCGCCTCCTCCCCCCCCTTCCTTCCTTCCTTCCTTCCTTCCTTCCTTCCTTCCTTTTTCTATCATTTTTTTCTCCCTCTCACTATCTTCTTTCCTCCCTCCCTCTTCGTTCCTTCATTCCTCTTCCATTATTTTCTTCTCTCCTTCCTTTTCCCTCCCTCTCTCCCCTTCCTTCTTTCCTCCATTCTCCTTTCTTCCTCTTCCTTCCTTCCTCTTCTATTTTTTCCTTCTCCTTCCTTTCTTATCACTTCCCTTTCTTCTTCTTTCTTTTCTTCTTTTCCCATTATTTTACTTTTTCCTCACTCTTTTCTTTATTTTCCCCACCCTTTTTTTCTTTCCTTCCCATTTCCTTCTTTCTTTTCCCCTCCTTGTCTCTCTCCTGCTTTTCTTTTCTTCCTTTTCCATAGTTTGTTCTTCTTTTCTTTCTTCATCTCCCCATCCTTTCTTTATTTTCTCTTTCTTTCTTTCTTTCTTTCTTTCCACCTTCCTTCCTTCCTTCCTTCCTTCCTTCCTTCCTTCCTTCCGTCTTCTCTTCCTTCCTAGAGTCCTGAGCATGCCTTTTGCAGAGCCAGGTCTGAAGTGTCCCGTCATTCTGCCGGGGGAATCCTTTTCTCATAGTATGTACGTATATACTCACATTTAGTTAAATTCAGTTTCAAAATATATAATATATATTATATGGCTCTCACTGAAATAAATTTCCAAATATTTTGCTTTCATGGCTCTCTGAGTCAAAAAGGTTCCCAACTCCTGTTCTAGAGCATGGGTTCTTGAACTGTGGGCTGCAGACCACCAATGGGCTGTGAGGACAAAAATCTGGCCCATGAGCCTCCTTCCTCTTAACCCCCCCGGCTCCTTTTGAGCCACCTGCCACTCCTTCCCTGTCACTGGCCATGACATATGTTCTGTATCAGAAACTAGAGCTGACGTGGTGTATCCAATGCAATTTTCTGAATCAACACCCCAAATAACCAAACTGAATCTAAAATTGACCAACAACTGATTCGTAACCCTTTTTGGTACTAAAGCTGGAGAGTGGTCCCTGGTCAAAGTGGTCCCTGGCTTTAAAAATGTTGGGAACCACTGCATTAGCTTGTTGAGGTGTTCCAGCGACTATCTCTGTGGATCTTAGAAAACTATTTCTTGATTTAAGGTGTTGGCATGCTGGCTGATACCCAAACAAGGGATGATGGGCCGGAGATGTCTTGGTCCTTTCATTATTGGCGGGGGAAATTATGAGGAGGGAGAAGTAGGGAATTATTATTGCAATATTGATATGTTTATTTTATTCTAGCTTCTGTGCTTTTTATATAGGAATTTAACTTGTATTTTTAAAATGAATTAAATATTAATTAATTTATTTATACGGCAACTTGCTTACTCCCCATATGGAACCCAAGGGGGTGCATGCCAGAAGTTAAAGCAGCCTGAAATCCAAATATTATGTGGTTTTCTAGACATAGGAGAAGCGGGAATTTCTCAATAGGGTTGTGAGTCTACTTACTGAGGTAGAGGATGAGTACGACCCCAAGGAGGATGACAACAGCCATGGCCCCTGAGATGCCAACCACAAGGGTCCACAGGACACCTGAAACGGGACATACAGGTAAGCCACGGCCCCCAAATCACCCCCTGAATTATTTAAAGAGAGGTTGAGGGCGTCACCATTCACTCACCAGCCTCCTCCCACGTCACGTCCAGAGGTTCTGGGAGGCTATCATGCTCCACATGGCACTGGTACAGGTCCCGATCCTTGGCATCGACCTCGATACTCAGCCAGGTGTAGTAGGTGCCATCGGCATTGGGAGAAATGCCCCCACGGTGGGTCTCCTATTAATAATAATACCATATTTCTTCCATTGTAAGATGCCTGTAAAGCATGTCGTACTTTTGGTGCCATCACCACCAACAAAAATGCATTAAGATACACCTGCGATTCTAAAAGTCACCCCATCTTTACAGGTGTTTATCTAGAAAAACACCTCTAAACAGAACACTGTAATAATAAGTTATATTTGTCATGGATTTGTCATGTAAAACGCAGGATACAACACAGTTAAAAATTCTATATATGAAATTTTACTGTATATACTGTATTGTGAGCCGCTCCGAGCCTTCGGGGAGTGGCAGCATACAAGATCGAATAAAAATAAATAAATAAATGAATGAATAAATAAATAAATAAAGTGAACGTGTGTGTGTGTGTGTGTGTATAAAAGTCAGTGTTTGCGGGCAGTGGATGGTGCGGTGGTGCGGAGGGAGGAATATGTGCCAGTGTTTCGATTGGCTGCCACTGTGGGATTATTTGCGTAAAGGGCTCTGATTGGCCAGCCTCAGAACTCCAACATTCTACGGGGATTGGTTGCCACTGAAATGGTATTTGCATAAAGGACTCCAATTGGCCAACCACATTCCAACATTCTAAAGTGATTCAGAGGGAAAAAGAAAGACCTCAGGCAGTCAGCCACTGCGACCCACAGCAATGACGGATCAGGGCAAAACTTGGCAAACAGGGGCCCAATGGCCCAGTGCAACCCTCACCAAATGCTACAATTACAAATTACAATACAGAGCCCCCATGACCCACTCTACACCCTGGTGCTGTTTCAAGGAGGACGGACCACAGATGATGGGACTTGAAATACCTTCACTCACCTTCCGAGACCGTTGCAACCCTCATCCAAACAATGATCAAGACCAAATGTGACACACAGAGCCCCCATGACCCACTCTACCTACTGGTGCTGTTTGGAGGGGGGGTGGACCATGGCCAATGGGACTTGCAGTACCTTCACTAAGTTCCTGAGACCACTGCAAGCCACATAAACATCTAATAGGAACCAACCTTGGCACACAATGCCTTCCTCAAATAACCGGGCACCGCCGGTCACCAACTAGTATATACATGTGTGTGTGTGTGTGTTTTATATCACAAAGGCTGTTGCTAGGTGAAGTGGCCTTCTGTGATGTCACCGTGGGGGGGAGGCGGCATGTTTGGGGAAAGGAAAGAAGGAAGGAAGGAAGGAAGAAAAGAAAGGATAGAAGTAGGTAGAGAAGGGAAAAGAAAGGTTTGAGGGGGAGGGATGGTAAGGAAGAGAAAGGAAGGGAAGGAAGGAAGAAGGGATGGAGGGAGGGAAGACAGAAAAAGAGAAGGAAAAGGAGAGGGAAGGTAAAGAGAGAGGGAAGGGAAGGAGAGAGGGAAGAGAAGGGAAAGAAAGGGGGAAAGGTTGGTGTTTGAAGAAAATGGAGGAAGGACAGAAAGAACCACAAAGAGATCGTGGTCAAAGAGAATGGCCAAAGGGTTCCCATGGGGATAGTTTGAAAGAGGCCTTCTTAGAGCTGGAGAAGGGAGAAAGTAGGCCGACAATGGTTCCAATGATAACTAGACTACGTAGTATCCAGATAAAGCATAAGACCATTAAAACACATATATCACAAAGACCTAGAACAACGATGAAAAGGCCAGAACCTGTTCCATGACGTTCCCCTCCATCTTCCAGGTGATATCGATCTCCTTTGGGTAGAAGCCATGGGCGCGACACAGAAGGGTCTCCAGGTCTCCGTAGCTGGCCTTTCGTGTCACCTTCACCACTGGAGGTTCTGGGAAAAGAGAACCACAGAGTTGTCCCCAAGGACAATCCAGCCCAACCCTTCCTGCCAGGCAATTAAAGCCCTCCCGACAGATGGGCTTGTTTCTAAGCCTACAAAGGAGGAGATATTGCAACGTGGCTCTCGTGTGCCCTTCTCTTGGCCCTCAGTTCCTTCATCTGGTCCTAAGCGGGATTCATGGCTTCCAGATCTTGGCCCATTGTGGCTAAGTATTACAGAAATGAGGTGATTTGATCCTAATTGACAACACTGCATTCGGTCTAGAACGTTACTACCCTGTGGTGACTTTCCACTTTGGGTGCACCTACACTGCAGAATTAATGCAGTTTGACACCACTTTAATGCTATGGGATCATGCAAATTAAAGTTATCCTTCTCTGCCAAAGAGTGGTGGAGACTCACCAAAGGATTCAACAGCACTGAGCCATGGTGGTTAAAGTGGCACCAAACTGCATTAATTCTGCAGTGTAGATGCACACTGATTCCTTTAGTGTTGTCCTTTCAAAGCTCTGGTCCTCAGATTTAGAGATCACACACGAAAGAAATAGATTGCAGGCAGTCCCCAAGTTACAAACATCTGCCTTAAAAATGACTCATAGTTAAGAACAGGGGTGAGACAACAGGAAGAGAGAGAAATCTGTTAGGACATGTAAAAAATCAGTTGGTGAGTGTGTTAACTGAAAATGCAAAGCGCGAAGCTGATTGGTTGGGCCACACTCAAGAAGCTAGATGAGCCTGGGAGTTTTGGCAAGAGCTTGCACAGAGAGAGGGAGAGAGAGAGAGAGGGAGGGAGTTGGTCTCATGAAGTCACATGGGTCACCTCTCCTCTCTCCAGATTCACCTGCCATTCACCTCTCTAGGCCTGTCCCTAATCCTTCCCTTCCTTATTTATTTATTTATTTACATCATTTCTACCCCACCCATATCAGCCCGAAAGTAACTCAGGGCAGCGAACAATCGCCACAATAAAAATATTACATTACAAAATATCTAAAAACATCAAACTTTCAAAACTTCATTATTATTTCACAATTGTAGATTTTAAAGACAGAACCAATTAGGAACTGCCATTTATAATGAAGTTTTGAAAGTTTTGTTGGAGTTCTGAAATGTTCACCACCAGAACTTTAGCAACACTGTAGAAGCAAAGCACCAGCACCACCTAGTGTTCACCACCAGAACTTTAGTTTTGTAAGTACTTTAGAACCATTTAGAACCATGATTGCCCAGGCCTAGTAGACAGACAGACAGATATAGCATATATGTTTGTGTGTCCCTATTCCAACTTACATATAAATTCAACTTAAGAGCAGACCTACAGAACTTCTCTTGTTCGTAACTTGGGGGCTGCTTGTATTGAGGCTTGTATGAGCTCCCCTTCCTTTCTCGGTTCCTCACCTTTCCGGAGCAGCGTCTCCTTCCCGTAATTGAGGTACTTGTGCAGCCAATCAATGCAGTCCTCCTCCAGGAAGGTTTTGCGTCCCTGGGTCCAGACACGGTCCGCCTCCCACTTCCGCTTCGTCACCTGGGCCTTGGGGTTGGAGGCCGTCCAGGTGAGGGTCTCCTTGTCCAGGCTGAGGAAGTCCCTCCCGTCATAGCCAAACTGCGAGAGCCCCCCTTTGCGGCCGTCCGCACTCACTTCGCAGCCGTGCATCCACTGCCAGGTGTGATGCCCTGGAGGAATGATAAAACCGTTGCAATAGAACAGTGGTTCCCAACCTTTTCTAGATCAGGAAGCACCTTGACCAGGGACCAATGTCCAGCATACGTACCAAAAGGGTTACGAATCAGTTTTTAGTCAACTTTATATTCGGTTTGGGGTGCTGATTCAGAAAATTGCATTGCATACACCAGATCAGCTCTAGTTTCTAATACAGAACATATGCCATGGTCAGTGATAGGAAAGGAGTGGCACATGGCATGAAAGGAGCAAAAATAAAAAAATAAAAAAAAAGAGGAAGGAGGCTCGCGGACCAGATTTTCACCCTCGTGGCCCAATGGTTGTCCACGGCCCACAGGTTAAGAACCACTGCAATAGAAGGAAGGAGCTGCAAAAGCCAACCAGTCCATTCTGCTCCCAAGCCTTCCTAATAATAATACACTTTATTTATATTCCGCTCTTTTCAACCCAAAGGGGAGTCAGAGCAGATTACGGGTACACATACTTAGCAGACAATCCTTGCCGTTTCCACATACACACATATAGACGAACAGAGGCAAACTCTGGCCACCAGGGGGAGCTGACGCATTCCTCATCTCTCAGCGTTCCCAGCGTCCCTTGTTGTTCCTTCCGCATTCCTCAGTGTTCCTGGAGTTCTTTAATGGCCTCATAATTCAGTCAAAATTTGCCTCCCCACTTAATGTGGTCCCTTTATCTCCTGCTTGACAGATGCAACTGTCTTTCGGGCTGCAAAGGTCAACAGCAGGCTACACTTAAAGGTCGAGCACTAACCTCGACCTGGGCAGCCTCGAACTCATGACCTACTGGTCAGAGAGATCTTATGCAGCTGACACTTAGCCAGCTGCGCCACATTCCCGGTGCTTAAGAGGTAGCCATCGAAGCTCCATCCAAAGATGAGCAACTTCTCAATGTTCAGATAAAGACTCTTCTACATGAAGTCCTTTCAGATATTTCAAGCTATCATATTGTCTTCTTCAAATAATAGAGAGTGGCCATCATGAGAAACAAGAAGCAAGCTTGTTAAAGATGGTGCTTGTAATTACTGAGAATTATCATAATGTTGTGGTGAGAGACTCTGAGAACCTAAGGGCTTAAAGATGGTGGTGGACACTCCTTCTCTGGAGGTTTTTAAGCAGAGGCTGGGTGGCCCTCTGCTTGGGGGAGGGGCGGCCTTGAATGGTGCCTTTCTTCAAGGCAGAATAGGGCTGGAGACTGGATGGCCTTTGGAGTCTCTTCCAATTCTACAATTTGTGATGAAGAACCCTTGGAATCTGAAAGTCATAATAGTATAATATAGTATATTGTGTATACATATAATATTGATAATGTTATAATGTGATGCGATATATTACTACTACTACTAATATGATACTATATATATATATTGTGTTACATGCAATATTACTAATAATATTGCAATATAATTGTTATAGTTCAATGTGATATTGTTATAGCACAATGTGATATGTAATATTGTTGTGCTGTGGCAATAATATAGTTTATTGTATTTGTATAGTTCAATGTGATATTGTTATAGTACAATGTGATATATCATATTGATATTGTACTGTAGCAATAATTATAGTTCATTGTATTTGCATTTTGCTTGTGAGCCGCTCTGAGTCCCCTTCGAGGTTGAGAAGGGCGGCATATAATATTGTGAAATAAATAAATAAATTCTCTATATTTAGGTCAGGGGTGCTCATTAGGTAGATCGCGATCTACTGGTAGATCGCGTAGGGTGTCCTGGTAGATCGCAAGCAGGGCGGGAGGAAGGCTCAGTCTCGTCCCGTAGGCTCCCTACGCAGCCCAAGTGCAGGAGGTTGGACTGGATGGCCCTTGGAGGTCTCCTCCTATTCTAGGAACCCGTTGTTGTTGTTATTATTATTATCAGAGGCTGAATGGCCATCTGTGAGGAATGCTTTGATTGTGTTTTTCTCTCATGGCAGAAGGAGGTTGGACCGGATGGCCCTTGGAGGTCTGCTTCTATTCTAAGAACCTGTTGTTGTTGTTGTCATTATTATTATTAGTAGTAGTAGTAGTAGCAGCAGAGGCTGAATGAATATTATCATAATTATTATTATGAATAAATTATGGGCTTATTATATTCACATTTAGTTGAATTCAGTCTTAAAATATATTATATGGCTCTCACTGAAATACATTTCCAAATGTTTTGCTTTTATGGCTCTCTGAGTAGTGGGTAGGGAGATAATTTTGACTTGGTTGTTTTATAAGTAGCTCGCATGCTGAAAAAGTGTGAGCACCCCTGATTTAGGTAAACTACCAAAAGCAACTCTCCCCAAGCCTTTAATGGAGGGCAGGATGATTTGCTGACCCCACCGCCCATGCTTCCACTCACCGCGGCTGTGGTTGAAGCGGGTCCAGAGGCTGACTCGGAAGTAGAGCTCCCAGCTCCGCGAGAGCTGTGTCTGCCAGTCCCAGTATTGGGCATCGTGTTCCTCCATTTTCCGGATCCAGGAGGACCGTGGCCGATCCCTCCTCGTCTCACTGTCATAGCGAACAAACTGCTCATCATCCAGGTAGCCCACGATGCTGAAGTGGGGCAGCCCCCCGCCGGGCTCAGAAACCCCCGTGAAGAAATAATGCAAACGATGGCTCCGACCAGAAAGAGCTGAGGTGGGAGAAAAAGAAGGGGTGGGCTTAACAGGAACAACTCAAGACTCAAGTCTGACCGGGGTATTGGGTGACAACCTGTGCTAGACGGGGTTGCACTCCCCCTGAAGACACAAGTCTGCAGCTTGGCGGTCCTTCTAGACTCAATACTGACACTTGACGCGCAGGTGGCGGCTGGAAGGGCTTTCGCACAATTAAAACTCATGCGCCAGCTGCGACCTTACCTCGTGAAGTCCACAGTGGTCCATGCCTTAGTTACCTCTAGATTGGATTATTGCAATACACTCTATGTGGGGCTTCCCTTGAAGACGGCCCGGAAACTCCAATTGGTCCAACGGGCAGCAGCCAGATTAATAACTGGGGCGAATTACAGGGAGTGGTCAACCCTCCTGTCTAAGGAGCTCCATTGGCTGCCATTCATCTTCCGGTCCCAATTCAAGGTTCAGATTATCACCTATAAGGCCCTAAACCAGTGGTTCTCAACCTTCTTAACGCCGTGACCCCTTAATAGAGTTCCTCATGTTTTGGTGACCCCCTACATAACATTATTTTTGTCGCTACTTCATAACTGTAATTTTGCTACTGTTATGAACCGTAATGTAAATATCTGTGATGCAGGATGTATTTTCATTCACTGGACCAAATTTGCCACAAATACCTAAATTTGAATACTGGTGGGGTTGCGGGCCGGGTTGATTTTGACATTTGGGACTTATATTTGCTGGGATTTATAGTTCACCTACCATCAAACAGCATTCTGAACTCCACCAATGATGGACTTGCACCAAACTTGGCACACAGAACTCCCATGACCAAGAGGAAATACTGGAAGGGTCTGGTGGACATTGAGTTTGGGAGTTGTAGTTCACCTACATACCGAGAGCACTGTGGACTCAGACAATGATAGATCTGGATCAAACTTGGCACAGATACTTAATATGCCCAGATGTGAACATCTGGAGATGTTTGGGGACTTTGGGGAAAATAGGCATTGGCATGTGTGAGTTGTAGTTGCTGGGATTTATAGTTCACCTACAATCAAAGAGCATTCTGAACGGTGCACATCATCCCAGGACTCCAAAGCAGGCAGCCATGGCAGTTCAAGGGGCATCAACCCGCATTAAATGGACAGTGTAGATGCAACCCTGAACTTCCTGAATTCTTCCATAGACAACATTGATTCTTACTGTAAGTCAGTCTACTGGATTCTGCCCTTCCCAAAAAAAGGAACTTCTCCAAGCCTTCCCACTTTTTTCCAGCCTCACGCATCCCAATGATCCCCATTTTAGCCTGGATCCGGATTAAAACTCACCGGAGCCTCTGAAGGTGGAAACTATAGCTCCCAAAAGGAGCAAAAACAACCCAGAAACAGGACTCATCCAGCCAGCCAAGACAGGAAACGCCGAAGGACGCTGATTGGCTGGGAAGGACCTTTTTTTAACCAATAGGATTACAGTTATCGGACTCAGTGACGTCAGTTGCTAGGCAGACTTGGCCCGGGGATTTCTCAGAAGTCATGAGGCTGCAGTTGCTCAATTCTGTATTTTCCAAATCTGCTTGTTCCTGTGAATCGTTTGATTTCCTCGCTTTAGTCTTTCTTTCTTTTGCAATTCTTACTTACCATTGTTTTAAAAATTCTTAATTTATTACATTTGGCCCTGCCATAGTGTTTTTAATTCACTGCTGCGCTATTGTTTTGTTTTATTATTTATATTATTTTGTTTGCTTGTTTTTGTTGATGTTCTGTTGTGTTTGTATTTTTATAGATGGCCTTGGCATCATGTAAGCCTTCGGGGAGATGGTGGCGGGATATAAATAAAGTTTTATTATTATTATTACTATTTACTTAGGTGATCCCTCGTTGTCCAAAGATGATAGTCCTCCAGGGTCAGTGTGCAGTGTGCGGTGGGTCCGTAAGGTGGCTGTGGAGCCCTATTCTTGATCTGCATCTTCTCCCGCAGTGAGGGCATTGGTTTTCAGGTGGAAAGCGGTCCCGGTCGGGGTTGGCTTGAGGCGCCTTCTTCCTCTTGGCACGTTTCTCCCTTTCGCCCTCCATTCATGCCTCTTCAAATTCTACAGCACTGCTGGTCACAGCTGACCTCCAGCTGGAGCGCACAAGGGCCAGGGCTTCCCAGTTCTCAGTGTCTATGCCACAGTTTTTAAGGTTTATTTATTTATTTCCACCATTTCTACCCCGCTTCTTCTCAACCCCCGAGGGGGGACTCAGAGCGGCCTAACAACGGCAACGATTCGATGCCACATAGTATACATATAATAAAAGCAAACAGTTAAGAATAAAATACATTAAAATACAGCTAGAATTAAAATACATTAAAAATACAATTAACATTAAAATGCATCGTGTACATTCACAACAGTTAAAATAGTATTCCATCCATAAGCATTAGGTCTTGTCCACCAGATTGCCATCTCAATCCAATCAAAGTGCCGTATCGTGCTAAAGTGCAAACGCTTGGTCCCATAACCAGGATTTCACTTTTTTTCTGAATGCCAGGAGGGATGAAGCCAATCGAATATCAATAGGGAGTGCGTTTCAACAGATGGGGAGCCACCACCGAGAAGGCCCTATCCCTCGTCCCCACCAACCGCATTTGAGATGTAGGTGAGAGCGAGAGCAGGGCCTCCCCGGATGATCTTAAGGTACAGGATGGGATGTAGCGGTTGATGCGTTCGGACAAGTAAGCTGGGCCAGAACCGTATAGAGCTTTAAAGGTCAAAACCAGCACTTTGAATTGAGCTCGGAAGTGGATAGGCAGCCAGTGGAGCTGACACAACAGGGGGGTGGTATGCTCCCTGTATGTAGCTCCCGTTAGTAGTCTGGCTGCCGCCCGTTGGACTAATTGCAGTTTCCGAACTGTCCTCAAAGGAAGCTCCACGTAGAGTGCGTTGCAGTAATCTATTTGGGATGTGACCAAAGCCTGGACCACCGTAGCCAGATCAGACTTCCCAAGGTACGGGCGCAGCTGGCGCATGAGTCTTAACTGTGCAAAAGCTTCCCTGGCCCCCGCCGAGACCTGGGGTTCCAGGCTCAGCGATGAGTCCAGGATCACTCCCAGGCTGCGAACCTGCGTCTTCGGGGGGAGCGTGACCCCATCCAACAGAGGCTGTAACCCTATGCCCTGTTCGGCCTTACGACTGACCAGGAGGACCTCTGTCTTGTCTGGATTTAGTTTCAATATGCTAGCCCTCATCCAGTCCGACATAGCTGCCAAGCACCGGTTCAAAGTCTGGACAGCCTCCTTGGTGACAGGTGGCTTTGAGCCCATCTTTCAATCTCTTTTCCTGCCTACCAACATTACATTTTTCATTCTTGAGCTCGGCGTAGAGTAATTGTTTTGGGAGGCGGCAATCGGGCATTCGGACAACGTGGCCGGTCCAGCGGAGTTGATGGCGAAGGAGCATCGCTTCAATGCAGGTGGTCTTTGCTTCTTCCAGCACGCCAACATTTGTTCGCTTGTCTTCCCAAGAAATTTGTAGGACTACTACTAATAATATGTTATTATAATTATATATTTTATATTCCATGTAATATTACTAATAATATGACAGTATAATGTTATAGTGCAATGTAATATATATTAGTATTGTGCTATGGCAATAATATAATATATTATATATACATATAATGATAATATTATAATGTAATACAATATACTACTACTACTACTAATAATAATATGATATTATAATTATATATTTTATATTCCATATAATATTACTAATAATATGACAGTATAATGTTATAGTGCAATGTAATATATATTAGTATTGTGCTATGGCAATAATATAATATATTATATATACATATAATGATAATATTATAATGTAATACAATACTACTACTACTACTAATAATAATATGATATTATAATTATATATTTTATATTCCATATAATATTACTAATAATATGACAGTATAATGTTATAGTGCAATGTAATATATAATATTAGTATTGTGCTATGGCAATAATATAATATATTATATATACATATAATGATAATATTATAATGTAATACAATATACTACTACTACTACTAATAATAATATGATATTATAATTATATATTTTATATTCCATATAATATTACTAATAATATGACAGTATAATGTTATAGTGCAATGTAATATATAATATTAGTATTGTGCTATGGCAATAATATAATATATTATATATACATATAATGATAATATTATAATGTAATACAATATACTACTACTACTACTAATAATAATATGATATTATAATTATATATTTTATATTCCATGTAATATTACTAATAATATGACAGTATAATGTTATAGTGCAATGTAATATATATTAGTATTGTGCTATGGCAATAATATAATATATTGTATTTACATTTTACTTGTAAGCTGCTCTGAGTCCCCTTCGGAACTCATAAATAAATAAATTAAATTAAATAATAAATAATAATAACACTGTCGTAAAATAATGCATGCCTGCCTCTCAAGCGCGCCACCTGCAGGCCAAGTTTGGAAAGTCCTGCTAGACTCAGACCACGCTTGCATTCCTCCTTCTCCCCCCGCCATCGTAACTGCCAATCAGCGACCACATGCAAATCCCTCCCAACGTTCCACCAATCACCTCTCACTCTCAACGGTAAATCAATCAACCCCGCCTTCCTTGGGGCGCCTGCCCTGCGGCCGCCATCTTTGAGCGGGGCGGAAGTAGAGCGAGAGGGAGGCCTCCGCTTCCCAGAGAGGCAGGAGGAAGTGCTCGGGTGACGCGCTTCCCTCTGAGCTCACTTCCGGATGAGAAGGCAGCCGCGCAGGGCGGCAACCTCTCGATGCCGCGGCCTAGTTGTGTCTTTCTCTCTCTTGAGGGTCCCCGGCGAGGCCTCTCTCTCTCTCTCCCTCCTCGGGGCCGGAGGTGAGCTTCCTTCCTTCCTTCCCCAGCGGGCCATGGAGTCCTTTCCTTGCTCCGCCTTTGCCAAGCGCCATGGCCAGGTCTCTCTCTCTCTCTCTCTCTCTCTCTCTCTCTCTCTCTCTCTCTCTCTCACTCACTCACTCTCACTCTCACTTCGTCTTTGGTGTTGTGTATCTCGATATGCATTTTGTACAAATGTTTTCATGTGTGTGTTTGAAGGAATGTTTTGGGGGCATTTTGTGTGTTTTGCAATGTTGCAGCCTGCCATAAGGAGGGGTGGGCAAGAAATAAACATAATTGGGCTTTTTACACTTTTTACATTTGCAAAATCCTGGGGCACACCACCAACCAAAACGACACAAAATGACACTCTAACACAGTCATACATATAGTTAATATGTTTTTGAATGTATTTATACACTCAGTGTGAAACCTGGGCCTGTTTCGATGAACTCAACATAGATATCCTGGCAGGAATGGCAGAAAGACACAAACTTCCCACACAGAACTCCCATAACCAAGAGGAAATGCTATAAGAGTTTGGTGGGCATTGACCTTGAGTTTTGGAGTTGTAGTTCACCTATATCCAGAGAGCACTGTGGACCCAAGCAATGTTGGATCAGGACCAAGCTTGGCATGAATACTCAATAGGCCCAAATATGAATGCAGATGGAGTTCAGGGGAAATAGACCTTGACATTTGGGAGTTGTAGTTGCTGGGATTTATAGTTCCCCTACAATCAAAGAGCCTTCTGAACCCCACCAATGATAGAACTGGGCCAAACTTCCCACACAGAACCCCCAGGAGGCAAGAGGAGGTCTCTACTTGGGGAAAGGGAGGCGGGCCCTCCCAATGCATGGAGAGGGAGAGACCAAGTAGACAACCGGGGGGGGGGGGGGGATTCGTTTGTAATGTTGTGCCTTTATCGAGGTAGGTTTCTTAGGGTTCTTATACTTCAACACACTAGACTCTTTCCCCCCCCCCCCTTCCTGGAGGTGCCAATTTCCCACGGCACACCTGATGATCACTCACGGCACACTAGTGTGCCCCGGCACACTGGTTGGGAAACACTGGGCTATATGACCATGTTCTAGACCAGGGCTGTCCAACTTCTGCCCCCCCGCCCAAGGGCCGGAATTCCGGTGAATGATCACCTGGGGGGGCCGCAGGGGGGGCAGGGCCGCTCGCTGGGGGCAGGACCGCTCACGGGCATGCGCGGCAGGGCCGCTCCCGCCCTTCCGCGCATGGCCGGCGTCCTACACGGCCCGCCCTTTTTCGGCGGGGCTGGGTGACGTCAGACGCCGGCACCTCCACCTCTTCCTCCTTGGCGCCGGCGTCTGACGTCACTCAGCCCCGCCATCTCCCAGGACGGGCTGTGCAGGACGCCGGACATGTGCGGTGGGAGCAGCAAGGCGCCGCCGCCATCTCCCTGGCTGCTGCAGCACCCGCGCCCGGAAGGTAAGCTCCCAGGGCGGCGACTGCAGCAGCCAGGGAGATGGCGAAGGGCACCTCACCGCTCCCGCCGTGCATGTCCGGCGTCCTGTGCAGCCCGCCCTTTTTCGGCGGGTCTGGGTGACGTCAGATGCCGACGCCTCCACCTCTTCCTCCTCGGCGCCGGCGTCTGACGTCACCCAGCCCTGCCGAAAAGGGGCGGCCGCGCAAGACGACGGGCATGCGCGGCAGGGCGGGAACGGCCCTGCTGCATGCCCCGTGAGCGCCCCCCCCCCTGAGATCAATTTTTTTAAAAAAATTAAAAAGAATTTGCAGGAGGAAAGGCAGGCCGCGTATGGGCCGTGGGCCGGCTGTTGAACAGGTCCGTTCTAGACCAGTGTTTTTCAACCGTTTTTGAGCCGCGGCACACTTTTTACATTTACAAAATCCTGGGTCACACCACCAACCAAAATGACAACCTAACACAGCAATACATATAGTTAATATGTTTTTAAATGTATTTATACACTCACTTAGTGTGAAATCTGGGCCTGTTTTGATGAACACAAAATATATAATTATATAGTATATTATTATTATATTGCATTACATTACAACATTATCAATATATGTATACAAAATATATTATACTGTAATATCAAATACAACATACTATGTCATTGTCACAGTACAACAATTACATACCACATTGTATTATAACAATTATATCACAATATTAGTTGAAGTCCAAAACACCTGGAGGGAAAACGGTGCACGTGACGTCATGGCTGCGGCGGAAATGGCATGGGAGCCATACATGGTGTGTATGGCTCCCATATGGGCTATAGCGACGGCGGCCACGCCGCCACCCCACTGACTGGCTGGTAGCACCTGGGCAGGAGCAGGAGCCTGCAGGGCGGAACTGAGCCTTCCTCCCGCCCTGCCTGCGATCGACCAGTACGCCCTACGCGATCGACCAGTAGATCGCGATCTACCTAATGAGCACCCCTGTTCTAGAGGTATTCTCTCCTGACATTTTGCCTGGATCTATGGCAAGCATGCTTAGATGCAGGCGAAACGTCAGGAGAGAATGCCTCTAGAATATGGCCATATAGCCCGAAAAAACCTACAACTGCACAGTGTTTCCGGCCATGAAAGCCTTTGACAAAACATAATTGGGTTGCTGTAGGTTTTCCGGGCTGCCTGGCCGTGTTCCAGAAGCATTCTCTCCTGACCTTTCACCCCATATGTGGCTAAATTTATTTATTTTTATTTACAGTACTTTTATTCCGCCTTTGTCACCCCACAGAAGACTTAGGGCGGATTACAATGTACGTATACATGGCAAACATTCAATGCCATAGACACATAACATATATAGACAGACACTCAGAGGCTATTTAACATTCCAGCTTCTGGCCAACAGGGGAGCTGTCTCTTACTCATCCTTTGCATACTTCCTGGAGATTTTTATGGCCTCGTAAATCAGTTAAATTAGCCTCCCCATAAAGTGGTTTATTTATTTACATTATTTCTACCCGCCCTTCTCAACCCCCGAGGGGGGACTCAGAGCAGCTTACAAGGCAGCAATTTGATGCTGGTAACAATACATAGTATAAAATCACAAGTAAGAACAAAGCTAAAAACATCAACAATTAAACAAATTATCAACAGTCAAGTTACATTAAAGTTCCATCTATATCTCTTCCACATTCAATCAATAGCGGTAAGCCGTATTCGAATGTTCGTCGTCCTGTCAGTCCCTTCCAGGTAAAGTGCTGCATTGAGTTACTGTGCAAAAGCCTGGTCCCACAACCACAATTTTACTTTTTTCCTGAAAGCCAGGAGGGATGGGGTTGATCGTATTTCGCTTGGGAGCGCATTCCACAGGCAAGGGGCCACAGCCCTACTTGACAGATGCAACTGTCTTTCGGGCTGCAAAGGTCGACAACAAGCTACACAATTTTGGTCGGGAGCTCACTCCGACCCGGGCTGGCTTCAAACTCATGACCTTTCAGTAGTGATCTTAATGCAGTTGACTCCCAGCCAGCTGCGCCACAGGCATTCTCGGAGGTTGTGGGGCCTGTTGGAAACTAGGCAAGTGGGGCTTATATACCTGTGGAATGTCCAGGGTGAGAGAAAGAACTCTTGTCTGTTTGAGGCAGGTGGGAATGTTTCCTCCTGAATGTTGTCACCTGAACGAAACCCATAGGAATAACATCTGTGAGCAGTCAGGGATATTTGGGGACACGTTCTTTTCTCTGATTGGGGTGCACTTTTCCTCAGAGCAAGGTGCCTTGCTCTGCATGAGGATGAGCAAGAGGGCCTTCTCTTCTGCGATCTCCCCCATTATGTCATGCCTTCCCCTTCAACACCCCCCAGTGCAGATCTTGATGTAATTCCAGTCTCCAGGTCTTTCAGGTTGCTGTAATTTTACAATTATTCAACATCTGAATTGCTCAATTGTTTAATATGTTCTCACGTGAGCTATTGATTTCTATATATATAAAATCCTCCATGTCATGTTTCCAGGCTCCAAAACAAAGAAACCACACAATGCAGGAACACAAAAACAGCCCACATACCCAGAAAACCCTACGAGGTATGCTTACCAAAACAACACCCCCCACCCAAAAAAGAGCCAACGGCCAAAAATCCAAAAAAACCATTATGGACTACAACTCCCATGATCCCTCACACCACCTCCATCTGGCAGTTTACAGCGTCGGAATGTTAGTGGAGCTGACCAATTAGAGGCATTATGCAAATACTCCCTCAGTTAGAATGTAGGCTGGGAGCCCCCCACCCCCTGGCAGTTTAGAGAGTCGGAATGTTGGTGGTGGTAGGGAAAGGAATGGAGGGACTGAGACAAGGGGAGCAAGGACTGATACAGAAAGGGGAGGAATGGCAGGAAGGAGGGAAAGGAAGGAAGGAAGGAAGGAGAGGAGAAGAAAGTAAAGGAAGGATAGAAGGAAGAATGGATGGAAGGAAGGAGGATAGAAGGAAGAATGGATGGAAGGAGGGGAGAAGAAAGGAAGGAAAAAGGAAGGATAGCAGGAAGGACGGGAGGGGAAAGGAAGGAAGGAAAGAAGGATGGAGTTAAGGAAGGAAGGAAAGAGGGGAGAAGAAAGGAAGGAAAAAGGAAGGATAGCAGGAAGGAAAGGATAGAAGGATGGAAGGAAGGAAAGAGGGGAGAAGAAAGGAACACAGAAACACACACATATATACATGCACAGAAATATACACATACATACATACATAAACACACCTGTACTTACACACATCAACACATATACACGCACATACATATACACATATATATATAACTACACACACAGTCCCCAATTTTAAAAAATCCCACAGCAATGCGTGGCCGGGTCAGCTAGTTGTTTAATAATAATTCATAATCCCTTTGGTACTAATATTGGAGAGTGGTCCCTGGTTAAAAAAAAAAAGTTGGGAATCAATGCAGTAGGCCAGTGGTTCCTAAACTGTTTTTGACCAGCCTTTGCTGGTCTCCCTTTGCCACCACAATCCTACTGTTTTGACGCTAAGCCCCGCCTTCCTTGGGGCGCCTGCCCTGCGGCCGCCATCTTTGGACCATGCAGAAGTAGAGCGAGAGGGAGGCCTCCTTTTCCTAGAGAGGCAGGAAGAATGTTCAGGAGGGGAGGCAACAGTGACGGTGACATCATCGGTAGAGACAGTGACATGCTTCCCTCTGAGCTCACTTCCGGAGGAGAGGGCAGCCACACAGGGCACGAACCTCTCAATACTGCGACCTAGTTGTGCGTGTCTCTCTGTTGGATCCCGCAAGGAGGCTTCTTCTTCCCCGGCAAGTCCTGCCTCCCTCTGCCCTGGAGGAAAGAAGAGCCTTCCTTCTGCACGTACTTTCTCTCTCCGTGGAGCCAGTGGTGAGCTTCTTCCCAGGCCATGGAGTCCCCTCCTTGTTCTTTTCCCTCGAGATCGATCCCTGAGCCCGGTTCCCCAGCCAGCCTCGCCCCTTCCGTCCTCTGCCATTGCCAAGCACGGCCTCGGGTGTCCTTGGGCCCTCCTCCTCTTGTGCGGGATTTGTGAGAGAATCTCTGTGGCCATGTTGAAGCTGCAATTCAGGAGGCTTTCGTAGTGTTGTTTCCAACGTAATGCAATTGATTTTTTGTCTTTCAGAAGTTTGGTTCCATCAGATGAGCGTAGAGGCAGAATGCCATGGTTTCTTGGTCCATAGATGACCTTTGTGGCTTTGAGAAATCCCTGAGCATCATGGGTATCTGCCAGGTGTTGGATTTCTTCAGCCTTCTTTGTCCATCAGGTGTTCTTGAGTTCTCTTGTCTGTCTTTGGACCTCAACTTTTGCACTGGCGTAGATCTTTTTCTTAGCAGCACAGTTGGCGTCTGTGCACCTGCTTCTCCTTTTGGGGGAGGGAGGGCAGGGCTTCTTCCCTCCGCCGGGCCCAAGGCTCTCTTGCCAGGCCAGGCCCCCACTCAGGGCGTCTCTCTCCCTCATGAGATTGGAACTTCGTCTTAGGTGTTGTGTATCTTGAAATGTATTTTGTAGAAAGATGTTTTAATGTGTGTTTTAAGGAATGTTTTTGGGTCATGTGTGTTTTGCAATGTTGCAACCTGCCATGAGAAGGGATGTGCAAGAAATAAACATGATTGGGTTGCTGTGTGTTCCGGGCTGCCTGGCCATGTTCCAGAAGCATTCTCTCCTGACCTTTCGCACCCATCTGTGGCTAAAGGCATCCTCAGAGGTTGTGGGCCCTGTTGGAAACTAGGCAAGTGGGGGTTTATATATCTGTGGAATGATGTCCAGGGTGAGCGAAATAACTCTTGTCTGTTTGAGGCAGGTGGAAATGTTTACACCTGAATGTTGTCTTCTGAAAAAAAAAACCCCATAGGAATAATTTATTTATTGTTTGAACTTGTATGCCGCCACTCCCCGAGGGCTCGGAGCAGCTCACAATCACATAAAAACATAATACATCAAAACAGCAATTAAAATTAGCAAAAATAGTTATACAATTTAGCAGTCGAATGCTAACCGAAAGAGATGAGTCTTGCAGGCCTTGCGGAATGATGGTAGGTCTTGCAAGGCCCGGACTTTACTTGGAAGAGTATTCCAAATTGATGGTGCCACCACAGAAAAGGTTCTACGTCGGGTGGACGGCAAGCGGATCGATTTAATGCTAGGTACCTCTGTGAGCAGTCAGGGATATTTGGGGACACATTCTTTTCTCTCCTTGGGGTGCACTTTCCTCAGTACCAGCCAAAGGGAGCCTTGCTCTGCATGAGGATGAGCAAGAGGGCCTTTTGCAATCTCCCCCTTCAACACACACCAGTGCAGATCTTGATGTAATCCCAGTCTCCAGGTCTTTCAGGTTGCTGTAAATTTACAATTGCCAGTCCAGTTCTTAGCCGGACCCAATGCTGTCACCAGGCCAGCTCCCCAGTCAGCCCCCCCTCTCCTCAGGCCCACATCCAGGCAGTTGGAGTGATGAGTCTGGAATTCACACCTGGTGTTTCGCCTTTGGTTTCTAAGAATTAGAGCAGTGGGTTACACCGCTGAGCTGCTGAACTTGCTGACCAAAAGAATTGTGGTTTGAATCTGGGGAGCAGGATGAGCTCCTGTTGCTAGCCCCAGCTTTTCCCAACCCAGCAGTTTGAATACATGCAAATGTGAGTAGATCAATAGGTACCGTTTCTGCGGGAACGTAATGGCATTCCATGCAGTCGTGCCAGTGGTAGTTCTCTAGCTTGGGGATCTAGCATTGCCTGGGTGATTAGAGAAAGGCATTGTTTGTCTGTGCTCCAAGTTTAGCCTAGATCCAAAGTTGGCTGGGTTCAGTGGGTACAGGGGAAGTATAGCTCCATGGTCCAGCCTCCTCCAAACTGCACCAAAATGTAGAATGGGTCATGGGGGCTCAGGGTGCCAAGTTAGGTCTTGGTCAGTCATTGGTGTGGGTCACAATGGTTTTAGGAAGTGAGTGAAGCTACTTCAAGTCCCATCATCCATGCTTCAATGGCCCACAAACCCCACACAGACAATAGAGTGGGTCATGGGGGCTCTGTGTGCCAAGTTTGCTCTTGATCAGTCATTGGTGTGGGTTGCAGTGGTCTCAGGAAGTGACTGAAAGTACTACAATTCCCACCATCTCATCCCAGTAGACTCAAATCAAGGTAAAGCTTTATGAGGACTACCACTCCCCTTGGCATCTCCTCAGCAACAGCAAGGGTATCCCTCTGGGCAGCTAAACCAGGAAATCCTAACTGGATTACACACACACACACACACACAAAGGTCTTCCTCCAGGGGCAAACCAATAATGGGCAACTTGAAAGTCCCTGAATAGACTCAGAAGCGAAGTGGGTAGATCAAAAGACAACCTGGCAAAATGGCACTACCTAAAAGAATCCCACACCTTGTTTGACTGCAGCAGAACAGACAACTCCACATGCTTTTCCACTGTGCCCTGCCTCATGTGCAGAGGAGGAATTGTTGGAGGCTACAGACATTGCCTTTGCTGTTGCCCGTTTTTGGTCAAAAGATTTTTAGCCTCCTGCACGCCTTCTATTTTTGTCAGTTTTATGCTAATTTATGCAATGCTTTTGATACGAAATTAATAATAATATTACTTCTTCATACATTATTATTATTGTTATGGAGAGTCTGAATGACCATTTGTCACCAGTGGTTTGATTGTGCTTTTCCCTTATGGTAGAAGGAGGTTTTTTCAATTTAATTCAGTTTATTATTTCATGAGTCGCTCTCCACCGGAGTGCTCCGAGCGACTTACAACAGCAATAAAACATACATATATATCATCACATGCTTACAAGTTAAAAGCTTTAACAAAGAGCCAGGTTTTAAGAACTTGGGTGAATGACCGCAAATTGGGCATGGCTCTAACATATGGGGGCAAGGAGTTCCACAGGGTTGGAGCCAGGACTGAAAAGGCCCTGCGCCTTGTGGAATCTAAACGTGCTTCCCTGGGGCCGGGAACGTGCAGAAGGTTTTCCTGGGCCGGTCTTTGTGGTCTGTGGTGGCAAGCGTATGAGAGGCGATCCCTGAGATATTTAGGACCCTGACCGTGTATGGCCCTGAACGTTAAGACCAGTGTCTTATAGGGAGCCCAGTGTTCAATTGGAAGCCAGTGGAGATGTTGCAGCACCGGAGTTATGTGGTGTCTCATAGCATGAGTAGTCTGGTTGGAATGGGTGGCCCTCAAGAGGTCTCTTGCAACCCTAGGATTCTATTATTATTATTATTGAGAGTATGAATGACCATCTGTCAGGAGTGTTTTGATTGTGCCTTTCTCTTATGGTAGAAGGAGGTTGGAATGGATGGCCCTTGGAGGTTTCTTGTAACCATAGAATTCTATTATTATTATTATTATTGAGAGTGAATTACCATCTGTCAGGAGTAGTTTGGTTGTGCTTTTCCCTTATGGCAGAAGGAGGTTGGAGTGGATAGACCTTGGAGGTCTCTTGCAACCCTAGGATTCTATTATTATTATTATTATTATTATTAAGGAGAGTCTGAATGACCATCTGTCATGAGTGCTTTGATTGTGCTTTTCCCTTATGGCAGAAGGAGGTTGGAGTGGATAGACCTTGGAGGTCTTTTGCACCCTAGGATTCTATTATTATTATTATTATTATTGAGAGTCTGAATGACCATCTGTCAGGAGTGCTTTGAGTGTGTGTTTGCCTTTTGTCAGGAGGAGGTTGGACTCTATGGACCTTGGAAGTCACTTGCAACTTTAGGATCCTATTACTGTGAATTATTTCCAAACCCCTCTTGTATTTTCTGTTGGTCATGGAGGTTCTGTGTACCAAGTTTGATCCAGATCTGTCATTCATAGGGGTCAAAGCTGAATCGGTTGAAGGTACTGCAAATCCCATCATCCGTTGTTCAGAAGCAGAACTATACAAAATGGAGATTGCAGCATGGCCTAGCCTAAACAAAAGGACAAAAGGCCTTGCAAAACAGGAAGTTACCTTTGTAAAGGTTTACATTCATAGCAGTCAAAGAGGTGGAGTTTGGCATGCAAGGTGAATAGAAAACAACCCCCCTTCTAAACCCCTTCTTGAGGTAAGCTGCTAAAGGCAAAGGGAAGGAATCCCTCTAACCTATCTAGGCTAACTTCTCATTGAGGACTGGAGACTTGCGCAGTCAGGGATGAAACCCAACAACTCCCCCAAACATTGTTTTTGTGATTAATCACTATGCTTTAATTATGTTTAATTTGTAACAATGAAAATCCATCCTGCATATCAGATATTTAGATTACAGTAGCAAAAGTACAGTTATGAAGTATAAAATATAATAAGCGGCAGAATAGGGGGGGAAACACAAACGTAGCAGTAGCCAATGAGAACAGAAAAGCAGGCAACCATGCATGGAAACAAATGTGGCATCTAGTAAAAAGAATACATACCTATACATTGAAATTAGCAGAGCTAAGAGGAACGTCCCTTGACCATAATAGTGGTAAGGAAAAACACCAAAGCATCAAGTATTTCAAGGATACCCAAACCTATTCCATTCAGGTGTGCTTAAGTGATTAATGTGGAAATGTTGAGCCTATCATTAAGCACAGTAGAGCTTAGTCGCTTACATTTTGCTACCAGGACTTGGATGAACTTAAACATATAAAGATTGTTTTGGAACACATATTTCGTCTTCCGATAGTTTGCACTTACAAAGTACCTTCTATTAATACCAACAGTTTGTTTTGGATGCGTTTGGAGTGCCCTCCCCACAGCGTGAGTACAGACTGCCTATTCTGCCGCTTTCACTATGTCTATGAATTGAATAATTGTTTGTACTTGGAATATATAGTATTGATGATGGAACTGCCTTCTTGCCTTACTATCTTTGAATGCATAGTACTTTAATAGGCTTGGCATGCCCAAATGTATGGATGTTTGATAAAATTCAGGTTATATAGCCAGATAATCCAGATTATATTCTAACTTTCAGATTACTGTAATTAACTGTATATGATGCATATGTGATGTATATACCCTAGTTTGGTTGCTTTGTCTGTGTTATTCAGTGTTATTTACTTGTGCTTCGAAGCCTTGGTGCTTGTTTTGGTGAGAACATGGAACCTAAGGAACCTCTTTTAACCAACAGGAAATGGATAATATTCTAGGGGATTTATGTCTGTTTGACCCTAAGTAAGGTACTTCTAGGGACACAGCCCCTCAGAATGTACTACCTGTTAAAGACCTAAGAGAAAAAGAATTGAAAATAGTAAGATTGCAGCTTAATGCTGCAACTTTAGCAGAGTACGTAAGAAACAAATTAATCCCTAGAGCAGGGGTCGGGAACCTATGGCTTGCGAGCCATATGTGGCTCTTTTGAGGATTACATCTGGCTCACTGGGCCATCTTGGTTGGCCCCACCCACTCTGATCCTCCAAAATTGCTACCGGCTCATGTACGAGCCAAACAACCAGGTGCTCCTGGGTGGCTCTCCTCCTCTTCCTGCCATGAGGTTGCCCTTTGCCAATCTCCTCTCCCCCCCCCCCAAACTCGGACGGGACGAGGGGAGGAGAGGCTTCCTTGCCGCAGAGCCCACCCCCTTCCTGCCTGCCTTCCTACCTGCCTGATTCCCTGGCCAGGAGGTAAGAAACCTCATTATTATCTATATATATAAAGGAAGAGTCATCATGGAACGACCGTCCCAAACAGAGAAACCTTACAACGCAGAGACACCAAACTTGCCAACAGAAATAGGCCTCAGACAAGGTACGTTTGTAGCAAAGAAACTTTCCCCCAAAACCTAAAAGGCCCCCAAAACAACGAGTAAAAAAACCTACATTTCCCAGCATCCTCCGGGGCTGCCAACGACTCTCCCAGCCTCTACATTCTGACAACATGATTGGCTGTCAATAAGGGCAGATTTGCATAACTCCTGTACTGGCCAGCCAACATGAACATTCCGACCCATAATAAACTGTCAGAGGAGGATAAGGCAAAGGGCTGAGGCACAAACACCCAGTTCACTTCCCACAGAAAATTTACACCCCTACAAATCACAGACCACGCCCAAAATTGACAGTAAGGCTTCATTAACTTAATTTCCCTGACTAGGCCTCACTTAATGGAATGCTGTTTACGCTCTGAATTGACAGTAAGGCTTCATTAACTTGATTCTCCCGACTAGCTGTCAGCTCATTGGACATTGTGTATGGCCTGAATTGACAGTAAGGCTTCATTAACTTGCTGTTCCTGACTAGACCTCAGCTCATGGGACACTGTGTATGGCCTGAATTTACAGTAACCTACCTTGGCACACAGAACACCTATGACCCACGCTACATTATACTACAGTTTGGAGGAGGGTGGACCATGGATTATGGGACTTGAAGTACCTCCATGAATAATCGGATTTGTAATACTTCAAAACCCATCATTCCCCACAGACCACTGTGTCCCAGAACCAAGACCGATAAAGACCAAACTTGGCAAACAATGCCCCCCCATGACCCACACTCCATCCGACTGCAGATTAGAGGAGGACACACCATGGATAATGGGATTTCAAGTACCTCCACTCACTTCCAAAGTACCCCACCCACACACGCATCAACCTCTACATCAACACAGCAGACGGAAAGACAAAAAACATTGTATATCCACAAGCAATGCAGAATGCCAGCAACACCACACAACAACAACTCCCCAGGACTTCAACATCCCACCCACCAAAACAACCCACAACAACACAGCCATGACCCCAACAACACCATAACTAACAACAACTCCAACCCTTACATACTCAGACTTCCTCGCATCTCCAAAATAGGGCACAGCAACGCGTGCCGGGTACAGCTAGTTATTACTATTATTATTATTATTATTATTAAGCATGGGTGGCTGTAAGGACTCACCCAGTTAGCTAGGCCAAAGCCTGTGAGGTCGGCCTATGTAGACAGTTTGGCATCCATGTTAAGAAGGGATAGTCAGGAAAAGGGGAGTGGCTTGGAACCTCCTGAGAAAGGGAGAGAGAGAGCTGCCTGGGAGTGGCTCAGAGTCAGGGGGAGGAGCCAGGTATCTTTGGAGGGGAAAAGTGTAGCTTTTTCAGGGAGTGGAGAGTGAGCATTCAGTAAAGACAGAAGTGTCTTGGAAAGCTGACAGGAAAGTCCTGTGAGGAGCTGACAGGCAGTCAGAACACAGGCTTTTGATCTCTAGGGGTTTAGAGATTGGCTCACAATTCCGGGGAAGCCAGCTACAGGGAACTCTAGAAGAGAGTTAGGTAGTTAGGGTGTTCCTGAAGGCCTGAGTGGATTCTCAGGGAACTAACTAGATTCAGTTAGTTGGACAACTCACTGCTAGTCTGAGTGAGGAAGTTTTAGGTAGACAAGTTGTGAACAATACACCAACTGTCTAGTTTTGTAACTAAGTTTTCTGAATACCATTGTAACTAAGATTTAAGGAAACAATCTTAAGAAACCAACAAGCTGTAATAACATCTGTTCTCACAAGTTACGCATCTCCAGCATTTCAACAGTCCCAGCCTAGGAGAAGATATTTCACTTCAGTAATCCTCTCAGTTGTTGTTAGAATAGGACAAACAACAGCCAAGGACCCAGGGTCCCGATTTAAAGCAATCAAAATATCAATAAAGTCCCCAATGGGATTACCGTATAGGAAATTTCTCAGAGTCCATTCGAAATGAAAAGTCTTTTATGATCCAGACGGAAAGACAAAAAACATTGTATATCCACAAGCTATGCAGAACGCCAGCAACACCACACAACAACAACTCCCCAGGACTTCAACATCCCACCCACCAGAACAACCCACAATGACACAGCCATGGCCCCAACAACACCATAACTAACAATTCCAACCCTTACATACTCAGACTTTCTCGCATCTCCTAAATAGGGCACAGCAACGCGTGCCGGGTACAGCTAGTAACATATATAAGAAGAACTCAACAGTAATGGTACAGTAAGCATATAGGACGGGCTACTTCAATCTAGCACCCCCACGCATGTATTCCCCCTAGTTAAGAACATAAGAAGAGCCATGCTGAATCGGACCTCAGCCCATCTAGTCCAGCATTCTGTATCACACAGTGGCCCACCAGTTGTACACGGGGATCTCGAGCAGAAGGGAGGGCCAAACCCTGACCTGCTCCCGACCCCCCACAACCAGTACCCAGGGAAATCCTGCCTACCTCAACCAACTCCGAGGTGGCACTTGAACAATATAACAAGTTAACTAGAACAATATAAATACATATCAAATAACAGAAAGGGAAGATTCCCAGTAAAGTGCATACACTTCCAAGCCTCGTGTGTGTAGTGCTGTATACACTCACAAAGTCCTCAGTTCCGTATACGTTTCAGTTCAAGCAGATGCCATAGAAAATCCAAGCTGCGGAGGCGAGGGAGAGAGAGCTCCATAGCACAATGGTGGAGCAGTCCCTCTGAAGTGGGAGGCGGAGCAGGAAGGACGCCCCTGTTTCGTTGGAGAGGGGATTCTGTTGGTGCCCAAACGGAGCCAAAAGGCTGAACTAAATTATAATCCTTCCAAATGGAAAAGTATGTTTTTAAACCCGTCACAGATGTAATGATCTTGGCTTCATGTGGGGAGGGAGGGCCGCAACGGTACAGATATACCGGTCAGGACCGTTTCGCCCCCAAAAGAGGCTTTCTCAAGCGGCAGCCCAGAATCAGCCAGAGGATATGCCCGGTTGCAGTTCGTTTCTATATACATAATATCATCGCTGATATCCAGCCGTGGCTGGGGATTTTGACCAAAAGGTTGTGCTTGATTGTGCTTTCCCTGCATGAAGGCAGAATGAAGGGGGTTGGACTGGATGGCCTTTAGAGGTCCCTTCCAACTCTGTTGTTCTTGTTGTTCTTCTTGTTATTATTAAGCATGGGTGGCCATCTGTCAGGGGTGCTTTGATTGTGCTTTCCCTGCATAAAGGTAGAATGAAGGGGGTTGGACCGGATGGCCTTCAGAGGTCCCTTCCAACTCTGTTGTTCTTCTTGTTGTTGTTCTTATTATTATTAAGCATAGGTGGCCATCTGTCAGGGGTGCTTTGATTGTGCTTTCCCTGCATGAAGGCAGAATGAAGTGGGTTGGACTGGATGGCCTTTGGAGGTCCCTTCCAACTCTGTTGTTCTTGTTGTTGTTGTTCTTGTTGTTGCTATTGTTATTATTAAGCATAGGTGGCCATTTGTCGGGGTGCTTTGATTGTGCTTTTCATGCATGAAGGCAGAAGGAAGTTCGACTAGATGGCCCAAGCAAGGGGTCTCTCCCAGCTCATTATTGTTATTGTTATATTATTATTATTATTGAGACTGGGGAATCTTTTTCTCATAGTATGTATGTATACACTCACATTTAGTTGAATTAAGTCTTAAAATATATAATATATATTATATGGCTCTCACGGAAATAATTTTACAAATATTTTGATTTTATGGCTCTCTGAGTCAGAAAGGTTCCTGAGCCCTACCCTACAGCAGTGTTTCCCAACCAGTGTGCCGCGGCACACTAGTGTGCTGTGAGCGCTCATCAGGTGTGCCGTGGGAAATTGGAACCTCCAATACCCTTTCTTCCCCCTCCTAGCAGCTCTTTCTTTCTCTTTCTCTCCCCAAAGATCCTCCCTGAGGAAGAGGAAGGGCTCCGCCGAATGCCAGGGCCAGGCCCACCTTGTGGAAGCCTTTAGGAGCTTCGACTCACCATGGCTCCAACTCCCACTCAGGGCTGCTTCAGCCTCCCGATGCTCCCAGGTTCGTTCACTGCCCAATTCACCGACGTGGAGCTTCCGGCTTTGGCTGTTCTTGCAAGAAATCCAAGCCAACGCGAAAACGCCAACTCAATCACTTCCGCCCAGTGCTCTGCTTTTGCGGAGGGAGGAGGGAGGCAGCGAAAGAAGCCACACAGATCTATGAAACGTATAGACTACCCACTCACAGGTTTCCAAGAAACAAATTGAGCCTCTCCGCTTGTAAATGTTTTGTTTGGTTTTTTTTTTTTTACTATTTTACTGGATTTTTCGAGAGTTCCCCCCAAGGAACTGTTTATAACAGCTTCATGACATCCATAGTTAACTGGAAGCAAGTTTCACTCAGGGTGAAATTTCACAAGTGTCTGGAGAACAAGCCCTATGAGGAGCATCTTGAAGAGCTGGGCATGTTTAGCCTGAAGAAGAGAAGGCTGATAGAAGACATGATAGCCATGTATAAGTATGTGAGAGGAAGTCATATATATGTTGTGTTCATCAAAACAGACCCAGGTTTCACACTGAGTGTATAAATACATTTAAAAACATATTAACTATATGTATTACTGTGTTAGAGCAGTGTTTCTCAACCAGTGTGCCGTGGCACACTAGTGTGCCGTGAGCGATCATCAGGTGTGCCGCGAGAAAAGCTCTCTGCCCCCCTTCCTTCCCCCCCCTCCTGCCGAACTCCTGCTGCTTGGGGGAGGAGGAGGAAGGGCCGAGCGGCGGCAAAGAAAAAGAAGAAGGGGCCGGGGTGCTGCCTCCTTCGGCCGTTTCCCCAGCCAGCCTCCAATCCACCATGACTCCCGCCACAACTTTCACCCCTCACTCGCTGAAGCCGCGCGGAGAAGGAGCCCCACCTACTGAAGCCCGTCCACTGCTCATGCTTCTCCTCTGTGGGAGAACTGAAGCCGGGGGAGGGGGAGGGGGCGGGGCATGGCGCCGCCTGGCTCCGCCCCCTCCCCAGGCTTCAGCGCTCCCACAGCTTCGCCAGCCTTGAGAGGGCAGTGCCAAGCCAGCATTGTGCTGGCTCTGCCACCGCTGGCTTGGCACTGCCCCCTCAAGGCTGGCAAAGCTGTGGGAGAACTGAAGCCACGTGGAGGGGGCAGGGCATGGCGCGGCCTGGTTCCTCCTCCGGCTTCGGCACTCCCAGCAGCTGCTCCCAGCAGGTCACCATCCCCCAGCCGTTCTTTACTGTGTTAGAGTGTCATTTTGGTTGGTGGTGTGCCCCCGGATTTTTTTTATGTTAAAAGTGTGCCGTGGCTCAAAAAAGGTTGGGAAACACTGTGTTAGAGTGTCATTTTGTGTCATTTTGGTTAGTGGTGTGCCCCAGAATTTTGTAAATGTAAAAAATGTGCCGCGGCTCAAAAAAGGTTGAAAAACACTGCCCTAGAGGACTGAGAGTGCAAATTCCACCAGCCTTGTTTAATTCTTCATAAAGAATTGGTTTGCAATTACAGAAAAATGCCCTTGTGATTTAATGATTCCTTTAATTCAAAAATCTACTAGTGAAGCAGATACCCTTAAACAAGAAATATCTACATTAAAAGGGAACCTTACCTCTGAAATCCCACAGACAGAGATAGATAATATCAAGAAGGATTGTGATAAATTATACAATGAATTGTTAAATATTATCCAAATATTTAGACTTTTTTTGCAGCCCTTTGTTCAGCAGTCAAAAGTCTACCTCCAGGACACGTCAGACTTTATTAGGAAAATTGAAAAATTTAAAATTTCTGAAGAAGATTATCTTCTTACTGCTGACGTGGTCTCACCTTATACTCACATCCCACTGGATGAGGCTAGAACAATGGTTTCTGATATTTAGATTCCCGTCCGTTACCTCAACACCCTCCCACACACTTTTTACTTCATTTGTTAGATTTTGTGTTCAGTTATGATTACTTTGCGTTTCAAGATGAATTCTTTCTTCAATGTAATGGGGTCTCTATGGGATCGGCTGTGGTTCCTTTCATTGCCAATATTTTTATGTCCCAATTGGAATCAGATATTTTTTCTACATCTCATCATCAATTTTCCTCCCTTGTTAAATATTATTTTCGATTTATTGATTATGTTTTTTTGGTGTTAAGTAAGGAGGCCAATATTTCTTCAGTTATTGATTAGTTAAACACATGTCACCATTCTATATCGTTCACTGTCACCCATGACCTTCAGCAGGTGAATTTCTTAGATGTCACTGTTTTTGTTAAGGATGCTAAACTGCAGATTAAAAATGATCATAAATTAGTAAACAAAAATTCTTATTTACCCTTTACAAGCTTCCACACACATGCTCTGAAGTTTAATTTACCTTTTTCACAGCTCCTTAGAGTCAAGAGGAATTCCTCTCTAATATCTGATTATAATAGGGATCCAGATAAACTCCTTAATGATTTCATTCAAAGGGGTTATCCTCGTACTGTAGTGCTTAATGCCAAATGGAGGGCTGATTATTTGTCTAGAAATTCCCTTCTCACTTCGATCACTAAGGACCCAGCACTACGCCTAGTGTGGCCTTTGACATTGTCCCCCCATAGCAAGGATCTGGTTAACATAGTTCGTAGATATTGGCCACTGGTAAATGGCATCCATGGTCTAGAAACTACGCCCTTAATTGCTTACAAATGAAGCAATAATATAGGTGATTACCAAATTCACACTAATCATGTTATTAATTCTTACAAAAATTCGCTGGCCCCTGGCACTTACCCGTATGGTCATTGCTCGGTGTGTTCCCAGATAAATAGGAGTAAAGAAGTTTATAGTTTGTCTAAGCAGAAAACTTATAGAATTAAATATTTTGCCACATGTTCATCTACAGCCCTAGCATACGCCATCACGTGTACATGTCAAAAAGTCTATGTGGGCCAGACTACTAGACAGTTATGTCAAAGATTTATTGAACATAAATCGAAAAACAATAATTCAGAAGAACCAGCTTTTTATTTACATTGCAAGCAATTTGGACACAGAGCGGACACTTTAAGAGTACAAGCGCTAGAAAGGGTTAATCTCTTACCGCATGTGGATTTTAGTTATTTAAGGAGTCTTGAAAATAAATGGATAATTACATTAGATTGATTATACTGTGATTGATTATAGTCTGAAATGAATGACCACGTTCAGACCGAGTTGAATTTGTGTTTAGTGGCGAATTGGTTTTTATATATTGTACTTTTTATGTATTTTAATAATATTGTTGTAAGATGTTTTTAATTTGCATAACATATAATCTTGCTGGAAGCCAGCCTGAGTCCCTCTATGGAAGTGAGAAGGCCGGGGTACAAAGGTTTTAAATAAATAAATGAATAAAAATAGATACTGAATGGGCCCGTGGCCTTAATGACATAATTAGTGTCAGGTCGATGTTAATTTAAATTCTTATTAGAGTGTCTATATTAGCCATCGCTGCGTTGATTCCACACCTTTTGGTTACCCTACCTATTGCTTTCAGTTTGGGATCTGAGGTACGTGTTTATTGTATTATAATGAATGTTATTAATTGTGTAATGTAACTTTAACTTTGGTTATCTTCCTTGGGTATATGCTAGAGGGGATTTTTTATGGATTGTACACATTGTTTTAACAGATACTTGTGGACGTCATATGGTTGTGATTCCCTTGATAAAGCCCATTGAGCAGGGAGAAACGGTGTTATAGGCCTTTGATGGTGTATTTACACTCCATCAGCTTTGCATTGAGCCCCTCCGGTCATTGTGGAGTCCTTACATGTGAGAGCTACGTCCAAGGAATTGTGGCAGATTTCTGCATTGTTCCCTCTTTATTTGTTCGCATACTCGCGAGGATTAGGCTGGGGACGCCTGCTATTTGGCTTTTATACATCTGGAGACATTGTTTACATAGTGGATTTCCCGCATCCAGGAGTCGCGGCTTGCTTCTGGTATTGGAGCCTTCATACTGAGCGCTATTGAGATTTTGGAACTTCAAGTATATCCCGGATTTTCCCTCTTTTCACCGCATTACGTTTAAGGAACTATGTCTCCCACTCCTTCCTTTCACTGCTCTACATTATAGGAATCATATATCCTACTCTTTTGGATGCTTTCATTCGTAGCGCTAAGTTAACGCAGTGCTACAGAACTATCCTGGATTTTCAGCACAGCGCTGGGATGCTGACTCACCATTCTTCTCCTTTGCAGTTTGAATATTCACCATTAGACTCTAAAATAGTATTATTATATTTAGGTGGTGCTTACAGCTTATGTCCTCTGTAATATTGATGGATGTTTGATGATTCATGTTAATATATGGTCATATTTTTGCATTTCTGATCTTTGTTGTCTTTGCCCTTTCCTCATCCCCAGCCAAAGAGAGCTACGCTCTGTGTGAGGATGAGTAAGAAGGCCTTCTCTTCTGCGATCTCCCCCATTATGGGATGCCCTCCCCATCAACACCCACCTAGTGCAGACGTTGATGTAATTCCAGTCTCCAAGTATTTTGGGTTGCTGTAACTTTTAAATTAGTCAACTCTTGAATGGCTCAATTGGTTAATATGTTCTTAGATGGGTTATTGATTTTGTTTAATAATAATAATGATAATTCATAACCCCTTTGGAGAGTGGTCCCTGGTCAATAAAACGTTGGGAATCAATGCACTAGACCAGGGCTGTCCAACTGGCGGCCCCAGGGCCGTATACAGCCCCCTAGCCCCTTCCCTGCGGCCCCCCCCACCCTTCTGTAAGAAATAGTTTTTTAAAAAATGGGGAAAAAATTTTGAAAAAAATTCGGGGCGGGGCCACTCGGGGGCGGGGCCCGCCCCTTTTCGTCGGGGATGGGTGATGTCAGACGCCGGCGCCTCCACCTCTTTCTCCTCAGCGCCGGCATCTGACGTCACCCAGCCCCTCGTGGAGAAGGTAAGTTGGGGCCAGTGGGCACCTGAGGCGGGAAGGGAGGGCTTTGGGCCAGAATGTGGGGGTCGGGGCTTCCTCGCTTTCCCCCTTAGAAACCCCCAAACCTCTCCCTCTTTCCTCTCAGCCCTGCAACTTCGCGCTCGAAGCGAGTTGAGGGGTCTGTGTGAGTATGCATGCAGTGCGCTTTTGACTTTTCTGGAGCGGGGGGGGGGGGGCTTCTTGGCTTTGGAGGAGGAACGGCCCGCTTGGCGTGGCTTGGAAGAAAGTCAAACAATGGAGCAACACAGGCTGGCCTTTTCCTGCCCCAAAGCGGCGAACTCGCCTCTCCAACGCCGTGGCGAGAGAGGCGAGAAAAGCTAGGGGGAAAAAATCAGAGCTAGGAAAGCAACCTCGCCGGCTTTTGTCATCGAGAGCTTTTCCAACTCTCTACTTGTCTCCTCCCCCCCCCCCTCTCTCTCTCTCTCTCATCCCCAGCCCCAATCCTTCCTTTCTTGCTGGGATGTTTCCTCTCCCTATTGTTGCATGGCTCGCTTGAATGCACACTCTTCCTTCCAAACCCCGAGACCAGGAAAGAAGAGGGTTCAGGGAGCCACCGGGATCTGGCCTTCTTTCGCCACCATCACTCTCACTCACACAGACACAGATTTCCCTAAGAGGACTTCACGCTGGCAAAGGCGTCCTGCGTGTGTGTGTGTGTGTGTGTGTGTGTGTGTGTGTGTGAGAGAGAGAGAGAGAGAGAGAGCACGCACGGCTTTTCCCTCGCAGCCCAAGCGTCGCCTTCTTCCCAAGTGCTTCTCTCTGCACAATAGCCCTTCTCTCCTCCTCTTTCTCCCCCTTCTCTCACCTCCTTCCTTTTTGGTGTCCAGCACTCCTCTTCCACTCCCCAAACGGGGAGGAGGAGTGGGCTGAGAAGGCAGGCCTGCTTCCCATTTTCCTTGCCTAGGCTCAAAGCGAAGCCGCTCCCCGGGAAGTCTCTGGCATCCCCTCATGCTAATTTTTTCTTCTTTTTCGTTTTGCATGTGAACTGCATCAAAATTGAGCTCACTCTTGCAAAACTCTTGTTGGCCTTTGCCAATCACTAGCACTTTGCTGCCATGGTAACTGTAACTAAACTGATAAGAGTGGAAAATGTCAGTTTCTCTCTGAGTCTTACAGCTGCATTGGAAGAAAGGAGGGGAGGAGAGAATCACATTGGCTTCCAGCAGCACCGCATTCAGTTTGGAAAGGGGGGGGGGGTGGAAGGAAAATGGGAGGGGGGAAAGTGTTATATGAAACAGTTTATGGGTGACAGACTTTAAAGAAAACAGCCACACTTGAGTTCTTGGTGTAGGATGGATATATATATATATATATATATATATATATATGAGAGGAAGACAGAGAGAGATGTTTGCACTTCCTATCCCTCAGAGAGCTGGAGGATATAGAGAAGATGTGGGCCACTGAACAGACAAACAAGCTTTTAGGCCCGAAATCAAATGGCTTTTCAGAAATAGAAGAGGTGACAAGGAGGGAGGGTGGAAAGTGAGGAGGAAGCCTTTTGTCATTCTTGGCAGTACCAATTTCTTTCTTCTCAGCTAGTGCTAGGTTTTTTTTTAATGTCTGGAGCAACTTGAGAAACTGCAAGTCGCTTCTAGTGTGAGAGAATTGGCCATCTGCAAGGACGTTGCCCAGGGGATGCTCAGATGTTTTGATGTTTCGCCATCCTTGTGGGATTTGCAGTTCCTCAAGTCGCTCCTGACACGAAAAAAAATCCTTGTGGGCAGTTTCTCTCATGGCCCCACATGGGGAGCTGGAGCTGAAAGAGGGAGCTCATCTGTGCTCTCCCCAGATTCAAACCTCTGACCTGTCAGTCTTCAGTCCTGCCGACACAAGGGTTCAATCCATTGCGCCACTGGGTGCTAGTTATGTGACGGCATATACAGTATCTAGCTGCAAAAAACGCCCCCTTACCCTATTTGTCCCTACCCTCCTCTTTCTTCAAAGCTGCACCCAAAGTTCCTAGCAAGTATGGCAGAAATGTGGTGGTCTTGTGAGTGCTGGCTGCGTGCATGTGTGTGGTTTTGAAAACAAAATGTCCTTGGTTGAGGATGGCAGCAATTAGCGCAAAGTAGACAAAAAGTCCCATGTTCCGAATGGCAAAAGGTGGCAGGGTGAAGTCCTGGGTGTAACGGAGTTGCAGTCACTTTGTTGTGTTTGTATCTGGAAGTGTAGGGAGGGTTTGAGGGGAGATGAATGGCACAGAGCTAGGGAACATAATGAAGGCAATGGAGCATTGGGGTGGCACACAATGCAATCCAGGCAATTAAAAACTCACTAGAGTTTTTGAAATGCAATGGCTCCTGCTTCTTCTTGGCTTGCCACACTGCATGGCTATTATTCCATATGTGTCCATCTCCATCTCTCTCCCTCTTTAATTATGATTTCCCTTAACCTGTCAAACAATTCAACTGTAGCAGGGGCCTTTGAGGCAATAGGATCCCCCCTCCCATCAAACAATTTGCATGCCAATCTGAAGGAGTCCTGGGGTGTGTTGAGGAATTTCAGAACGTGCCTGCTTATCAAAGGGGAGGGGGCGGGGAGAGGGAGGGGCGGAGCCAGGGAGGGGGCTGGACCCTTAGGCCCCCCAGTTGATCAGTGACCGGTCATCAGGCCCCTGGGTTGGTAGAAGTTGGACAGCCCTGCACTAGACCAATGGTTCCCAACTCTTTTTGACCAGGGACCATGTTGACCAGAGATCACTTTGACCAGGGTCCGCATTAGCAGGCGCCACTCTCCAACGTTAGTATCAAAAGGGTTACAAATCAGTTCTTGGTTAACATTAGATTGTTTTGTTATTCGGGTTCTTCTTTAGAAAATTGCATTGGATAGACCACATCAGCTCAAGTTTCTGATACAGAACATATGCCATCCAGTAGTCGTCACCTGCTCACCCACAGAACCCCATATTTAATAATCTAGAGCTGATGTGGTCTATCCAAGGGGGCAGGGATAGTCAGCGATAGAGAATGAGTGGCATTCGGCGTGAAAAAGGCAGAAATAAAATCTCTATAATAAAGCGAAATGTATGTATGTTTGTGGGTTTGTATGTGCCAGCGTTCTGATTGGCTCCCGGCCTCTAAAGTCCCACCCCCTATATTCAAACATTATAATTGGTTCCCACAGAGGCAAAATTTGCTACTAGGCCTCTGATTGGCCATCATTGCCTCATTGCTAAACCACCTCTGATTGGCCACCATTGCCTCAAACACCATGATTGGTTGCCACAGAGTGAGCATTTGCTACACCGGCTCTGATTGGCCATCATTCCTGCTTCCCTATTCTCAAAGCTCTCACAGACAAACAAGGCTTCCTTTAGCTACTTTTACCAACTAGGCCTCGCCCTCCACACACAGCAGCACTTCCTCCACTTCATTCTCCTGGCTAGGCCTCAGCCTGATTTCACAGTAAGACTTACTTTTCTTATGTCTCCTGACTACGCCCCTTCAAACACAGAAAAAGGCCACACTTGCTGCACAGCCCCCCCCCCCAACACCCACTCTACATCCTGGTGCAGTTTGAGGGGGGGGGGGGCGGATGACGGGACTTCCTGTACCTTCACTAACTTCCTAAGACCACTTTGACCCTCATCCAATAACCAATACACACCCAACTGCCCACACAGAGCCCCCATGACGTGCTGCACTTCGGAGGAGGGTACACCACACATGATGGGACTTGTAGTGCTTTCACTACTTCCATAATAACACTCCAACGCCTTATAATGAAGGACCAAGACCACACTTGGCAGACAGAGCCTCCATGACCCACTCTACATCCTGGTGCTGTTTGGAGGAGGGCGGGCCACAGATGATGGGACTTGCAGTACCTTCAGTAATTTCATGATCCCACTGCAACTCCCAATAATGATGGATCAAGGCCAAACTTGGCAGACAGACCCTCCATGACCCGCTCTACCTCCTGGTACTGTTTGGAGGAGGGTGGACCATGGACGATGGGACTCGCTGTACCTTCACTAACTTCCTGACACCACTGTGAGCCACATAAATAACTGCTAAAGACCAACTACTACGTTTCTCAAAACACCCAGGCACCGCCGGGTGCCCAAGCTACTTAATAAATAAAGAGAATGGCTCAGGGGCCAGATTTTTGTCTTACCGAACAACAGGTTAAGACCCACCTAAACAAGCCATGTGAAATTCAAAAAGGGACTCGGCAGATATGCCCACTCGCACCTCTTCTTTTTATACCAATTCTTAAAGTATTGTCACGGGACATGAGAGGTGAGGAATAGAATTCTGGAATAAGGATTTTGAAAGAAAAAATAGTATTTTTAAATGAGAAAAGAGTGCATATAGAGAACTCTAGAAGATGAAGTGTATGATATTAGCTTTCTTTGTGACTAGATTGGGAGAGACCGGAGGTCACCTATCTTCCTTCCCCCTCCCCTCCCCCTTTTTCCTTTTTTCCTTTTCCCTTCTTTATAAGAAAAGGATGTATAAAAAGCGAGGTTGAAGACAAAAATAATGTTACATGGAAATGAAGTGTGTATAAATATCAGCACAAATAGAAACTAAGAGGGCCTTCTGTTCTGCCATCTCCCAATTACGTGATGCCCTTCTCTTCAAAGCCCACCTAGTGCATAGGCTAATGTAATTCCAGCCTCCATGTCTGCATTATCATGCCTTCCTTTTAAAATAAATTACAACTCATGAACCATTAATCAGAAAAGCTTAAATAGTAAAACCTAAACAATTGTGTTTCGGGAACACAAGTTCATGTTTTTAAGAAACACATTTTTCAAAACGGACACACCACACTGCGGAGTTGGAGGTAATACGTGAAGCCTGTGGTGGCTGCAACACATCCACCGCTTCCCATTTATGAGCAAAGGGAGGGCGGGAAGGATGTAAGCGCCCCCTGGAGGCAGGAAGAGGAGGGCAGAGGGGCCTGCAAAGAAAGGAGGGGAGGATGGACTCAAAAGGAGAAGGCTCAAAAGGCCTCACGGAGAAAGAATCCTTTTAGCCTCAGAAGACTTAGCGTCTGGCCTTCCAAGTAGGAGAATACTATGCATCCCCATTAAAATCCTGCGGCTTTTAAAATCCTGTTTCCTGCAGGATTCTAGAGCTTGTAGTTTAGAGAGGCCCAGGACCTCTCTGGCTGAGAATTATAAAGGCTCCTCCCTAAACACCTTCCATACACAGACATTTTTGGGCACCATCCACTTCGTAGCTGAAGAGGGATTATTCGTAGCTAAAGTATTTTTCACCAGTAAGTAGGCACCTTCCTTCTTCCCCTCGGTTTGCTACAATGCTAGACTTAGGCTTCATGTTCCATGAGATCTTTCTGTGTTCAACTCCTAAAGAGATTTTCTTCTCATTTGTCTGGCAGGTAACTTCTGAACAAGTTCTGCGAAGAACACCTTGTGAGAGTGTTGCCCGAGGAGTGCTGTAGGTCCAAAGTGACTTCAAGATACACAACGATGACAACAAGAAAAAATAAGTAGTAGAAAAATATATTTCAAGCTACATACCTGTGCAGTTAGTGTGGGGAAATAACATTGTTCTGAAAAAAAGAGAGACTTGGGAAAGCGAGTATAAGGTTAAAACAGTACAAAAACTGTGCTGTTCACGAGGTTATATCTGTGAACCCCTGGAAAAATATTTCAATTATAAATGTAAAAGAATGGCAAGCCCTCTATCTCCCGATCCTAGATCAGATACAGGGGAAAAGTTACATCAATGCATGGAATGTGGAAAACAATTTGATACAAAAACTTATCTTACTGTACATGAACGGACCCACACAGGGGAGAAGCCATTTAAATGTGAAGTATGTGGAAAAAGCTTCAGTCAGAATGGAAATCTGCATTACCATCAAAGGATCCACGCTGAGGAGAAGCCATATAAATGCATGGAATGTGGAAAAACCTTCTGTCACGGTAGTGATCTATGTTCCCATCAAAAAATCCATACAGGGGAGAAGCCCCATAAATGCATGGAATGTGGAAAGAGCTTCCGTTTCCGTAACAATCTACGTATCCATCAAAAGATCCACACAGGGGAGAAGCCATATAAATGCACAGAATGTGGAGCAAGCTTCAGTCGCAGTGACGCTCTACGTTCCCATGAAAGGATCCACACAGGGGAGAAGCCGTATAAATGCACGGAATGTGGAGAAAGCTTCAGTCACCTTGGCGGTCTACGTTCCCATGAAAGGATCCACACAGGGGAGAAGCCATATAAATGCACGGAATGTGGAAAGAGCTTCAGTCGCAATGACACTCTACGGTCTCATGAAAGGACCCACACAGGGGAGAAGCCATATAAATGCTTGGAATGTGGAGAAAGCTTCATTCGCAGTAACCTTCTACGTTACCATCAAACGAAGCACACAGGGGAGAAGCCACATAAATGCATGGAATGTGGAGAAAGCTTCAGCCTCATTGAACATTTGCGTTCCCATCAAATGACCCACACAGGGGAAAAGCCACATAAATGCATGGAATGTGGAAAGAGCTTCAGTCACAGTAGCAGTCTACGTTCCCATGAAAGGACCCACACAGGGGAGAAGCCACATAAATGCATGGAATGTGGAATAAGCTTCAGTCGCAGTGACAGTCTACGGTCCCATCAAATGACCCACACAAAGGAAAAGCCATATGAATGCATGGAATGTGGAAAGAGCTTCAGTCGCAGTAACGGTTTTCGCTCCCACGAAAGGACCCACACAGGGGAGAAGCCACATAAATGCATGGAATGTGGAGAAAGCTTCAGTCAGCTTGGACGTCTGCGTACCCATGAAAGGACCCACACAGGGGAAAAGCCATATAAATGCATGGAATGTGAAAAAAGCTTCAGTCGCAGTGACCATCTACGTTACCATCAAACGAAGCACACAGGGGAGAAGCCACATAAGTGCATGGAATGTGGAAAAAGCTTCTTTCATGCTGACGAACTACATTCCCATCAAAGGATCCACACAGCAGAGAAGCCATATAAATGCATGGAATGTGGAAAGAGCTTCAGACACAGTAACAGTCTACGTTCCCATCAAAGGACGCACACAGGAGAGAAGCCACATAAATGCATGGAATGTGGAGAAAGCTTCAGTGAGAGTGGAACACTGCGTTCCCATCAAAGGACGCACACACGGGAGAAGCCACATAAATGCAGTGAATGTGGAGAAAGCTTCAGTCGCAGTGACAGTCTACAGTCCCATCAAAGGAAGCACACAGGGGAGAAGCCACATAAATGCATGGAATGTGGAAAGACCTTCAGTCACAGGCACAATCTGCGTGCCCATCAAATGACCCACACAGGGGAGAAGCCACATAAATGCATGGACTGTGGAGAAAGCTTCCGTCAGATTGGCACTCTGCGTTCCCATCAAAGGACCCACACAGGGGAGAAGCCACATAAATGCATGGACTGTGGAGAAAGCTTCAGTCAGAGTGGCACTCTGCGTTCCCATCAAAGGACCCACACAGGGGAGAAGCCACATAAATGCATGGACTGTGGAGAAAGCTTCAGTCGGATTGGCAATCTACGTTCCCATCAAAGGACCCACACAGGGGAGAAGCCATATAAATGTGTGGAATGTGGAAAAAGCTTCGGTGACAGTGGCAATCTACGTTCCCATCAAAGGATCCACACAGGGGAGAAGCCATATAAATGCTTGGACTGTGGAAAGAAGTTCCGTCAGCGTAACAATCTGCGTACCCACCAAAAGACCCACGTAGGGGAGAAGCCATAGAAATACATAGAATGTGCAGAACGTTTCAGTCAGAGTAACAATCTACATTCCTTTCAAAGGAGCCACATAGTGGAGAAGTCATATAAATGCATGGAATCGGGAAAGAGCAGTGGAAATTCACATTGCCATCAAAGGACCCACACAGGGCAGAAACCATATAAATGCACGGAATGTGGAAAGAGCTGTAGAGAATGTTCAGCAAACATTAAACATCACGGATCTCATGCGCCGCTAGAAGAGACCTGCCTTTCAGTTTTCGAGCTCTCTTTTTTTAAAAAAACATTGGAGGGAAAGAGGAAGGTCGGCACCTCACTCTCTCTTTCTCTCTACCATGAACTGCAGTTTGTGTAGCCTTGGTCGACGGCTACAGGGAGCAGGTCTCACTCAGAAGGGGATTTTTCTCTGTATTGCAGTAATCTCCGAAGGGGTTAAGCTAGCCTCCTCCATAAGAAAACCCATGACAGGCTTCTAGTATGATCTGTGAAGGTTTGCTGAAATGAGCAGCAGCTGAGATCTCTGGATAAAAGAAAAAGAATAGCTCTTTGGTAGCAGATAAAGTCGTATCTTCATACCCGTCCTCATGTCATGGCTCTATTGCTCCTTGATTAGAATTTTGGGCTCCAGACATGTATCTGTCACCCTTTTCTGGACTTTGTTGTAGCCTGAATAGTTTTTTAAAATTAATAATTTTTAATACGTTTTCTTAAAGTACATTGATTCTCTTAAGTTACATACTTTTGTATTTCACACTGAATTCGTTACATCAACTATATATGCATATATATTTTATACCTTATCATATTCACCTCTGGGGTGGGATGACACAGAGGTGGTATCCTGAATAGTTGACTATAAATTCTGGATTCCTGGTTTCATTTATGAACCAGGACTTTGTATCCCTGAATTTCTGGCTTGACTTTGGGACTCTTGTATTCTTGATATCCTGCATGTTATTTCATCAAGTCTGTTAAATGAACTCCTGGCATGTGACTACTGAAGTGTAACCTTGGCTATTTTTTATTCTTGCTCCTGACCTGGATCTGCAGTGCTCTACTTGCCTTCATCAATTGGACTCTTGACCTTGTGTTCATTGTTACTCCGACTGTGTTGCTGTAATTGTATTATTTTAGCCAGACTATTGCAATGGGTTAAATCCTTGTGTCAGCTGAACTGCTGACCTGAAGGTTGGTGGTTCAAATCCACAAGACGGAGTTATATCCCATCTGTCAGTCCTAGCTTCCCATGCGGAGACATGAGAGAAGCCTCCCAGCAGGATGGTAACACATTTGGGCATTCCCTGGGCAACATCTTTGTAGACGTACAATGCCCTCACACCAGAAGCAACTTGCAGTATGTTCTGTATTCGTTTCTGGCACTATATATATATATATATATATATATATATATATATATATTTGTATTTAAAAGCTGGACTTTAGTTTTTTTGTAAGTAAATATGGTCTTGGCTTATCTTGTGTTTGTTTAATAAACCTCAGGCTTTATACCGGCAGAGCTCTGGAACACAAGACCACGAGTCTTGCTTTGTGTGTACTTATCCCTGGCTTAGACTGAACCCCATTTCTGTATTTGAGACTGTTTAATTATTTTAAACCCAAAAGTATTTTTCCACACACGGATAATATAACCATCAGGGCAAAACACAGATAATGTGGCGAGCACTGGGAATGTGGCGCAGCTGGCTAAGTGTCAGCTGCATAAGATCACTAACCAGTAGGTCATGAGTTTGAGGCCTGCCCGGGTCGAGGTGGGTGCTCGACCTTTAAGTGTAGCCTGTTGTCGACCTTTGCAGCCCGAAAGACAGTTGCATCTGTCAAGTAGGAGATAAAGGTACCACATTAAGTGGGGAGGCAAATTTTGACTGAATTATGAGGCCATTAAAGAACTCCAGGAACGCTGAGGAATGTGGAAGGAACAAGGGACACTGGGAACACTGAGAGATTCGGAGTGCATCAGCTCCCCCTGGTGGCCAGAGTTTGCCTCTGTTCGTCTATATATGTGTACTGTGTGTACTGTGTATGTGGAAATGGCAGGGATTGTCTGCTAAGTATGTGTACCTGTAATCCGCCCTGAGTCCCCTTTGGGGTGAGAAGAGTGGAATATAAATACAGTAAATAATATAATAATTTGAAAAGGTGGTTGAAAGAGACATAGACAGATTGTCTCGGATCAAAATTTACACACATTCCAACATGATGTCTATAGAAATGAATACCATAAAACAATTAGCCAACATGAAAGGATACATCTGGAAGAAGGCAGATAAAGGAGGAGCAATAGTTCTATTAAACAAAACAGATTACATAAAAGAGGTAGAGAGACACCCAGAAGACACTTCTTTCTATAAACCTATACCTAAGGATCTTTCAGACAAAATAATGTAAAGTATGTACAAAAGGACTCACTTTAGGATACATCTCAGATCAGCAATTTGAATTTCTGCGAAATAAGAACCCCAGTGTTTTATGTTCTACCTAAAATACACAAAGGAATCATACCTCCCCTAGGGAGACCAATTGTATCCGGCTCTTCCTCCATTCTGGAACCCCTAGCACAGTTTTTGGATTATTACTTACAACCATTTGTACCCCTCGTGCAGTCTTATATTAAAGATACTAAACATTTCATAAAGATCATAGAGGACCTTACCATACCACCACAATCCATCTTAATGACTCTGGATATAACATCATTATAGACCAACATACCATTAGATCAAGCTAGAACAATAATTTTGGAATTACTAAACACATGTGAGTCCCAAACATCACCTTCTCGTGTTTTAATGGATCTGTTAGACATTGTCCTGGAATATATATTTTTTCAGATGTAAAACCCAATACTATCTACAGATTTTTAGTGTCGCGATAGGAAGTCCTTTGGCCCCTTCAGTGGCAAAACCTTTCATTTCAAATTTGGAAGAAACCTAAATCCTAAATGACAAAAACCATTTTTTTACCAGATATTTTATACTATGGCAGATTTATCTATGATTTTTTAAAATGTGCAAATCAGAAGAATCCGCAACCTTCTTTAGTACTTGGCTTAACACAATACATGATAACATCAAATTCACTGTCTTCACTGCAAGACAACTCTATTTCGGCAGGCTTTCAATCTCAATGACACAGTGTAATCTACTCCATATTTGTATGGCCGGCTATTAATACAGTGGGGGACTGTTTTATTGTGTTTTTATTGATGTTTTATTGTTTTATTTTGTTTCTACTACATATGTTCATTGTGTGAACCGCCCCGAGCCTATGGGAATGGAGCGGTATATAAATTGGAATAATAAATAAATAAAAATAAACCATAGCCATAGAAAGATAAACTTTCTAGATGTCATGGTATATAAGAAAGGCAATTAACTGAGTGAAGAACTATAGAAAACCCATGGATAAAAATTCCATCATGCATTACAACAGCTACCGTCATCATAATTTAAAAACCAACTTACCCTATGCCACACTTACGAGATTAAAACGAAACACCACTGCCCCCGAGGACGTCACACCAGAAAGGGGGTACCCCACAAGTATCATCAGTACTGCTATTAGAAAAGTTAAGTCTACAGATAAATTATTTATTAAGAGATATGGCGAGAAAACCTAATGAACGTATTATATGGCCACTTACGTTAACCCTATATTCTACACACATCAGCACAATAATTAGAAAACACTGGCACTTGGTCAGTGACACTCCAAGATGCAAGAATGTTCCAATGATAGCCAACAAAACCCCAAAATCTTAGAGAGATGATGATCAGATCCGGCTTCACAGCCTTCTTTACTATCAGCAGATCTAATCTTAGGGGCCACACGAGTTGCGGGCTTGTGCATGTTCTACTCAATCTCTTAAAATATTTCTCACACCCCACAATGCAACTCAACATACAACTTCGTAGTTTCACTAACTGCAATACAGAGAAAGTGATTTATGTCATACAATGTCCATGTTCACTGCTATATGTAGGCATGACTTCCAGACCTTTAAAAATTAGAATTCTTGAACATACATCCCACATTAGAAATAAAGCCATTGACTCAACTCTTTATTCCCATTTCAGTAAGAAATCCCACTCACACACTAGCTTCAGATTTTGCGCTTTAGAAAAGGTAACCACCCAACCCCACCAAGACTTATAAAGAATTTTACTTCAGAGAGAGGCTTTTTGGTTATTCAGGTTATATACCGTTTCCCCAGGTGGGTTAAACACTAGATTAGATCTCTCTTGATTTCTGTAATTGACCCGTGTCTTTACAAGGGGAGGCTTCTCCATGGGTTTTTGCTCGCACTTGTAAAACCTGCAGACTCACGGCTATTGAAGGTACTTGAGCAGAGGCATTCACTCCTCAGGAGAAAGTAATAAGTGTTTTAATTCCACACAATGATTGTTACTGTAACTGGGTGCTATTAGAACATATCTATTTTTGTTATCCTTTTGAATCGAGTTAATTCCTTAGAAGAGATCAACTTAAACTGATGAAATAGCAAAGAAGTGATAACATTCCAAAGAAGGGATAACGGGAAACTGTTGAGAACTCACAACATGTTGTGAATGAGAACTTATTGTTTCATGTTTATTATGGATGTTTTTCTTGATGGAATAATTGATGTTTATATAGATTTTGCTCATGGTGTTGAAACAATAACAATCTTACTGTATATAATATATGCATTGTTTAATTCATTGTTATAATTGATTTAGTTATTGGACAACTTAACAGTTATTCATTGATACATAGATATCTGTTGCTTTATGTCCTATACTGTTTAATCCCCACCTTTGGCAAAGGGTCCATTAGGATACACAGCACATCTCCCTAACTGCAGAGAATGGAATACAAAGAATGATGACAACGGCTGATGAAGATTCACGTCCATCAGTTGAGATGGACAAATTAACTAAATTGATGAAGTATAGAACAGCATTTAAAGGAACAGATAAAAATCATGTAGTGAGCGAGAGGTTTATAGACTAGTGTTTGTTGTTTCTGTGAGAATAGCATGGTATGTGAGAATGAGTGGCTGAAGTGTATAACTTTTTGTAAGAACCAAAGTTGTGTCAGAATAGGCCAGAGAAACATGGAGTCTTGCAGTGCATCTTGGGAGGGGTTTAACCTGGCGTCAGGAGCGAGATTTTCTAGATCTTGGCATTGAAAGCGGGAAATTACCCGAGCTTGAGAAGGAGAATAGAACAGGCTCTGGCATGATCAGAGTAGTCGGCATGCTACTTGTTGTAAAGAATATAGTAATTAATAATCACAGAATTTGGCTAAGAGAAGAATAGGAAACTGCCATGTTCCACTATGGATGAAGGCAGAAACAATTAATAACTGTTAAGTTTGACCTTAGATGATGCAAGAGCCGAAAGTGGATAAAAACTATAGGGTTTGAGACGGCAATTTGTCGATTGTCTACCCGGGGAAAGAGTCGTCCATCTTCTTTCCAACTCGCTTGGCCAGCGATATGGGGGGAACACTGTCTACCTCTGTGTATGTATGTAAGTATGAATGCAGTATGAATGTGTGTGTGAGAACTCCCCTTTTATGATTGCTGTGTGTGTGTGTGTAAGGTATGATATGAGTGAATTATGATTGCTGTGTGTGTGTGTGTGTGTGTAAGGTATGATATAAGTGAATTATGATTGCTGTGTGTGTGTGTGTGTGTGTAAGGTATGATATGAGTGAATTATGATTGCTGTGTGTGTGTGTGTGTGTAAGGTATGATATGAGTGAATTAAATGCTGCTAAATGCTGACTAAATGCTTCTGTGCCTTTTAAGTTCCTTCCTGCTTTGCTTTCTACATGCTATCTTTCTGCTCTTCTTTCTAAGTTCTTTCTAAGTCTGCCTTCCGTCCTTAAATGCTACCTTTCTGATTAAATGACTACTTGTTGTAATCGCTTCCCCAAATCCAATCTTTAAGGTGATTAGTCTCTTTTGAATCAATTCTTTATATCCTATATTTTTCAGAGATTATTAGGTGATCTGCAATACTTAGAGTAATTGTGGTTTAAGGGTTTAAATGTTCAATGTGATTCTATGTTCCTTTTGAAATATTTGCATATTAAACCTGATTTATTATTTTATACTTTTATACTCAAACGTGATTGTTAAAATATATATCTCAATAAAAGTTACATACATATTGTTAAACCCAAATTTGGTCTTCTCTTGTCTATTTGCACGTCATTGGTTTTCTCGTCACCCTGTCCTCTTGATCAAAAGAACGGCCTTTTCACCTCGGCTGTGACATCTGTTAGCTTTGTTCTTATTGTGCAAGGTGCGTGTCCTTCACTTTACATTTGTTAAGCAGTACTTTTTTAAAAAAAAAAAGTACCAAAATTATAATTTGTGTAAAAACATTAAATACCAAAATTGTAATTTGTATAAACATGCTTTTGTTTTGTTTTTTGTCTTTGGATAAAAAAATTTTTTTTTTTTAAAAAAAGTGCTACATCAGTTTAAAAAGCCACCATGATTCTAGGCTGTCCCAATGGGAGCGTGATGTCTAGATCCGGGTAAGTTTAGTGGACTCTCTTCTATGCGTCAATCAGACCTCCCCTGGAATCACCCTGCGTCCAGTTCTGGGCAGCACAATTCAAGCAAGATTTTAAGATGCTAGAATGTCTCCAGAGAAGGGCGATAGGGAATGGCTGAGGGAGCCGGGGATGTTTAGTTTGGAGGAGAAAAAGGCTGAGAGGACAGGAGAGCCAATATTTGGAAGGATGTCCCATTGAGGAGAAAAGGACAAGTTTTTCTTGCTGCTCTAGAGAGTAAAATAGAAAGCAACTGATTCACATTGCGGGAAAGAAGATTCCACCTAAACATTAGGAAGCATTTCCTGACGGTAAGACCTGTTTAGCCATGGAAGCATTGTCCCTTCTCAGGAGCCCCCTTCCCAAGCCCTGGCCTTCCACCTCTTGGAGACTCCATGTCCCAGAATCCCTGATTTTGGACTAAGACAGATGAGGTTTCTGGGTGTGGAAGTCCAAGAAATCCTGGAGGAATAGTTAGGGAATCCCTGCTCCAGAGATGAAGGCATTGACTTATCTACAACCCCCGTAAACTTTACAAAAAGGCCTGGCAGAAGAGTTAGAGGACCCTTCAAGCCCAAGACAACAAAGTCTCCAAAGTCCTTTCTTTCTTCCTTGTGGGATCTCATGTGTTTGTGTTCATCTCTGTAGACAAGGATTTAGAAAGAAACAAGGAAAATGTGCATTGAATATCTGCCATCGCTTTGACATTTACTGGTCATTTCTGATGACAGTGGTTGATCAGGTATATATTAACTATGCATGTGCGGATTCATTCAAATCTTTCAAATGTCGGAAGTAAATTCGGGTGTTTTGACATCTGAACGAGGTTCCAACATGCATTAGCGCATTGGAAGTAACTTCTAGTTTAAAAGTGTCCAGAGCCATTGCTTCTAATGGCTTGGATCGCTTCCGATATATGAATCAGCCTTTTTCATACAACCAAGCTTGCTGAGGGGTGAAGCCTAACATGGGCTTGCCTCCCAGCCTATCAGGGCTTACTGTAGGGGAGAAGGTTATGGCTTATAGCCTCATTCTGGCCGGGGAAAGGACAAGGGTGGTTGTGTTCCTGCTGCTGCTGGGTGGGTAGGTGGAAGGGGGCATTGGAGGATGTTTGGAGGGGAGGAGAAGACAGAGATGGTGTGCAATGTTGGGAGAGGGGGAGAGAAAGAGGGAGAAAGAAGAAAGACATAAAGCATTTGGGGGGAGAGAGAGAGAGAAAAGATAGGGAAAGCGTTTGGGAGAGAAAAATTAGTTTTGGGAAACTGGTCAATTTTTTAACAGTTCATCTCATAAGTGAAACTGACTGGGAGACACTGGTTTGGTCTGCCTGCCACAACTAGTTCCTTGTGCATCCCTGCTATAACTCCCATCTCTGGGCCAGGACAGTTATTTAAAGTGACCTCTGGCCTGGGGGTTTTAAGAATAAACAATACAGAATAGTGCCTTCTGCATAATTCAAGTGCTATAATTCCCATCATTCCCTAGTCCATGGCCATCTGTCACTTGTTGTGATGGGATCTGATACTAATTGTGATGGTGTCCCCTTCTGCCAAGAAGAAGGGAGTTGGATCAGATGATCCTTGGGGTTTTCCTCCAACTTTAGGAATCTATGAAAATTAGGAATTGGTTGATAATTGGTTTCTTCTTTTGGTTAATATAAAATTCTTTTTTTAAAGAAAAGGTTCTGACCAAACTTTAAAAAATTACCAAAAATTGGTAGATGTATGAATTTATGTGAAAGTTGGAGGGAGTGAGCCCCTGTTACCGTATGCCGTTGCCTAAAAAATTCAAGGAGGTTGCGCTCTTATTTTTAAAAAATGTATTACCTAAATTATTTTTTTTAATTCCTAATAATTAGTGTATCTAAACATTCTGAAATTTGGTATGCTAACAGTGGAGGATGTGTTCTACCACTGTGGCAAGTTTCATCAGAATAGCTCAAAAATGAGGGAGAGAGAAGCCCCTGAAGTTTCCCCCACATTGTGCTGTTTTTCCCCCTATTATGCATGCGTGTCTGCCATTAACGAATCATCTCTGAAGTTTTGGAAAGTTTTGAATTTATTTTTTAAATTTCGGAAGTGACTTTAGAATCGAAGTGCCAGGGCCCAATTTAGACCCATTTTTTTAATTGCACATGCGTAACAATGTCCAAAATGTAATAAAGATTCCTGTGTTATTACATTATTAGTCCAATGTTATTTCTTCGGACTCCAGCTCCCATAATTTTTTCCCCACAGAAAGACCTAAGGGCTTTTTAGGCTAATGCCAGCACTTTGAATTGTGCTCGGTAGCAGACTGGCAGGCAATCTAGCTGCCGCCCGTTGGACGATCTTCAAAGGCAACCCAACATGGAATGCACTGCAGTCATCTATTTGGGGTTTGACAAGAGCATGGACCACCGTGGCCAAGTCAGATGTCCCAAGGTACGGACACAACTGGCCCCCGCCGAGACCTGGGGTTCTCAGCTCAATGATGAATCTATGATCACTCCCAAGCCGCAAAGCTGCACTTTCAGAGGGAATGCAACCCCATCCAGCACAAGCTGTAACCCTACGCTCTGTTTGGCCTTACGGCTGACCAGGAGGACCTCTGTCTTGTATGGATTCAGTTTCAATTTGTTTGCCCTCATCCAATCCAGCACAGCTGCCAAGCACTGGTTCAGAACTGAACAGCTTCCTTAGCAGTAGGTGGAAAGGAGTAGTAGAGTTGAACACCATCTCCGGATGATCTCTCCCAACAGCTTCATGTAAATTGTAAATAAGTTATTTTATAATAAACCCTTTATATAACAATAAAACCAATTAAACCTTCCTGCATTCTGAATATTGGGTTAATATATCCTCGATCCTTGTCTCCAGGGATGAAGACACAAACATATATGCCATGAGGAAAAAAGCCTTTGCTTTCAGGTCTCGGGAGACTTACTTCTTTGGGACCACAACTCCCGGCACCCCCAAAGTGTGTTCCAGATTCATCAGAGGGCTCTCTGGAAGTGGGGACCAATAGGAAACGAACCACATGCATACATTCCTTTTTCTTATTATATAGAGATAGATAGCTAAATAGTGGGCCTGTTAAATCATGCTTCTAAATGTTTCTAAAGTACTTACAAAACTAAAATTCTGGTGGTGAACACTAGGTGGCGCTGGAGCTTTGTTTCTACAGTGTTGCTAAAGTTCTGGTTGTGAGCATTTCACCACCAGAACTTTAGTAGCACTATAGAAACAGTACCAGCGCCACCTAGTGTTCACCCTCAGCATGATTTAACAGGCCTACTAAATAGACATGGATAATTGTCTCTTGGGATGAAGAGGGAGGGAAGGAGAGAGAGAAGGACCCTCCCCATTTTGGAAAATGGCATTTATAACCTTTTGGGGGGAAAACAACTTTTGGGGATCATAACTTTTTAGAAAAGCTGACCTTTCAGAGAAGAGCCAAAAACCCTTTAGAGTAGAATCTTCTCTTGTGGTATACAACCAGATATAATTATGCAAGGCAATGGTTTCAGTTGTTAGACTGAATAACCTGTTATCTCTGATTTGTTAGGAAAACAGAGATTTGCCAGTGCATAAGAACAGCAGAGCTTCAGAAGTGTTCCTCAGTGCCCAAAAACATATATACTCTCCCATAAAACAATTTGTTTTCTATCATGCACTCAAGAGACAAAATGAAGTAGACTTTGATAAAAATAAAATACTACGTTTACTCACAACCTTCAGGTGTTCAGTATACACAGGTAAAACACTGAGACAGCTGCTTAAGCTCAAACAAGCAAAAACAAGGAGGGGTGTGGGAGCAAAGGTGATTTAAATACTCAATGGTATCAGTATAATGCCTCTAATACTGTTTTATAAGTATCAAAACATACATTATAATTCAACACAGTTAACAATGTTTGAGGTTGCTAACAATGGTACAAAATTGAAAAAATATTCCACATATACAAAGTGAGAACACTATGCACAAATCACACAGGGTTAATTATTCTCAATACATGAACAGTTCAACACATTATATACACAGAAACACAGTGGATGTGCTATTTATATTTTGGCCACAAGGTGACCGGACTCAACAATTCAAGTAAACACATTCAATAGACCAGTGTTTCCCAACCAGTGTACCGTGGCACACTAGTGTGCCGTAAGCAATCATCAGGTGTGCTGTGGGAAATTGGCACTCTCTCCCCTCCTAGCAGCCCCCTCACAGGTTTCCAAGAAACAAATTGAGCCTCTCCGCTTGGATTTTTTTTTTTTACTATTTTACTGGATTTTAGAGTTGCCCCCCTCAAGGAAATGTTTATAACAGCTTCATGACATCCATAGTTAACTGGAAGCAAGTTTCACTCAGAGTGAAATTTCACAAAGGTCTGGAGAACAAGCTCTATGAGGAGCGGCTTGAAGAGCTGGGCATGTTTAGCCTGGAGAAGAGAAGGCTGAGAGAAGACATGATAGCCATGTATAAATATGTGAGAGGAAGTCATATATATGTTGTGTTCATCGAAACAGGCCCAGGTTTCACACTGATTGTATAAATACATTTTAAAACATATTAACTATATGTATTACTGTGTTAGAGTGTAATTTAGTGTCATTTTGGTTGGTGGTGTGCCCCAGGATTTGGTAAATGTAAAAAATGTGCCGTGGCTCAAATAAGGTTGAAAAACACTGCAATAGACAAACAATGAGGGATATTTGAATAGGAGGTGTATCTAGGGTCAATAAGATTGGTGCGCTGTATATAACTATCCTATAATAGGATTGATATGTTTTTCAACCTTTTTTGAGCCGCGGCACATTTTTTACATTTACATAATCCTGGGGCACACCACCAACCAAAATGACACTCTAGTACAGTAATACATATAGTTAATATGTTTTTAAATGTATTTATACACTCAGTGTGAAACCTGGGCCTGTTTTGATGAACACAACATAGATATCCTGGCAGGAATGACAGAAAGACACACATGAAGGTCTTGCTCAACAGCTGTCAGTCATGGGAAAACTTCAGCCCTCTGGGTGCTTGGGACTTTAACTCCCACCATTCCTAACAACCTGAGGCCCTTTCCTGCTTAAGTAGCTGAGGGGGAAAAGGAAAAGAGCTGGAAGCTGCTAGGAATGGTGGGAGTTGGAGTCCAAAACACTTGGAAGGTCCAAGTTTGCCCATGCCAGCTTTCGATTCCATCGCCACATCTATCTTCAGCCTCTGGCGGTTTGAATATATGTGATTACGTGATTTTCTACCTTGTTGCTATGATTATGCTTCTGCTTCTTTAAATTGTCCGCAAACTGACTGTTATTGTGCGGATCCTGGAACTTTGTTTTTTGCACTCACTTCTGTGATTTCATCAAATATCGCGAGTTTTCCGTAGAGGAGCGCTCTGTGGACTCGCTACTTCCTGGTTCGCAACTCCTCCGCTATCTGTGGCAACCACGCCAAACTACCTTATGTAAGACTTTTGATTTTCTCCAGCAGGATTGGGTACTTTGAATGTGTTTTTTGCGTATGATTATATATGATCAATTGTGCTTTTTGTACTGTGACGTAGCGGCGCTCCTTTAATAAGTAAGGGTATTGGAGGTTCCAATTTCCCACGGCACACCTGATGATCGCTCACGGCACACCGGTTGGGAAACACTGGATATATGCATCCGTGTGTAGACATGTCAATGCACGCACAGAGTGCACAGATGTAATAACCCTACCATGGATGACAAAGTGAGACCAAGCACTCAAATGAATATACTAGCCGCAAAAAGGTGTCCCTTTATTGGGAGTCTCCTGCGGGGCAGAAATCAACCCAACAGCAGTCGTCATGATTGTGGGCATTGGGTCTTTTGCATTCCATTCCCAACAGGGTCAAGATATCCTCGCCCAAGAACTGCCATTCAAAGTGACCTGAACACAGCCAAGCCATGGTAGGAGGGTGATCACTGTTCCTTTCTACACACATATACAGTATATTTTGGATGCCATGAGGAAGAGAGGCTTTGCCTTCCGGATTTGGGATGCTCCTTTCTCTGGGACTCCAACGCCCAGCATCCCCAACCCTGGTTCCAGGCCCTCCCGCACGGATGATGGGAGTTGTAGTCCAAGATTTATTTATTTTATTTATTTACTTCATTTCTATTCCGCCCTTCTCACCCCGCAGGGGACTCAGGACGGATTACAATGTACACATTACATTTAGACATACAAACACATATGACAGACAGAGGCAATTTAACATCTGACCACCAGGGGGAGCTGTCGCACTCCTTCATTCATCAGTGTGTTTCCTAGAGATCTTTTTTATGGCCTGATAAATCAGTTAAATTTAGCCTCTCCACTAAGTGGTACCTTAATTTCCTACTTGACAGATGCAACTGTCTTTCAGGTTGCAAAGGTCGACAACAGGCTACACAATAGGTCGAGAGCCCACCTCGACCCGGGCAGGCCTCAAACTCATGACATTCTGGTCAGTAGAGATCTTATGCAGCTGACACCCAGCCAGCTACGGCACATTCCCGGTGCAAGAGGGGCATTCCTTCCACTCTCTGCAGCGGGGATTCCTAGGCCCCAGCCCTCCCCCTTGCTAACATCAACTCCCAGAAGCCTCAGCTGCCTGGAGCCAAGGTCAGGGATTCTGGGTGATGGAGTCCCAGGAGGTGGAAGGATAGGAGTAGGGAGGAGGGCTCTGGGGAGGAGGGCTCTGGGGAGGGGGGGAGGGAGGAAAGGGGGGGAGGGAAGGGAAGAGGGAAAGGAAGGAAGGAAGGAGAGGAAGAAGGGAGAAGGGAAGGAAGGAAGAAGCCTTTCCTCGCTCCCCCTTCACAGATGGGAAGCTAGGGCTTGGGAAGGAAGGAAAAAAGGGAAGGCAGGTCTTCCAAGTAATTATACACCTGAGAGTTGACTATAGAGCAACTCGGCCCTCCCTCCAGATGTTTTGGATTCCACCGCCCACAATTCTTAACAGTCTACCAGCTGTTGCCCCGTGCCTGCTATAGAGAGATTCTGGAGAACCTAGCAATAGCTTCTACAAGAAAGGAGATTCCATCTAAACCCTGTATGGTACCGGCCCAGTTTACTTGTCCAAACGTATTCTCCCCTATGAACCGTCAAGAGTGCTCAGATCGTCTGGAGAGGCCCTGCTCTCGGTGCCACCACCTTCGCAGGTGCGTCTGGTGGGGACGAGGGACAGGGCCTTTTCTGTGGTGGCCCCCCGGCTATGGAATTCACTCCCAAATGAAATGAGATCCGCCTCCCTCCCTCCTGACTTTTAAGAAGCGAGTGAAAATGTGGCTGCGCAATTAGGCCTTTGCAGAATGAAGGAGATCGTGAATTGACTAAAGTCGCTAACCACTAGATACAGACCGAATATACGGATTGAGTTGGACTCGATTTTACTTTGGCGAAAAAGGCTTTTTTAATGTATTTATTGTATTTGTAATTGATAATTTTATTATAAATTTATGATGTTTTAGATTTTAAATGCATTGAATACTTGCTGTTTGCGGGTCTGAGTCCCTCTTCGGAGGTGAGAAGGCCGGGGTTTAAAAGTTTTAAATAGATAAATAAATAAACATTAGGAAGGAAGAACTTCCTAACTGTGAGAGATGCTCAGCAGTGGAACTCTCTGCCCTGGAGTGTGGTGGAGGGGGGCTCTGAGGAGGGAGGAAAGAAAGAGGGAAGAAGGGGAAGGAAGGAAGAAGGCAGGAAGGCAGGAAGGAAGGAAGGAAGGAAGAAGGGAAGAAGGAAGGAAGGAAGGAGGAAAAGGAAGGCAGGAAGGAAGGAAGAAGGAAAAGGAAGGCAGGAAGAAGGGAAAGGAAGGAAGGAGGGAAGGAAAGGAAGAAGGGAAGGAAGAAGAAAGGAAGGGAAGGAAGGAAGGAGGAAAAGGAAGGCAGGAAGGAAGGAAAGAAGGAAGGAAGAAGGGGAAGGAAGGCAGGAGGGAAGGAAAGGAAGGAAGAAAAGGAAGGAAGGAAAAGGGAAGGGAAGGAAGGAAGGAAGAAGGGAAGGAAAAGGAAAAGGAAGGAAGGAAGAAGGGAAAGGAAGGCAGGAGGGAAGGAAGAAGGGGAAGGAAGGCAGGAAGGAAGGGAAGGGAAGAAGGAAGGAAGTTAGGAAGGAAGAAGGAAAAGGAAGGCAGGAAGGAAGAAGGAAGGAAGAAAGGGGAAGGAAGGAAGGAGGGAAAGGAAGGAAGGAAGGAAGGAAGGAAGAAGGGAAGAAGGAAGGAAGGAAGGAAGGAGGAAAAGGAAGGAAGGAAGGAAGAAGAAAGGAAGGAAGGGGAAGGAAGGGGGAAGGAAGAAGGGGAAGGAAGGCAGGAAGGAAGGAAGAAGGGAAAGGAAGGCAGGAAGGAAGGAAGAAGGAAAAGGAAGGAAGTTAGGAAGGAAGAAGGAAAAGGAAGGCAGGAAGGAAGGAAGGAGGGAAGGAAGAAAGAAGGAAGGAAGGAAGGCAGGAGGGAAGGAAGGCAGGAAGGAAGGAAGGAAGGAAAAGGAAGGAAGAAGGAAAAGGAAGGCAGGAAGAAGGGAAAGGAAGGCAGGAGGGAAGGAAGAAGGGGAAGGAAGGCAGGAAGAAGGGGGAGAAGGAAGGAGGCCTAAAAAGCCTTTCCACTCTCCCTTGGCAGCCACAGCTTTCCTGTTTTGATGCTAAGCCCCGCCTTCTTTGGGGCGCCTGCCTTGCAGTTGCCATCTTTAAATCAGCCGGAAGTAGAGCGAGAGGGAGCCCCCCCTTCCTAGAGAGGCAGGGTGAAAGGAGGAGCCGGGTGAGGCGCTTCCCCCTGAGCTCACTTCCGGAAGAAGAAGAAGAGGGAGCCAGAGTCCCTCCGCCATCTTGGGCTGTGGGGAATCCGGCGAAGCTTCAGGAAGGGCTTTCCGTGTGTTGTCTCTCCTTGGAGCCGGCCCTGGTCCGTGAGGTAAGTTCCCCCAGCAGGCCTGGGGTCTCCTTGGGGCCTCCAGGGCAGGGCTTCTTCTTCTTCTTCCCTCAGCCGAGCACCCAAGGCTCTCTCGCCAGGCCAGGCCCCGGCTTAGGGCCTTCTCCCCTCAGGTCCACATCCAGGCACTTGGGAGTCATGAGTGTGGAACTCGCACCTGGTGTTTCGCCTACGTGTATTTTAGGAGATGTGGGGGGTTTTTCCCCTCTTTTTTTAATTAATAAAATTTTAAAGTACATTGATTCTCTTAAGTTATATACATACATCAATACATTCCATACTTTTGTATTTCACACTTAGTTCGTTACATCAACTATATATGCATCATATATACATCAACTATATGCTATATCTTATCATATTCACCTCTGTGTCCCCCTTCTGAGCCACTTCCATTAGCCTTCTCCTTCCAAAATCCCTTTTTTTTTTCTTGTGGAGGCAACTTCCCATCTACTTCTTTTAAACCAGGGCTGCTCACACTTTTTCAGCCTGCGAGCTACTTACAAAACAACCAAGTCAACATGATCTACCTCCTCACTACAAAAATGTGAAACCTATAACACAATATTATCTGCTTTGAACTGGGTTTTCTGAGTCCACACTGCCACATAATCTGATTCAAAGCAGATAACATGGGATTGTATTCAACTGTGTGGAAAGGACCTCGGAGGACCCAGGGCCCTCCCACACATCCTATTTTACAGTTGACACACACAAACTGATTTCTTACTACTGGACGAATTGCTGCCAAATTTGGCCACAAGACACCTACAAGGAGTGACCATCACTTTAAAAAATTGATTTTGTCATTTGGGAGTTGTAGTTGCTGGGATTTATAGTTCACCTACAATCAAAGAGCATCCTGAACTCCACTAACGATGGAATTGAACCAAACTTGACACATAGGACTCCCACAACCAACAGCAAATGTTCAAGGCAGAGAGGAAGGAAAGAAAGAAAGGAATGAGGGAGGGAGGGAACAGGAAGGAAAGAAGGCAAGGCAAGGAGGGAAGAAAGGAGATGAGGAAGGAAGGTAGGGAAAGGAGGGAGAGAGAAAGAGAGTAAGAAAAGAAGAACAGAAGGGAGGGATGGAAAGAAGGGAAGGGGAAAAAGGGAAGAAGGAAGGAAGGAAAAGGAGGAGGAGAGAGGAAGGAAGGAAAGAGGGGAGGAAGGAAGGGAAAAGGGGGAAGGGAGGGAAAAAAGGAAGAAGGAAGGGAAGAAAGGAAGGAGGAAAAGGAGGAGAGAGGAAGGAAGGAAGGAAGAAGGAGGAAGGAAAGAAGGGAAGAAGGGATGGGATGGGAAGGAAGGAAGGGAAGAGGAAGGAAGGGAAGGAAGGAAGGGAAAAGGAAAGGATGGGGAGAGGAGGGAGGGAGAAGGGAGGATGGGAGGAAAAGAAGGGAAGAAAGAAAGGATAAGGAAGGGAAAGGACGGGGAGAGGGAGGGAGGGAAAGGAGGGAAGGAAGAAAGGATGGGAAGTAGGGAAGGAAGGAAAGGGAAGAAAAAAGAGAAGAAGGAAGGGAAAGGAGGAGGAGAGAGGAAGGAAGAACAGAAGGGAGGGATGGGAAGGAAGGAAAGAGGGGAGGAAGGAAGGGAAAGGACGGGGAGAGGGAGGGAGGGAAAGAAGGGAAGGAAGAAAGGATGGGAAGTAGGGAAGGAAGGAAAGAGGGAAGGAAGAAAAAGAGGAAGGGAGGGAAAGGAGTGAGGGGAAGAAGGAAGGGAAAGGAGGGAGAGAGAAAGGAAGGGAGGGAGGGAAAGAAGGGAAGGAAGAAAGGATGGGAAGTAGAGAAGGAAAGAGAGCGAGGGGGAGGGACAGGGAGGGAGAAAAGAGGAAGCCCCTCCACTGGCTTACCAACAGCTCCGAGTCCCATTCCATGCTGCAGCAGCCACAGTTGGAGCCGCCTCTGGCCGCGCCCCTCCCCCACACCCTTCTTCTAGCGAGACCAGAAAATGGCAGGGAAAACAGCGCATGTGACGTCATGACGGCGGCGGAAATGGCATGGGTGCCATACACACCATGTATGGCTTCCATATGGGCGTGGTAGCGACGCCGGTCACGCCGCCACCACGCTGACTGGCCAACAGCACCTGGGCGGTGTCTGGAGTCTGCGGGGCTGGACTGAGCCTCCCGCCCTGCCTGCGATCAACCAGGACGCCCTATGCGATCTACCAGTAGATCGCAATCTACCTAATGAGCACCCCTGTTTTAAAACTTAATCCAGACAAGACAGAGGTCCTCCTAGTCAGTCAAAAGGCCGAACAGGGAATAGGGTTACAGCCTGTGTTGGATGGGGTTGCACTCCCCCTGAAGACGCAGGTTCACAGCTTGGGAGTGATCCTGGATTCATCGCTGAGCCTCGAACCCCAGGTTTCGGTGGTGGCCAGAGGAGCTTTTGCGCAGTTAAGACTTGTGTGCCAGCTGCACCCGTACCTCGGGAAGTCTGATCTGGCCACGGTGGTCCACGCTCTTGTCACATCTCAAATAGATTACATCAAGGCACTATATGTGGGGCTGCCTTTGAAAACAGTTCAGAAACTTCAACTAGTCCAACAGGCAGCAGCCAGGTTACTAACTGGAGCTACATACAGGGAGCATACCACCTCCCTGTTGTGTCAGCTCCACTGGCTGCCTGTCCATTTCCGGGCTCAATTCAAAGTGCTGGTTTTGACCTTTAAAGCTCTACGGTTCTGGCCCAGCTTGCTTGTCTGAACGCATCTGCTGCTACGTCCCACCTTGTAACTTAAGATCATCTGGGGAGGCCCTGCTCTCGCTTCCGCCAGCAACTCAATTGCGGCTGGCGGGGACGAGAGACAGGGCCTTCTTGGCTGTGGCCCCCCGTCTGGAATGCGCTTCCAAGCGAAATATGATCAACCCCATCGCTCCTTGCTTTCAGGAAGAAAGTAAAATCGTGGCTGTGGGACCAGGCCTTTGCACAGTAACTGCAGCACTGTATTGGAACGGACTGTTTTAATGACAGACATGAAATATGGCTTCCGCCATTGATTGATTGATTGAATGAATGTGGATTGTATTGATAGAATTTTAAATTAATTGGTTAGCTAATGTTTTAATGCTGATGTTTTAATCCTACTGTATTAGTGTTTTTATATTGTGTATTGTACATCTAATTGTGCCTTGAGTCCCCCCTCGGGGGTTGAGAAGGGCAGGTTAGAAATACAGTAAATAAATAAATAAATCATCATTCCACAGGCATATCAGCCCCACTTGCCTAGTTTCCAAGAGGCCTCACCACCTCTGAGGATGCCTTTAGACACAGGTGGGGGCGAAAGGTCAGTAGAGAATACTGCTTCTGGAACATGACCTAGCAGCCCAGAAAACAAACCCACATCAATCCAATCGTGTTTATTTCCTGCCTATCCCTCCTCACGGCAGATTGCAACCTTGTCAGGCACTATTCCCCCCCCCCAAAAAAATTCCTGGAAACACACATATGAAAACACATTATTTCTACACAACGTGCCTTGAAACACACAAAAGCCAAGGCCAGGCGCAAGTTCCACACTCCTGGCCCCGATTGCCTGGATGATGTGGGCCTGAGGGAGGGGGGAGGGAGAGGCCTTGACCGAGGAGTTGGCCTGGCGAGAGAGAGCCTGGGGTCTCCGGCTGAGGGAAGAAGAAGAAGAAGCAGGCCTGGTCTGGATCCTGCAAAAGGAGAAGCAGAGGAGGAGGCCCCCGAAGAGACCCCAAGCCATGGCGCTTTACAATGGTGGAGGGAGGAAGGAGGGGACTCAACGGCCTGCTGGGGAAGGAAGGAAGTCGCCAATGGGGACTCGGGGCGACTCACATGAGGCCAAGCCCAAACAGCAAATTACAACAAAATAAAATCAAGAACATCAACAATAAACACAATAAAAATAAATACATACATATAAATAAATAAAAAATAGTATACAACTAGCTATCTCTAAAATCATGCTGAAGGACAATTCTGTGTCACACAGTGGCCACAGTTGTACACGGGGAGGCAGGGCAAAATATAAACCCAGGGTGTTAAAAACTCAGGGAGAGATAAAAACTCAGGGAGAGATAAATGAAATAGTCTCCTTTACATGGGGGAGGGGGATAACTCCAAGAACGGGGCATTGAAGAAAGCAATGGTAGAAATTAAATAATTACTCTCCAAAGGCACAGCGGAAAAGCCAGGTTTTCAGGTGTTTTTTAAAGGTCTCCAAAGTGGGGGCTTTCTTGATCTCTCCAGGCAAGGAATTCCAGAGTCGGGGGGCCACAGCGGAAAAGGCCCTTTCCCACATGTCTGAGTGTATTTCCCTCAAACCTCTCCAGTACTTTGTTGCTCATGGGTGTTCGGCCAATAGGCTGATCAGTAGACATATTCATGGGTTCCCTGCTGTTATATTAAGACTGTTACCCATACTATGACATCCTTGAAGTCAAAACTTCATCTATTTGTTATTAGAAATAAATATTTCCCAATATATAATTACATACTGTTTCTATGATTAATCACTATGCTTTATGCTCAGTTTATAACAATGAAAATACATCCTGCATATCAAATATTTACATTATGATTCATAACAGTAGCAAATTAACAGTTGTGAAGTAGTAATAGAAATAATTTTATGGTTGGGGGTCACCACAACATGAGGAACTGCATTAAATTTTATGGTTGGGGGTCACCACAACATGAGGAACTGCATTAAGCGGTCACGGCATTAGGAAGATTGAGAACCACTGGTGTATATGAAGAAAGGGCACCCGATGATGCGCAGCTAAAGCACTGAAAAATACAGTGCATATACTGTACACTGCAGAATTAATGCACTTTGACTGCCATGGCGTAATGCTATGGTATCTTGGGATTTAAGATTTTATATGCTGTTTTGCCTTTTTTTCCAAAAGATCGAACTGCAGCTCCAGGATTCCATAACATTGAGGTAAAGTGGTTCTTCATTTTAAATATTGTGTTTGTTCCTGTTTTGATTTTTACTTCAAAGTAAGATATGCACAGTGTGCATAAGAATTTGATCACAGGGTTTTTAAATTTTAAAAACCTATAATCCCCCCCCCCCAAACGGTCTGAGGGACAGTGAACTGCCCCCCTGTTTAAAAAGTTTGAGGACCCCTGCCCTAAATGGCCCGGACCCAATTTACTTGTCCGAATACATCTCCCCCTATGGACCATTGTGGAGATTAAGATCCTCCTCCGAGGCCCTGCTCTCTGTCCCGTCATTGTCACAGGCACGATTGTCACTGGACCGGGATTGTGGTGCAGTTGGCTGGGAGTCAGCTGCATTAACATCACTACTGACCAGAAGGTCATGAGTTCAAGGCCTGCCCGGGTCGGGGTGAGCTTTCGACCAAATTGTGTAGCTTGTTGTCGACCTTTGCAACCCGAAAGACAGTTGCATCTGTCAAGTAGGAAATTTAGGTACCACTTTGTGGGGAGGCTAATTTAACTGATTTATGAGGCCATAAAATCTCCAGGAAGTACGCAAAAGAATGAAGGAATGCAACAGCTCCCCCTAGTGACCAGAATCTGGAATGTTAAAATAGCCTCTGGTGTCTGTCTATATATATACTGTATGTTGTGTGTCTATGGCATTGAATGTTTGCCATGTATGTGTACATTGTAATCCGCCCTGAGTCTCCTGCGGGGTGAGAAGGGTGGAATATAAATACTGTAAATAAATAAATATAGTGGGGACGAGAGGGGGGGGGTTCTCTGTGATTGCCCCCCAGCTATGGAACTCCCTTCCTGGTGAGATTCAGATCAGCCTCCTCCTTCAGGGGGATGCTAAAAAATGGGCTGCAGGGCCAGGCTTTCGGGACAGTGCAATAAAGCAGCGATAGGAAAAGTTACCAGGCCAATTAGATTTGATGCGGATGATTGACACGGTTTTAAACAGTGTATTTTAATGTTGAGACAAATGTTTTTAATGTTTATGCCTGCATATAATTTATTCATGTCCTGACATTGAATGTTTGCCGTTCGTATATTGTGCTCTTCCCTGAGTCCCCTTTGGGGTGAGAATGGCGGAATATAAATGCTTTAAAGCTATATAAATAAAAATGTATGTGAGGTAAACATAATTCAAAAACCTCTGGGCAAATTGACACCAAATTTGGACACAATATACCTACCAGGCCAATGAGTGACCAGCACTCATAAAAACACTGAAAAGCATAGCAGAAAAGTCTTTAAAAGCCAAAATAACCCCATTACAATGCATGTGCAAAACCACACACGCATGCACACATATATACACATATACACGCAAACACACATATACACAAATATATATGTATACGCACACACACAAAACATATATACACAGACTGAACCACAGCAACGCATGACGGGACGGCTAGTAAATAATAAATAGTGTGCTGCCATTGTAGGAGAGAGAGATAGATGGAGCATAAGGATGGGAGGAGGCCAGACATTTCCTTCGCCCTCTTGTGGCTTCCCTGATGCACTTGGTGGAGAGAGGGAGAGAGCAGGAGAATTTCCCAAAACTAACTACGAGGGAGGGTCAATAAGTCCATGACTTTTTGAATGAATCACAGGTATTTGGATAAAAAGTCATTTTATTTTTCAACATAGTCTCCTTTGGGTTCTATACACTTTGTCCAATGTGTCTCCAATTTTTTTATCTCTTCCAAAAATAAGATTTGTCGAGGTCATCAAAATAGGTATTTGTTTGTGAGATGATTTCATTGTTGGAGTCAAATCTCTTTCCGCCCAGCCATTTCTTCAGGTTTGGAAACAAGAAATAGTCACTCGGGGCTAAATCCGGAGAATAGGGCGGATGAGGGAGCAATTCGTATCCCAATTCATGAATTGTTGCCATGGCAACTGCACATGTGTGCACCCTTGCATTGACCTGGTGAAAAAGAACTTTTTTCTTGGCCAAATGCGGGTTTTTCCCCTATATCCTCATTAAATTGACCCAATAAGTTGGCATAATATCTGCCATTGATTGTTTTATCCTTTTGAAGGTAGTCAATGTAGATTATATCGCATGCATCCCAAAAAACGGTTGCCATGACTTTATTGGCTGACAAACCCACCTTGGCCGTCTTTGGCGCCGATTCATCCCGAGATTCACCCACTGTTTTGACTGCTGTTTGGTCTGGTGTGTTGTGGTGGATCGACGATTTGTCCACAGTTACAAAACTCATCCATATTGCGGTTGAACAACACCAAACACTCCTGCGAAATTGTCACACTATTGCGTTTGTGGTCGATTGTGAGCAAACGCGGCACCCATCTTGCGGAAAGCTTTCTCATACCCAAGTGATAATTTAAAATGGAAACCACTGAGCCATGTGAGATGCCGATGGCTTCCACAATCTCTCGCACTTTCAATCTCCAATCGGCCAACACCATATTGTGAATTTATTCAATTGTTTCGGGTGTAGAGACCTCAACTGGGCGTCCAAAACATTCGGCATCTTCCGTAAACCACTTTTTTACCATTGAAATTGATGGTGCAGAGTCCCCATAGTATTTATCAAGTTTAGCCTTGGTTTGAGTGATGGTTAATGAGCACACGAAATTCACTTTTTTCCCATTTTCTCGTCAAATCACTGCTATCAATGGCTGTCAAACACAAACTAAATGACGCAGCTTGTTTAAATTTTGACGGGAGTCAGCTGACAGATGCCTGTTGACAGGAGCAGTGTTGCCCTTTCAGTTAAGAGGCGGAAAATTCAAGAAGACACTGACTTATTGACCTGCCCTCGTATTATGATTTATGATTAGCTCCTGTTGCCAAACAGAAGAGTTGTAATGGGAAAGCAGCCCTTTGTAAAAACCCTTTTTAGTTCTCCAAAGTTATTGTTGTTGTTATAGTCATTAGGGACAGTTTCTTGGTTCTCACGCTCCACTTTTTGTAATTTTTTTCAACCTCAGCCCACCCCCCCTTTTTTTAACACGAACATTAACAAAATCCACGGATAATCACACAGACCAACCAAAAACTTGGGGGTTTTTTTTGTTTTTGGGCCTGTTCCTGGGGTTATTTGGGGTGCTGATTCAGAAAATTGCATTAGATAGACCAGATCAGCTCAAGATTATTAAGTATGGCTTTCTGTGTGTGAGCAGATGGCAACTACTGGATGCCGTGTGTTCTATATTCCATCGTGGAATATGTTGACTCCATCTCAGTTTCCTGGTCAGATGTTGACTCTTCATGATGGGTGTTAACCTTGTGTTGACTTCCTTCTTAACATTGTTTAAAAAAATATCTTATCATTGTCACAGTTCTTATCACAGTTTGCTTTTTCAGTTCTCATTAGCAGGTTTTAATTACAGTCCAGCAAACAGGTAGTTAATGATTTCATCATTGTGAGCCTTAATCTTTTTGAATGTTGTCTCCAAAATTATGAACTCTCATTCATTCTTTCATTCAAGTCTATTCACACCACATATATTACATCTGCACATTATGTTTCTTGTGGCAAGCAGATGGCGACTACTGGATGGCATATGTTCTGTATCAGAAACTAGAGCTTATGTGTTCCCTCCAATACAATTTTCTGAATCAGCACCCCAAATAACCAAACCGAATTTAATGATGACCAAAAACCGATTTGTAACCTTTATGGCACTAATGTTGGAGAGTGGTCCCTGTTCAAGTGGGCCCTGGTCAAAAAAGGATTGAGAACCATTGCACTAGACCAGGGCTGCCCAGGAAGTCGATCGTGATCGACCAGGTGATCTTCGTTCCTCAGCAGGTCGATCACAGCCAGATGGGGTGTTTCTGCCCTGCGGTGGCACGCCATCCGCGCAGCGCAACTTCTGCTGCCTCCATGCTGCTTCCTCCCTCCCTTCTTTCCTTCCTTCTCTCGCTCATCCTTTCTCGCTGGCTGGCTGCCGAGCGGGAGAAGGCAAAGCCCAGGAGGAAGCAGGGTAGGTGACCAGGCCGGGCCTGGACCTCTCTTTGGCAGCGAAGGCCTCGAATGCTCCGCTCCCCCCCTCCCCGCGCCCCTTGCGCAGTGGTACAGCTCAGGCCACTCCGAGCCATTGCCTAGGCAACAGCGCCCCCTCCTTCTCCTCTGGCTGCTGTTCTCCTCCTCCGCCTCTTCCTTTCTGGAATCTGGGGGGGGGGAGGAGGAGGAGAGGTTAACCCTTGCGCTGCTGCCTCCCAGGCTTTTAAGGCCTTCAAGAGGAAGGAAGCCCTCTCCAAGCTTCAAGTGGGGACTGTCCTCAAACTAAGGGGAGGAAGCCCTTTCCTTTGAGGGGAAGTTAGGATGAGTTAAGATTAAAAAAAAGAATAAGACCATCTCTCTCTCTCCCCCCCTTTGGTTCAGAGGGGACTGAGAATGATAGGCATACTTTGAGAGAGTGGCCTTTCTAAATGTCCCATTGGCCACATTGATCAGCATTGAATGGCCTTGCAGCTGAAAGGTCTGTCTGCTTTCATTCTGCCTGTTAATATCTGAAATTATGTCAGGGTGGGAGGAGGAACTCTGGATGTATGTTTGAATGTCCCATTGAATGGCCTTGCACATGTCTGCATTCATTCTGCAGTTTTGAATGGCCTTGCTGGATGCATTTCTAAAATTGGCCACATGGTCATTGAATGGCCTGGCATTCATTCTGACAGTTTATATCTGTGGAATGATGTCCAGGGTGGGAGAAGGAACTATTGTATGTTGGGTGCATTTTTGAATGTCCTATTGGCCACATTGATCAGCATTGAATGGCCTTGCAATTGAAAGGTCTGTGTGGTTTCATTCTGCCAGTTTATCCCTGGCTGATTCAATTCAGTGCAAGTCATCAAAGTAAACTCAGGTAATTGCAAAAAATGTAAATAATTATTTATTATGTGTGTTGTGCAATATTAGCTTATTCAGTTATGCAAGGTACATCAAGATACATTGCACATACAAAGAACCCTTAATAAATTAGAAAATAGTTATACGTTTTTCATTTCTGTATAGGGAGATCTTTGTGACTTGGTTGTTTTATAAGTAGCTCGCATGCTGAAAAAGTGTGGGCACCCCTGCACTAGACAGATGGCACAAGTGATTGTAAATGGAAGCTTCAGCAAGTCATATGAAATTCAAATAGGGACTAGGCAGGGATGCCCACTCTCACCTCTTCTATTTACACAAGTTCTTAAAGTATTGTTAAGGGACATAAGAGGTGAGGAAAGATTTCTGGAATAAGGATTTAAAAATAAATTTTAATATGACAAAAGAGTAAATATGAAGAGGTCTAGAGGGTGAAGCGTATTATATTAACTTTCTTTGTGACTAGATTGGGAGGGACCGGAGGTCACCTATCCCCCTTTTTTTTTTTCTTCTTTTTTTCCCTTTTTTCCCTTTTTAAAGAAAAGCATGTATGAAAAAGAGATGGGCAGATAAAAGCAATGTTACATGGAAATGAAGTCTGTATAACTATGAGCACCAAGTTAAAGTAAGAGGGCCTTCTCTTCTGCCATCTGCCCGTTATGTGAAGCCCTCCTCTTCAAAGCTCACCTGGTGCAGAGTTTATGCTATTCCAGTCTCCAGGTCTGCATTATTTATTTATTTATTGTTTCGGCTTGATAGACCGCCCTATCCGAAGCTCAGGGACCATTAATAAGAAAGATTTAAAATAGTAAAATCTAAATAGTTCTGTTTCGGGAACACAAGCTAATTTTTTTTTTTAAAAAAACACATTTTTCAAAACAGACACATCACACTGTGGAGCTAGAGGTAATCCGTGTAGCCTGGGGTTGCTAGCAACACATCCACCGCTCCCCATTCATAAGGAAAGGAAGGACAGGAAGAATATAAGCGCCCTCTGGAGACCGGAAGAGGAGGGCAGAAGGGCCTGCAAAGAAAGGAGGGGATGGGCACCTTCTCTCTTATTTATTTATTTATTTTATTTGCCATGCTTCTATACCTCCTCTCTCAGCCCGAAGGCGATTTGAGGCGGTGAACAACCGGCAACAAGTGCCCATATACAATACATCACAAGATAAAAACAGTCATATAAAAACATATAAAATTAACAGTTAAAAACTACAAAATACAAATCTCAGCTCCACAATCTTAAAATCGATTTCTGTTTCGTCGTCATAGTAATCCTTGATCTCGATTAAAGTTCGTCTGCGAATGCTTGCTCGAAAAGCCAAGTCTTGACTTTCTTACGAAATGTCAGGAGGGAGGGGGCCAATCTGATGTCACTAGGAAGGGAGTTCCAAAGCCGAGGAGCCACCACTGAGAAGGCCCTGTCTCTCGTCCCCCACCAGGCGCACAGGGCCTCTCCGGATGATCTCAAGCATCTTGATGGTTCATAGGGAGAGATGCGTTCAGACAGGTAAGTTGGACCAGAACCGTTTAGAGCTTTAAAGGCCAAAACCAGCACTTTGAATTGTGCCCGGTAGCAGACTGGTAGCCAGTGGAGCTGGCACAACAGGGGAGTTGTACGCTCCCTGAGTGCCACTCCTGTTATCAACCTAGCTGCTGTCTGTTGAACCAATTGAAGCTTCCGAGCAGTCTTTAAAGGGAGCCCCACGTAGAGAGCATTGCAGTAATCTATACGGGATGTAACCAGAGCATGAACTGCCGTGGCCAAGTCAGACTTCCCAAGGTACGGGCGCAGCTGGCGCACAAGTTTTAATTGTGCGAATGCTCCCCTGGTCTTCCCCTGGGTTTGTTACAGCACTAGTCTTGTTCTTCATGTTACATGTTCAACTCCTGTTTCTCCGTTCAACTCCTGAAGGGATTTTCCTCTCATTTGTCCGGCAGGTAACTTCTGAACAAATTCTGCGAAGAACACCTTGTGAGAGCTTTGCCCGAGGAGTGCTGTAGGTCCAAAGTGACCTCAAGATACACACCAATAACAACAAAAAAGTAGTAGAAAAATATATTGCAAACTACATACCTGTGCAATTAAAGTTGGGGGGAATAAGATTGTGCTGAAAAAAAGAGAGACTTGGGAAAGAGAGCAGAAGGCTACAGCAATACAAAAATTATGCTCTTCAGGAGTTATATCTATGAACCCCTGGCGTAATATTTGAATTCTAAGTGTAAAATAATGGCAAGCCCTTTATCTCCCTATCCAAGATCAGACACAGGGAAGAAGTTACATCAGTGTATGGAATGTGGAAAACAATTTGATAGGAAACATACTCTTACTGTACATGAATGGAGCCACACAGGGGAGAAGCCATATAATTGTACAATATGCGAAAAAAGCTTCAGTCGTAGTGACAAACTACATTCACATCTAAGGACCCACACAGGGGAGAAGCCATATAAATGCATGGAATGTGGAAAACATTTCAGTCAGAGTGGATATCTACGTTCCCATGAAAGGACCCACACAGGGGAGAAGCCATATACATGCATGGAATGTGGAGAAAGCTTCAGTCGCAGTGACGGTCTACGTTCCCATTACGGGACCCACTTAGGGGAGAAGCCATATAAATGCGTGGAATGTGGAAAGAGCTTCTGTGATAACCACAGTTTACGTTCCCATCTAAGGACTCACACAGGGGAGAAGCCATACAAATGCATGGAGTGCGGAGAAAGTTTCAGTCAGAGTGGAACACTGCGTTCCCATCAGAGGACCCACACAGGGGTGAAGCCATTTAAATGCATGGAATGTGGAGAAAGCTTCAGTCGGAGTGGCGTTTTACGTTCCCATCACAGGACCCACACAGGGGAGAAGCCATATAAATGCCTGGAATGTGGAAAGAGCTTCCGTCAGAGTAAAACTCTGCATATTCATCTAAGGACCCACACAGGGGAGAAGCCCTATACATGTATGAAATGTGGAAAGAGCTTCAGTCACAGTGGACATCTGCGTTCCCATCAAATGACCCACACAGGGGAGAAGCCATATAAATGCATGGAATGTGGAGAAAGCTTTAGTCGGGGTAGCAGTTTACGTTCCCATCACAGGACCCACACAGGGGAGAAGCCATATAAATGCATGGAATGTGGAGAAAACTTCAGACAGAATAGCAATTTACGTTCCCATGAAAGGACCCACACAGGCGAGAAGCCATATAATTGCATGGAATGTGGAGAAAGCTTTAGTCGCAGTGGCAGTCTACGTACCCATCTACGGACCCACACAGGGGAGAAGCCACATAAATGCATGGACTGTTCAAAGAGCTTCACTCACAGGGGGACTCTTCATAACCATCAAAGAATCCACACAGGAGAGAAGCCATATAAATGCATGAAATGTGGAGAAAGCTTCCGTCAGAGTGGAGGTTTGCATTCCCATCAAAGGACCCACACAGGGGAGAAGCCATATAAATGCATGAAATGTGGAGAAAGCTTTAGTCGCAGTGGCGCTCTACGTACCCATCAAAGGACCCACACAGGGGAGAAGCCACATAAATGCATGGACTGTGGAAGCAGCTTCAGGCACAGTGGGACTCTTCATACCCATCAAAGGACCCACACAGGGGAGAAGCCATATAAATGCATTGAATGTGGAAAGAGCTTCCGTGACAGTGGGACGCTGCGTATTCATCAAATGACCCACACAGGGGAGAAGCCACATAAATGCATGGAATGTGGAAGCAGCTTCAGGCACAGTGGGACTCTTCATACCCATCAAAGGACCCACACAGGGGAGAAGCCATATAAATGCATGGAGTGGGGAAAGAGTTTCAGTTTGTGAGGCTTTGGTCGACGGTTACTAGGAGCAGGGGTCACTCAGAGGGGCAGTTTTCCCAGTATTGCAGCAAGCTTCCAAGAGGTTCACCTAATCTCCTCCACAAGGAAACGCATCACAGGCTTCTAGGATGAACTGTGAAGGTTTGTTGAAATGAGCAGCAGCTGTGATCTCTGGATAAAAGGGTTCTGAAAAAGAATATCTCTTTGGTTGCAGATAACGTCATATCTTTATACTTTTGACTCCTGTCTTGGCTCCACGGCCCCTCGGTTAGAATTTTGGCCTCCAGCCATGTACCTGCAACTTTTTTCTGGAGTTCGTTGTATCCTGAAACGTTGACTCTAAATTCTGGAGTGACTTCTGGTTTCATTTATGAACTAGGACTTTGTATGCCTGACTTTCTGGCTTAACTTTGGGACTCTGAATTTTGTTTGTAGTCTTGATTTCTTTGTTGTTATTTTATCAACTCTGTTGAATGAACTCCTGGCTGGTGACTATCGGACTGTAGCCCTGGCTATTGTTTATTCTTGCTCCTGACCTGGATCTGTAGTACTCAACTTGTTTGCATTAAGTGGACTCTTGACCTTGACTTGTGTTCATTGTTCCTCCAACTGTGTTGCTGCAATTGTATTATTTTATCTGGACTCAAGGCTTTAGTTTTCTTATAAGAATGGATGGCAGGCCGGATACCGTACCTGATTGTTTCCATCAATGCTTAGAAGCTGTGACTGGATGGCTGCGTGCCAGCCAGTTGAAGGTGAATCCGTCAAAGATGGAGATCCTATGGCTGGGTCGCCCTGGGTTGGATGGATGCTGGCTGCCTACCCTGGATGGCAAGCTCTTAAGCCCATCGTCTTCAGTAAGAAGCCTGGGGGTCCAATTAGACCCACTGCTATCAATGGAGATGCAAATCTCCATGGTATGCAGGACTGTGTTTTTCCATCTACGCCAGGCTAGACAGCTGGCTCCCTGTCTACCCAGGAGTGACCTAGCCACGGTGATCCAGGCAACGGTCATCTCGAGACTGGACTACTGTAACACCTTCTACATTGGCCTTCCTTTGTCATCAATCCGGAAAAAGCTAGTGCAAAATGCTGCTACTCGACTGCTGGTGGGAGCATCAGCCCGAGAGCACATTACACCTATTTTGCAGCAATTTCACTGGCTACCAATAGAGTACCGGATTGTTTTCAAGGTGCTGGTGTTGACCTTTAAGGCCTTGTATGGTCTAGGGCCGGTGTATCTGAGGGACCGCGTTACCCCATATGTTCCCCTGAGATCACTACACTCGGAAGAGCAAAACCTCTTAGTAGTTCCATCCATTCACTCCTGCCGGTTGTCCACAACCAGATCAAGAGTCTTTTCCGTAGCGGCGCCATCATTATGGAATTCAATGCCAGACTAAGTCCGTGCCATTAAGGAATTGGCTCCATTTCGGAGAGCCTGTAAAACGTCCCTTTTTAGGCAGGCTTTTAACCTAAATGGCTCCTGAGGAAGACGTCAAATTCTTGAATCCTATATAAACTGTTGTTTTATGCTCTGTTTTATATTGTTGCTGTTCTTAAATTGAATTGTTGCTGTTTTATAAATTGATTTTATGTAAACTGCCCCGAGCCTGCTGGAAGGAGCGGTATACAAGAACGAACAATAAATAAATAAATAAGTACATATTGTCTTGGCCTAGCTTGTGTTCCTCAGACTTTATATTGGGAGAGCCCTGGTACACGAGACCATCAGTCTTGCTTTCTGTGTACTTATCCCTGCTTAGAGTGAACCCATTTCCGTATTTGAGACCGTTTAACCACCATCTTTGCCAAAGGGTCCATTAGGATACACAGCATATCTTCCTAACTGCAGAAATTGGAAGACAAGGAAATTGGCTGATGAAGATTAATAATAATACTTTATTTGTCACCCACCATATCTCCCCGAGGGCACTCAGGGCAGTTTCCAGCAAGTAACAAAATAGTAGACATTCATTGCCACAAAAAAATTGATAAATCAAGTCAAAAACAATAGATAAAACAATCTTGATATAAACCTATGAATTCAACCAAAAATTAAAACTGAAATAAACATAATCTAATATATCACGCATATTTACCGTGATTGAGGCTGGCCAATCAGTGCCAGTGATTGACACCCCCCAGAACACCGACACTCTAAGGCACCAGATTATCTGCATAAAGGACTCTGATTGGCCAGCAAAACAATGCACCTGCATGCTTGAGTTAGCCAAATGACAGGTATTTTTGGTTGGAAATGGAATGTTCATTATCTGGGAGGTGCAAAGGTGCCAAGGAATATGCGACAGCGTTTCGATAGGTTGCCACTATGGGATTATTTGCATAAAGGACTCTGATTGGCCAGCCTCAGAATTCCAACATTCTACGGCCCCAGACAGAGGAGATTGGTTGCCACTGAAATGATATTTGCATAAAGGACTCCGATTGGCCATCCACATTCCAACATTCTAAAATGACTCAGAGAAAAAAGGAAAGGCCTCAGGCAGTCAGACACTGTGGCCCACAGCAGTGACAGACAAGGACCAAAATTGGCCCACGGGCCCAGTGGCCCACTTCACAATGCGACCCTCACCCAATGACCAATACAGACCAAAATTACAATACAGAGCCCCCATGACCCACTCTACACCCTGGTGCTGTTTCAAGGAGGACGGACCACAGATGATGGGACTTGAAATACCTTCACTCACCTTCCGAGACCACTGCAACCCTCATCCAAAGAATGATCAAGACCAAATGTGACACACAGAGCCCCCATGACCCACTCTACACCCTGGTGCTGTTTGGAGGGGGATGGACCATGGCCAATGGGACTTGCAGTACCTTCACTAAGTTCCTGAGACCACTGCAAGCCACAAAAACATCTAATAGGAACCAACCTTGGCACACAATGCCTTCCTCAAATAACCCGGGCACCGCCGGGTCCCCAAGCTAGTTATTTATACTTAAAACAGCACCTAATAGCCTTAGGTACCTGGTGAGGTTCCACTAAATCAGATCGGCCAGGACAGAGAACAAAAAGTTACATCAGTTTGGCCAAAATTGAAGGCAAACAAAAGTACATACAAGTGGACATCACAGTTTGACTTTCAAAAATGACCTCCCATGCCTCCCTCCTGATGGGTTATGATATGAACCAGCACCATGATTGGTGGGGGTTCCGTTTGCGACACAGATGGAAGGAGTGGTTCCCCATGGCAGGAAGAACAGCCAATTTTTGGAGGGTTTAAAGGTCCATTCCGTTGCAAGGACACGCTGTGGAGGGCACAAAACTGATGAGGGTGATGGCGTGGGTGTGCAGATGATTCCTTGATTGACCTAATGTCTAATTCTGAAGAAGACAACAGTGCCAGGCACAGAAGACAAAAGTTGATAATGCTACACATCCAGAGGGTCGCGTACCCATTTGAACGGCTAATTTATTCATCTTTGCTTAGCTTTGACTTCTGAGGGAATCCTAGACCTCTGGACACATCTGGCCAGGTAGTCAAAACAGCCCTACTGATAAAGTAATTGTCTATCTGTCACACACACACCAAAGGGATTCCATGTCTAGACTTGGGAGATCGATAGAGGGATATTTACTGATGGTACTGGACTCTCTGTTCCAAGGGTTGTATGTAAATAGTGGGGAACAGGTGCCTTCGCCATACATTTGAGACACTATGAATACAGCATATATTCAATACATTTATGAAAGGTTTCGGGTTCCCTTGCCAGGTCCTCCTGAGGCTTCAGGGGCTTCCAAATAGTGGAACTCGGGGGCCCCGAATCTCTCCCAGCATCCTCTCCTCGTCTCCGGAGCACTCAGAACCTGGCCAGGCCACGACAGAAAACTCCTGATCCATCTGGGTTGAAAAGCGAGATGCCTCTTCTTATCCAGAGGAAATCCATGTCCTGGCCATGGAATCTGTGGGTTTTGCATTCACTGAGTTTTTACATCAACAGCCATTGATATTATGCATTTTGTTGTCGAAGGTTTTTATGTCCAGAATCACTGGGTTGCTGTGAGTCTTCTGGGCTGCATGGCCATTTTCCAGAAGCATTTCCGACCACACCTATGGTAGGCATCCTCGGAGGGGTGTGATCTGTAGGAAACTATGTATCTGGGGTTTATATATCTGTCTCTTCAATGCCAGCCGAGTAGTCCAAGGTTCAGCTATCCAACACATAGTACAACAACCAATGAAAAACTGGACACGGCTCCCACTCTGGAAGAGACCCTTGAGGCCATACAGCAGATGAAAAATGGCAAGGCAGCCGGGATCAATGGAATCCCACCTGAAGCTTGGAAACAGGGAGGTCATGTACTCCATGCTGAATTCCATGAGCTCCTTGTGAATTGCTGGGGAAAAGGTGAGCTGCCATCAGATCTCCGAGATGCAGTTATCAGGAACAAAATCCGATTGCTCAAACTATGGAGGTATAACACTGCTCTCCATTGCTGGAAAAATCCTTGCAAGGGTATTCCTGAACAGATTGGTTCCTGCTATTGCAGAAGAACTTCTCCCTGAAAGCCAATGCGGCTTCAGAGCAAATAGGAGCACCACAGATATGGTATTTGCCCTTAGACAATTGCAAGAGAAATGTAGAGAGCAGAACAAAGGACTCTGTAACATTTGTCGACCTCACCAAAGCCTTCGACACTATGAGCGGAAAAGGTCTGTGGCAGATTCTGGAACGTCTAGGATGTCCCCCCAAATTCCTCAAAATGATTATCCTGTTACATGAGGGCCAGCGCGGTCAAGTCAGATACGGCGATGCTCTCTCGGAGCCCTTTCTAATAACTAATGGAGTGAAACAAGTTTGTGTTCTTGCACCAACCCTATTTACAATCTTCTTCAGCATGATGCTCCAAAGGGCTACGGCAGACCTCGAAGAAGAAGACGGCATATATATACACTATCGTACTGATGGTAGCTTGTTCAACTTAAGCCGTCTGAGGGCTCGCACTAAGACTCTAAACTATCTAGTCCGTGAGCTGCTTTTTGCTGACTATGCTGCCCTTGTCGCCCATTCAGAAGCAGCCCTGCAGCGCCTAACATCCTGCTTTGCAGCAGCTGCAGAGGTGTTTGGGCTGGAAGTCAGCCTGAAGAAAACGGAAGTTCTCTACCAGCCCGCACCACAGGAAGAACACCATCATCCGCACGTCAGCATAGGCAAATCTGTGCTTAAGTCCGTTCAGCAGTTCATCTACCTGGGAAGCATCATCTCTTCAGATGCCAAGATTGACAAAGAGATAGATCACAGATTATCAAAGGCATATAGTGCATTCGGTAGGCTTCACAAAAGAGTCTGGAGCAACAAGCACCTGAGGCAAAGCACCAAAATCAGTGTGTACAGAGCTATCATACTATCTATTCTCCTCTATGGGTCTGAAACATGGGTCACCTATTGCCAACACCTACGACTCCTCGAACGCTTTCATCAGCACTGTCTCGCACAATCCTAAATATACACTGGACCGACTATGTGACTAATGTTGCTGTCCTTAAGCAAGCAGGGATCACCAGCATTGAGGCCATGCTATTGAGAACACAGCTGCGCTGGGCAGGGCACGTCTCTAGGATGGAAGACCACCGCCTCCCAAAGATACTATTCTACGGTGAACTCGCCACGGGCCAGCGCAAGAGAGGCACCCCCCAAAAGAGATATGACTCCCTGAAACAACATCTCAAGCTCGGCCAGATTGATCACCAACAATGGTCCACCCTGGCCTCACATCGGGAGGCATGGAGATGCACTATCCACAATGCTGCGGCCTCTTTCGAGAAGACACGCTGAATGGGTCTCAAAGAGAAACGACAACGCAGAAAGAACCGCAACTTGGAAACAACATCACCCAAGGAGACTTTCTGCTGTGCTTTCTGCAACCAAACTTGTATATCTCAGATTGGCCTTTTTAGTCATCAACACGCTTGTAAAAAGCGTGGGATGAGTCCTTCCTAAGAATCTTCGTTCGCGAAGTAATGCCGAGAGAGAGAGAGACTAAGTGAACACTAGATGGAACCCTAGGAACTTCGGATACCAAAATCCACTGATATGATATACTGTAGCAGAACACATTAAAGAGAGACACAAATAAAACGCAATATGAAAACCCAATGATACAAGAGCTGTGTATATAGCAATGGATACAGAAATACATTGTCCCGTGTCTGAATATTCACAACAATAACTTACATAGGTTTCCAATAAAGCTGTGTGGATAGAAGTGTCACAAAAAGACACAATGAAATCTCACGATGTTAAACGGCGTATTTTGCGTCTCGTCGCTGCTCTCCATATAGGCTGCAGTCGGCCCTCAAGAATCCCACCCCTCACGAAGATAGAGGTATCAACACGATGAAGTCTCGCGGCAAAGTCTTGCGATATGTGGGGAACACTCCCAAAATGCAGCTCTCAGCGATCAGGTGGAAATAATGTTAACAAATTCATGGAAGCCCCGTTGATAATGTTATACGCTACTGGCAGATAATGTTAAGCCCATCGTTCCATGGCTCCACCAAACTTGTAGTCCCTTGTCCATGCCAGTGCTCGCCAACGGACGCAAACCCTCGAGAGATTACGTCAATCCTTCCTCACACTTGCAACCCAGAATGTAATGATAACACCCTCAAGTTATAGAGTAAGTGTGCACAGCACTGCTTGATGTTAACTGACACCAGAAACTATAATCAAACCTCCAATGGGTCCTTTACTTGCAGTCCACGCTACAACGTTTCCCAATGGAGAAATGCTTTTTATAAATTGACGAAAGGAAAGCCGTAGTACTTGGATTTCATTTATGTATTTTAATTCACATTTCAATGGTTATGAGTAGCATGGGGTGACATCACTAGTGGGCCAACGAGAAGTGTTCTGGGGCTCATTTATGGTCCAGGTAATCTAGGTACCAACTCTTTTCGCCATTGTGTTAAATTATACAGCTTTATCAAGGTCCCATCAGTCACTGTTTGCCACAAACTAGACGTCACTAAAATAAAGACACTAAGCAGTATGTAAGTCCCTGAACAAAAGCAGCTAAAATAGTAAAAGGTACATCACGCATTGCATATAATGGTTTACATACCAGAGTCACCTTCTTTAGAGATAAAGACGCATAATCCAGCAGTATGTACTGCTCTAAAGGTAAGTGTAATTCAAATACAATCTCTTGGAGTTTTTAAAGGTGCTAGAGGTCAATGAAGGAGTATATTTCATTCTTCAGTTACCTGATTCACTCAATTCAAGTAAGCCTGAATGTTAAATAGGTCAAATTAATTAAGTTAAAAAGGTCATTAAGCTGATTGCTTTGTTCAACCCATGAGGGTGTCCAGTCCCTAAGGAATTTATCCAGTAAGTTTCTGCCCTTAAAAGGGCTTTCCTGGTCTCCGAATTAGGTGCTGCATTAACCCTCTGTAGACCCATTACACTTAGAGAGTTCTCATTGTGGCCACAGGTTTTAAAAGTGAGAGTATAAAATACTGTCTTCAGAACCATTCCAAATTTTTGAACGGTATTCATTAATGTGCACTCTTAGCACCCTACTTGTTTGGTCAATATAGGTGAGATTGCATCGGCAGGTCAATGAATAAATGACCTGTGTGGTCGCGCAGATGGTGGCACTCTTCACCCTTGTGTTATTAGGTTTATGCATACATGCTATTTATTTACTGGTGTTTATGAATTTGCATCTATTGCAATGGCCGCAAGGTCTGCAACCAGGGGTAAGAATACTATTAGTGCATAAAGTGATTTGTGTGCACCAAAATTTCACCAAGATTTTTCATTCTTTTATACGCCACCATAGGCGATTGCTCCAGACCTTTAATGTCAGAGAGTAGGGTCCAATATTTGTTAACAACATGAATGATCATCCGACTATGTGGTGTCAAGGTAAGTGGCCATCTGGTAGATGTTTTTTTAGGGTTAGAACGCAGTAAAGTTGCCCGCTACACTGAGTCTGCTTTTTGTCTGGCATTTTGTATAATGTCCTGGGGATAACCTCTAGCCTCAAAAGTAAACATCATCTTATCTGCTTCTTTGTGATAGTCCTGAGGCATTGAGGAGTTACGTTTGACCCTCAGTAACTGTGAGTAAGGAAGATTGAATTTAAGTGGGAAGGAGTGGAAGCTCCTAAAATGAAGATAGGAGTTCCTGTCAGTTTTTTTAATGAAATGTTTTGACTTTTAGTTGATTCTCCTGTATTTCCCAAACTCTGGCCTTCCATCTCCTGGGGACTCCATGTCCCAGAATCCCTGATCTTGGACCAAGGCAGCTGAGGCATTTGGGTGTTCACAGAAAGTCCAAGAAATACTGGAGGAATAGAGCATGGGAATCCCTGCTCCAGAGAGAGATGGGACTGCTTCTCTTGGTGTACAACCCCCATCACCCCTGCAGAAAGGCCTGCCATAAGGGTTGGAGGCCCCCGGGAATTTATTTATTTATGATATGTGTACCCCATAGCTTCTCACCCCCGCAGGGAAACTCAGCACGGCTTACATTCGCAGCACTACAGGCTGCTACACCATACTACAAAAATATAATCAAATACAACGACAACATAATCAACATCAATATAACATTAAAATCATTACATCATCATTAAAATCCATATGTACATTAATAATTAGCCATACAACAAAGCACAGTGTCAGTTCAGTCAAGTTCAAAGATGTCAATCCTGTCAAGTCCAAAAGTGCAAATTACGTCTGCTGCCCGAAGGCCTGGTCCCAGAACCAAGACTTTAGCTTTTTTCTAAAAGCCAGAAGAGATGGAGTCGATCTTATGTCATTTGGGAATGTGTTCCATAGGCAAGGGGCCACCACTGAGAAGGTCCTATCTCTCATCCCCACCAACTGCAATTGTGTTGCTGGTGGGAGCGAGAGCAAGGTCTCCCCAGATGATCTTAAGCTGTGAGATGGGACGTAGAGGTAGATGCGTTCTGACAAGTAAGCTGGGCCAGAACTGTATAGAGCTTTATATGGAATTGTCTTCCAAAACAAATACGTCTCCCAAGATCTTGAAAGTAAAGGCTTTCTTCCTCATGGGATCGCATGTGTTTGTGTTCGTCCATGTAGACAAGGATTTAGAAAGAAATAAGAAAAACAAGTGTTGATTATCTGCCACCGCTTTAATATTTACTTGTCATTTCTGATGACAGTGGTTGATCAGGGATGTTGTTGTTGTTGTTCTTTATGACCTCATGGACCAGCCCACACCAGAGCTCTCTGTTGCCCGTGGCCATCCCCAGCTCTTTCAAGGTCAAGCCAGTATATATTAATTCAATGTAATAAAGAGACCTGTGTTATTAGTCCAATGTTTGTTTGGTTGGTTGCATACTGCAAGTTGCTTCTGGTGTTAGAGAATCAGCAGTCTACAAAGACATTGTCCAGATGTGTTATCTTCCTGCAGGGAGGCTTCTCTCATGTCCCTCTCTGGGCTGGAAATCGCATGTCTCTGTCCCTGGTAGTTACTCTGGACCGTGCTCTGACTTACAAGAAACACTGCTTGAATATCAACCAAAAACTGGATGCTAGATATAATATACAAAAGCTGACTGGCAAAACCTGGGGATCACAACCAGATACAGTTAAGACATCTGCCCTTGCGTTATACTACTCTGCTGCTGAGTATACATGCCCAGTGTGGAATACATCTAACTACGCTAAAACAGTGGATGTCGCTCTTAATGAGATATGGCACATTATCACAGGATGTCTATACCCAATACCGCTAGAGAAATTATACTGTTTAGCTGGTATTACACCACTTGACATCCACTAGGAAGTGGCAGCCAATAATGAAAGGACCAAGGCAGTAACATCTCCGACCCACCCCCGTTCAGATATCGGCCAGCAAGCCAACTCCTTAAATCAAGAAGTAGCTTTCTGAGATCTACAAAGATACTTGAACACCTCAGCAAGTGAGAGTCCAAAAGTGGCAGGTGAGAACTCGAAAGCTCAATCCATGGCTGATACAGGCTGAGAAACTCCCCCTTGGGCTCACAGAAGACTGGGAGACTTGAAAGGCAGTAAACAGACTGTTCTCTGACACCATGAGATGCAAGAGTCAACCTTAAGAAATGGGGCTACAAAGTGGAATCCATGACATGTGAGTGGGGAGGAGAGCAAACCATAGACCACCGATTACAATGTGGCCAGAGTTCTGCCACATACACAATGGAGGACCTTCTCACAGCCACACCAGAAGCACTCCAAGTGCCCAGCTTCTGGTCAAGGGAAATCTAATATAATGCCAAGTTTTAAAACTTGTTTGTAGTTTTTTAAAAATACATTATAACTGTACACTGCATTTGCTTCTGACACGATAAATAAATTGTCCAAAGTTACTTATTTGGGCTCCAACTCCCATAATCCTTCCCCACAGGAAGACCTCGAGAGTCTTGGAGGGAGGCCACATAAAGAGAAACCCTGGTTGTTTGTAGATTTGGGGAATTTGAGTTGTTTTAGGTATTAGGCCTTTTGAGGAGGGAAGGCCCCAGATGCCTTTCTCCTGGGATTCCCAAACTCCTCTCCTTTTGTAGTGATTTCAGTAGAGACTGATATTGAGCAAGAGTTTGGGGGTCTTGCCGTAAATACAGAGACCAGTCAGACCCACCAAAGAGGATCCAATATTGCCCTGGCGAGATAGGAAGCAACCAATTGAATTTTCCCTGAATTTCCGCAAATAAAATCTCACCAAGTTGAAGAAATGCCACAGAGTTGTTTTATTTCATTCCAGCTGGAGCGGATGTCAAACTGCAATCATTTGCCATGAGCTGGCATGCTATACAATGCAAAACAATGCATTTTTATAGAGAAAGACAGAGCTGTCAAAGTTCAAACTCCCCACCCCCTGCCACCTTTGCCAGCTTCACACTGATTGGTTTGAGTCATCAGCTGGCAGGGAGGTGCGGCCGGCTTTGCCGCGCCTCGGCCAATCAAGAAGCCAGTGCCGCTTCAGGTTCTCGACCAATGAGAGTGGAGGAGGCAGTCCAGGCGGGAAACAATGAACTGGGAGAAAATGATGAGTGGATTAAATGACTTAATGTTTGTCCAAATGCTGGCAATTACTCCAAGAGTCCTCAAGCTAGTTTTTTGAATTATCCCAAGTGAAGGAAATAAACATCTTGGTCTGACGCGGATGCTAGACCCCGGTAATCCTTAACCCTGGATATGGGATCCATTGATGATATCTTGTCGTTGGTATCGGCCAAGAGAATGAAAACAATGAGTGAGGCAGATGGGAAACCCAAAACCTCTCGAAGGCAGGATGTCCCCCTTTGTGAGGAATGATAAAATCACCATGGGGCACATCCTTCAGAGGGGCATACTCCAAGGTCTGAAGGTGCGTGCCCATTGTTCTATTGTCCATGCAAGGGTTTCTGTTGGGTCCTTTGTTTTAGGAGATTTACTGGGAAATGAGAGATTCCCTGAGCGTTGGTATGCTGGGTTCACAAAAGGGTGGCATTTCATATTTTCATATAGGGATACAGAGAAGAGGAGAGTATATAGGGCAGGGGTGCTCATTAGGTAGCTCGGGAGCTACTAGTAGATCTTCGGCCCTCTTCCAGGTGATCTTCGGGCCTCACCAGCTAGATGGGGCGCTCCTGCCATGCGCGCGCACACCTTGCGCGCAAGCGCGCTCCTGCTGCTGGTATCCGCTCTCGCGGTGCTTCTTTTGCCTGCGGGGCATTGCAGGAAGAAGGAAGCACGAGGCGGGGCCTCTGGAGGGAGCGCCCTGCCTCTCTCTCGTCCAGAAGCAGCTGTGCAGCCTCCATTACCGGCAAGACAGGCAGGGCGGAGCGCTCCCTCTGGATGCCCCGCCTCGTGCTTTCTCCATCCTGCAATGCCCCGCAGGTGGAAGAAGCGCTGCGCGGGCGGAAAACAACAGCAAGAGCACGTGCGGTGGCAAGAGTGCGCGGCGGTGGGAGCACGCAGGAGCGCGCGGCGGCGGGGGGAGGGAGATCTTTTGGACTTGGTTGCTTTAAGAGTAGCTCGCATGCTGAAAAAGTGTGAGCACCCCTGATAGGGAATACATTCATATTGGATGACAATCAGTTGGTCTCTACTTGAAGTTTTATTTCCTTCTGATTAAAAAAAAGGTTATTCCCGGGGTGTAGGGGCCCAAAGAGTGAAATTGAGATAGTGGTTAGTCTTATAATTAGCCTAGGAAAAATATGATACCGAAATGGAGGTGTTCTGTTGACCCGCAGATACGGGAGCCCGATGGGTTTCCGTATCCGCAGTTCAAAGGAACGCAGTTTCGTCCTCCCCGGGATGCTGTAAGAGCATCCCGGGTGAGCTGGCAGCAATCTGCGGCTCGGGAAAGGAAAAGTTCATGTTTTGAGAGAGTTGGAGACAGTAAAGCAGTGTTTTTCAACCTTTTTTGAGCCGCGGCACATTTTTTACATTTACAACGTCCTGGGGCACACCACCAACCAAAGTGACACAAAATGACACTCTAACACAGTAATACATATAGTTATTATGTTTTTAAATGTATTTATACACTCAGTGTGAAACCTGGGCCTGTTTCGATGAACACAACATATATATGACTTCCTCTCACATACTTATACATGGCTATCATGTCTTCTCTCAGCCTTCTCTTCTTCAGGCTAAACATGCCCAGCTCTTCAAGCCGCTCCTCATAGGGCTTGTTCTCCAGAACCTTGTGACATTTCACCCTGAGTGAAACTTGCTTCCAGTTATCTATGGATGTCATGAAACTGTTATTAACAGATCCTTGGGGGGGGGGGGGAGGCAATTCTCAAAAAATCCAGTAAAATAGTAAAAAAAAAATCCAAGTGGAGAGGCTCAATTTGTTTCTTGGAAACCTGTGAATGCTTCAGCCTCCCAATGCTCCCAGGTTCGTTCACTGCCCAATTCACCAACGTGGAGCTTCCGGCTTTGTTCTCATGAGAAATCAAAGCCAACGCGAAGACGGCGACTCAATCACTTCCTCCCAGTGCTCTGTTTTTGCGGAGGGAGGCAGCGAAAGAGGCCACACAGATCTATGGAACGTATGGGAGCATCAGGAGGCTGAAGCAGCCCTGAGCAGGAGCTGGAGCCATGCTGAGTCGAGGCTCCTGGATGTTTCCTCAAGGTGGGCCTTGCCCTGGCTTTCGGCAGAGTTCTTCCTTTGCCTCGGGGAGGATCTTTGGGGAGGGAAAGAGGGAGAAAGAGCTGCTAGGAGGGGGAAGAGTGCCAATTTCCCACGGCACACCTGATGATCGCTCACGGCACACTGGTTGGGAAACACTGCGGTAAAGGACACAATATATCACTATGAAGAAGGGAAAGGTTACAATTAAATTATACTTTATTGGGGGATTTGTAACAATGTTAGGGTCAGGGGAAGAAAGCAAAGTAAAGAAAGATTGTTGAAGCTGCTGCTGTAGCCACACTCCCAGCGATGCTGGCCTAACAAGGCATCCAGGAACTGCAGAACTCCCTGCTGCAGATCAGATTAACTTGAATGCAGGGGGCCCTTGGTTGTTCCCCCTCAAGACCTATAGAGGGTGATGTTCCACCAAATCCGATTGACCAGGACGGAGAACAAAGTTAGCAGGGTTTGAAGGCAAACAACAGAAGTTTCTTACAATTTGGCCAAAATGGATGTTCCAAGTTACCACTTGAAATGTTCAAGCATACTTTCACAATTGTTTATTCATCTATCTATGTATATAATAAAAGTCAGTGTTTGCGGCGGGAGGTGCGGAGGGCGGGAGGTGCGGAGGAATATGTGGCAGCTTTTCAATTGGTTGCCACTGGGATTATTTGCATAAAGAACTCTCATTGGCCAGCCACAAAACTCCAACACTCTAAGGCACCAGACAGTGTTTCTGTTGGAAATGGAATGTTCATTTCCTAATAGGATTTCACTACAGAGAGAGGGTTTCCTGATGTACTGAGAGCACTACTAACATTACAAGCTAGGCTCAAAAATAGACATACATCCTTCCAGCCAAAGGTGAAAACACCACTTTTCCCAACAGGCCTCAGCCTGAATTGACAGTAAGGCTTCCTAGGCCTCAGCCTGAATTGACAGTAAGGCTTCCTAGGCCACAGCCTGCATTGACAGTAAGGCTTCCTAGGCCACAGCCTGCATTGACAGTACGGCTACCTAGGCCTCAGCCTGCATTGACAGTAAGGTTTCCTAGGACTCAGCCTAAATTGACAGTAAGGCTTCCTAGGCCTCAGCCTAAATTAACAGTAAGGCTTCCTAGGCCTCAGCCTAAATTAACAGTAAGACTCCCTAGGCCTCAGCCTGAATGGACAGTAAGGGTTCCTAGGCCTCAGCCTGCATTGACAGTACGGCTACCTAGGCCTCAGCCTGCATTGACAGTAAGGTTTCCTAGGACTCAGCCTAAATTGACAGTACGGCTTCCTAGGCCTCAGCCTAAATTAACAGTAAGGCTTCCTAGGCCTCAGCCTAAATTAACAGTAAGACTCCCTAGGCCTCAGCCTGAATGGACAGTAAGGGTTCCCAAGCATCAGCCTGAATGGACATTAAAGCTTCCTAGGCCTCAGCCTGAATTGACAGTAAGGCTTCCTAGGCCTCAGCCTGAATGGACAGTAGTAAGGCTTCCTAGGCCTCAGCCTGAATGGACAGTAGTAAGGCTTCCTAGGCCTCAGCCCATTACAAATAACCCGGGCACCGCCGGGTCCCAAAGCTAGTAAATTATAACTTTACTTGGAAAGTGAGGTGCTCAAACCCTTTCTGTGGCCTCTTACTTCAGACAAGTTGTGCAGGCCTTGCTTTCCATGGGAATCATAAACCTCTGGACACATCTGGCAAGGTAAACAGTGAAAAATAGCCCTACTGATAAATGCAATGTCTGTCTTTCACACACAAAAGGGATTACATTTCTAGGCTTGGGAGATCGCCAGAGGGATATTTACTAATGGTTCAGAAAACCAACAAGTTGTGCAGGCCTAAGTTAATGGTAATTGGTTGTTTTGCTTGGGATTTGCATTCCTAAGAGGCAGAATGGAGTTTGGGTGGGTGGCCTTTGGGGGCTCCAGTATTCTAGGATTGAGTTCTTGAAACTTATCTGAAAACATCATTTCATCTTCATGTGTTGAGGTAAACTTGTTTTTTCCCAACTGCACACCTGCGCATGAAACGGCAAAACAGATTTCAGGACACTGTCAGACCCACGAGGCTTTTTATAATTATCCAAATCATGGTGATTTAGTTTTCCCCCGTCTTCGCCGAAACTCCATAGATTGCCATCCAGATCAACAGTTCAAAAATTACAGAATAGACCTGAATGTAGAGCATGCTCATTCCTTAGCCTTGAATGACAAGGAGTTCCCTGGTTGCTTCCTCCGTCTTTTGTGTGTTTTCTGTTCCTTCGAGTAGGGACTCCATTCATGCCTCATCCGCTCCTGCTGTGGCTTTCCCTGCTGATCTATGCATCCCAAGGAACCACCCCGGAGTCCAGATGCCCACTGAATTTAAGGCAAGATGCCTTTGTTACTTACAATTTCTACAAAGCGGGAGACTACCTCCTGGGGGGCATCTTTTCTGAATTGGCTGCAGTCCTCTACCCACAATCTTTCGTCTGGCCTCCAAGCATGTACCTTCAAGTGTAAGTCATTCTGATATTAATATACAGGGGAGGCTCAAGTGTCGCACTACCACTTAAGAATGGAGTAGCTTTTTTTATACTTACTCATCGAAAGATTTCTTGTCAATGCCAATAGAATCATAGAGTTGGAAGAGACCTGGCGGGCCATCCAGTCCAACCCTATTCTGCCAAGAAGCAAGGAAATGACATTCAAAGCACCCCCCAACAGATGGCCATCCAGCCTCTGTTGAAAAGCCTCCAAACACCTCTTACCATTTGGAAGTTCTTCCTCATGTTAAGGTGGAATCTCCTTTCCTGTAGTTTGAACTACAAGAAAGGAGGTTCCACCTGAATATTAGAAAAAACTTCCTGACTGTGAGAGCTGTTCAGCAGTGGAACTCCCTGCTCCAGAGTGTGGTGGAGGCTCCTTTGGAGGCTTTTCAACAGAGGCTGAATGGCCATCTGTCGGGGGTGCTCTGAATGCGATTTTCCTGCTTCTTGGCAGAGTAGGGTTGGACTGGATGGCCCACCAGGTCTCTTCCCACTCTAGGATTGTATGATTGCTATCTGTTTTGTTGTTGTCCGCTTTAATGAGCTTTAGATTTGTTGAATTTATTTATTTATTTACTGTATTTCTAACCCGCCCTTCTCGACCCCCGAGGGGGGAACTCAGGGTGGCTTACAAGGCACAATTAGATGCCGGCACAATACACAATATAAAAACACTAATACAGTAGGATTAAAACATCAGCATTAAAACATTAGCTAACCAATTAATTTAACATTCTATGAATACAATCCACATTCAATCAATCAATCAATGGCGGAAGCCGTATTTCATGTCCGTCGTTAAAACAGTCCGTTCCAATAAAGTGTTGCAGTTACTGTGCAAAGGCCTGGTCCCACAGCCACGATTTTACTTCCTTCCTGAAAGCTAGGAGAGATGGGGTTGATCGTATTTTGCTTGGAAGCACATTCCACAGACGGGGGGCCACAGCCAAGAAGGCCCCGCCTCTCGTCCCCGCCAGCCACAATTGAGTTGCTGGTGGAAGCGAGAGCAGGGCCTTGATCTAAAATTACGAGGCGGGATGTAGGGGCAGATGGGTTCGGACAAGTAAGCTCGGCCAGAACCGTATAGAACAGTGGTTCTCAAAGTGGGCGGTACCACCCCCTGGTAGCCAGTGAGGCAATCGACGGGGGCGCTGGAAGGCCCTGGAGAATTTGGGGGGCACTGAAACCCTGTAAGGGGGCAGTGGGGACTTTTTGATGGCAGGGAACTATATATCCCAGCAACTCCCAAATGTCAAGGTATATTTTCCCCAAGCCTCACCAGTATTTTGTCTTGGTCATTGGAGGTCTCTATGCCAAGTTTGAGTCAATTCCATGGTTGCATGAGTTCAGAATGCTTTTTGATGGCAGGGAACTATATATCCCAGTAACTGCCAATTGCCAATGTATATTTTCTGACAGCCTCTCCAGTATTTTGTGTTAGTCATGGGAGTTCTATGTGCCAAGTTTGGTCCAGGTCTGTAATTCATGGGGTCTCGGCTGTGGAAGTCAGATCTGAATTGGTTGAAGGTCCTGCAAATCCCATCATCCGCTGTCCATACTCCCCCAAACATATTGTTTTTGTGATTAATCGCTATGCTTTAATTATGTTCAATTTTTAACAATGAAAATACATCCTGCATATCAGATATTTGCATTAGAATTCGTAAGAGTTGCAAAATTATTTATGAAGTAGCAACGAAAATATGGTTGGGGTCACCACAACACGAGGAACCTTATTTAGGGGTCATGGCATTAAAAAGGTTGAGAACCACTGCATTAATACATATATCTTTCTGTCTAATTGCTATTAATTTTTTTAAAAAAATTAATTTCTAGGGGGCAGTGAGTAATTTTTTTTTCTGGAAAGGGGGCGGTAGGCAAAAAAGTTTGGGAACCACTGGTCAAAACCAGCACTTTGAATTGAGCCCGGAAATGGACAGGCAGCCAGTGGAGCTGACAGAACAGGGGGTGGTATGCTCCCTGTATGTCGGTCCAGTTAGTAACCTGGCTGTCGCCTGTGTGGTTTTTATTCCTGGAATGTTTGGCTTCATGAAGAGAGAGAGAGAGAGAGAGAGAGAGAGAGCAAGGGAGGGAGGGAGGCTGGAATGAGTACAGTATGAAGAAAATTGTGCTTCTGCCTCTTCACTTTGTGCTTCCTTGCCACAACTTTGTGCGTCTACTATTTTAAAGTTGATCTTTCTTTTGTTATTGTTCCATGGGAAGGCTCATTTATACATTATTTGTTATTCTGAAAACGCCTTTTCTTATTTAAAAGATACATAACAAAAATGGGGGGGGGGGGGTGTCTTTGGGGTCCGGAATAATAACATTTATTATTTGAGATAATAGTGTTTTGTATGAAGAGCTTGGTCACAGAAGCTTTGAAACTCTTTAAGTCAAAGCATCACTGTATTCTTTCTCCAAACATGTTTCTCAATAGGACACACAAGGTCGGTTTTCAAAATAAAATTCTACAATTTCGCTTCATGCTAAATTTTGGGCCATGCTAAAGCTCTCCATGACAAATATCCAAGGGTTGAAGTCTTTTATACTGGAGTTTAAGGGAATCTGGAGCTTCACATATCTTTGAGACGGCAGCACCATCTCGTGGCCAGATCTGGTTATTTCCATCCATTGCACCATGCAGTATTTTAGAAGGAATTAAAATATATACAAATAAGAGGGTTTCTATCCTCATTTTGACCAAACTGTCAAGGATTTGCTTCACTTTAGAACTGAATAATCAGATTAGAGGTTAAGATAGTTCCTTTTGGGTAAAACACTTCCACCCGGGCCTATGTGAACAGGACCCAGGGTTATTACAAGTAAGCCCTGACCAAACCAGAATAAAGTGTGACTATGATTTCCCTCGACCAAGACACTAATTCCTATGGCTTTCTTACTTACTTAGGCCAGGTTTTTTCAACCTTTTTACATTTACAAAATCCTGGGGCACACCACCAACCAAAATGACACTCTTAACACAGTAATACATATAGTTAATATGTTTCTAAATGTATTTATACACTCAGTGTGAAACCTGGGCCTGTTTCGATGAACACAACATAGATATCCTGGCAGGAATGGCAGAAAGACACAAACTTCCCACACAGAACTCCCATAACCAAAAGAAAATGTTTGGTGGGCATTGACCTTGAGTTTTGGAGTTGTAGTTCACCTATATCCAGAGAGCACTGTGGACTCAAACAATGTTGGATCAGGACCAAACTTGGCATGAATACTCAATATGCCCAAATGTGAACACAGATGGAGTTTGGGGAAAATAGACCTTGACATTTGGGAGTTACAGTTTCTGGGATTTATAGTTAATACACAATCAAAGAGCATCCTGAACTCTTGCAACAATGGACTTGAACCAAACTTGGCATATTGAAGTCTCATTACCAACACAAAGTACTGAAAGGGTTTGCTTGGGAATTGACCTTGAGTTTGGAAGTTGTAGTTCACCTACACCTAGAGAGCACTGTGGACTCAAACAATGTTATGTTTTTTTGTTGTTTGTTTTCTATCCAGAATCACAATGTTGGAAGGAGGCTCACCACTTTAAGGTCCCCAAAACAGGCACGGGAAAACTTTGGCCCTCTGGGTGCTTTGGACTTCAACTCCCACCATTCCTAACAGACTGAGGCCCTTTCCTGCTTAAGTGGCTGAGGGGGGGAAAGGAAAAGGGCCTGAGGCTGCTGGGAATGGTGGGAGTTGGAGTCCAAAACACCTGGAAGGCCCAGGTTTGCCCAGGCCAGCTTTTGACAGAGACGTCTTCCTCCCCCTTCCTCTTTGCGCCCATTCTTCCCCCTCCTGCCGAACACTTACTTTTTCTTCTACACTGCCGCTTCTGCCGCCATTTTGATCCAAGGGGGCAGCGTGAGCGTGTTCAGGAGGGGGGGGGACATAACCCCTGCGGGCGCTACTGCACAGACTCGCCCCAGAGCAAAGCGAGGCAAAGCGAGCAGAGCGAGGCTGGGAAGAAGGGAGCCCGAGTGGAGAAGAAAAAGTGTTCGGCAGGAGGGGGAAGAAAGGGTGTTGGAAGTTCCAATTTCCCACGCCACACCTGATGATCGCTGACTGCATACTGGATGGGAAACACTGACTTAGGCCATCCCTTGTTGTCCGAGTATGATGGCCTTCCAAGGTGGCAGGTCCGTAGGTGTTTGTGTAGCCCTATTCTTGATCTGCTTGTTCTCCCGCAGTGAGAACATTGGTTTCCAGGTGGAAGGCGGTCCTGGTCAGGGTTGGCTTGATGCGCCTTCTTCCTCTTGGCACATTTCTCCCTTTCGCCCTCCATTCGTGCCTCTTCTAATTTCACAGCACTGCTGGTCACAGCTGACCTCCAGCTAGAGCGCTCAAGGGCCAGGGCTTCCCAGTTCTCAGGGTCTATCCCACAGTTTTAAGCTTGGCTTTAAGCACATCTTTCAATCTTTTTTCCTGTCCAGCGACGTTCTGTTTTCTGTTTTTGAGTTGGGAGTATAGTAAATGGTTTGGGAGACGATGATCGGGCATTCGGACAATGTAGTCAGTCCAGCGGAGTTGGTGACATAAGAGAATCGCTTCAATACTGGTGGTCTTTGCTTCTTCCAGCCTGTCTTCTCAAGAGATTTGCAGCATTTTTAAGAGGCAACGCTGATAGAATCTTTCCACGAGTTGAGTGTGACGTCTGTAGACAGTCCATGTTTCGCAGGTGTATAGCAGGGTTGGGAGGGCAATCAATGTATATAATAAAAGTCAGTCTTAGCGGGCGGTGGGTCAAGCGGTGGTGCGAGGGAGGAATATGTTGCAGGGTTACGATTGATTGGCACTGTGGAATTATTTGCATATAAACACTGATTGGCCAGCCTCAGAAGACCGATACTAACGCACCAGATTATTTGCATAAAGGACTCTGATTGGCCAGCCTCAGAACTCCAACACTCTAAGGCACCCGACAGAGAGCATTGCTTGCCACTGAGAGACTTTGCATAAAGGACTCTGATTGGCCTGTAAAACAGAATGCAACTGAATGCTTGAGTTAGCCAAAAGACAGTTTTTTCTGTTGGAAATGGAATGTTCATTTTCTGGGAGGCGCGGAATTTGCAAAACCGTCTCTGATTGGCCAGGATTCCCACATCCCACATCTCAAAGGTGCCACACAGAGTACAAAAAGGCTCCTTTTAGCTGATTTTACAAACTAGGCCTCTGCCTGAATTGACAGTAAGGCTTCCTCAACTTGATTCTCCTGACCAGGCCTCAGCCTGAATTCACAGTAACTCTTCCTCAACTAGATTCTCCTGACTAGGCCCCCAACAATGACATAACAAGAGCACACTTGGCACACAGACCCCCCCCCCAAAGACCTACTGGTGCAGTTTGAGGGACAGTGGACCATGGATTGTGGGACTTGCAGTACTTTAACTCACTTCCTTATAGCACTGTGGCCCACACCAAAAACGGATCAGGGTGGACCATGGATGATGGGACTTGCAGTACATTCACTCACTGTAACCAGCATGGATGACGGACCTGGACCAAACTTGGCACACATAACCCTTATGATACCCTTTACGTCCTGATGCAGTTTGGGGGACATAGACCATGGGTTATGGGATTTGTAGTACTTTCACACACTTTGGTCCCCGCAGACCACTGTGGCCACCAACAAGAACCAATTCAGACCACACTTGGCACACAGAGCCCCCATTACCCACTCTACATCCTGCTGCACTTTGGAGGAGGGTGCACCACAGATGATGGGACTTGCAGTACCTTCAGTAATTTCATGATACCACTGCAACTCCCAATAATTCTGGATCAAGACCTAACTACATAGAGCCTCTATGACCCACTCTACATCCTGCTACAGTTTGGAGGAGGGTGGACCACAGATGATGGGACTTGCAGTACCTTCAGTAATTTCATGACACCACTGCAACTCCCAATAATGATGGATCAAGGCCGAACTTGCCACACAGGGTCCCCATGACCCACTCTACATCCTGGTGCAGTTGAGGGGAGGACAGACCACAGGCGATGGGACTTGCAGTATCTTCAGTAATTACATGACATCACTGCCACTCCCAATAATGATGGATCAAGGCCAAACTTGGCAAACAGAGCCTCCATGACCCATTCTACATCCTGGTTCTGTTTGGAGGAGGGTGAACCATGGACGATGGGACTCGCAGTACCTTCACTAACTTCCTGACACAACTGTGAGCCACATAAATCACTGCTAAAGACCAACTAATATGTTTCTCAAATAACCCGGGCACAGCCGGGTCCCCAAGCTAGTAGCTTTATAAACAAGCCCCTTGGTCTCCCTATGGATGTCCCGGTCCTCAAACACTCTCTGCTTCATTCGGAAAAATGCTGCACTTGCAGAGCTCAGGTGATGTTGTATTTCAGTGTCAATGTTGACTTTTGTGGACACGTGGCTGCTAAGGGCGTGTAAATGGTCCACATTCCTATAGATGCAGCCTGGAATTGCATTGGTTTTTTTAAAAAAGTATTTTTTATTAAGTTTCACATAATAATAAAAGAGCAAGAAATTGAAGAAAGAAAAAAGAAAAAATTACAGAGAAATATGTCAAACCAACCACTTCATTTCTTTATAATATTGAAAGCATGCCCGGATTACCCATAAGGCCAACGAGGCCATGCCCTAGGGGCACAAGCCGGGGGGGGGGGGGGCAGATCACGGACCAAAAAAACCTGGTCTGCGCCCCTCTTTCCCCCTTTCTCAGTCCCCTCTTCGCTCCCTCTCCCAGCAAAGTCTCTGCTCCGTCCACTCCGTCTCGCGCTCTCTCTCTCGCTTTCTCACTCTCTCGCGCTCTCTCTCTCGTGCGCGCTCTCATGTGCACACTCTCTCTTGTGTGCACGCGCTCTCTCTCGCTCTCTTGCGCGCGCTCTCTCTCTCTCTCTCTCTCGTGCGTGCCTTTGGAGTGAGTTTGCACCTGCTGCGCTCTCCCCAAGCCTCCTGAGCTTTCCAGCCGGTGGGAATGGGGACCTTGGAGGTGGCGGGAGGTTGGCTTAAAGGGAGCGTAATTCCAAAGTGTGGCCTAGGACGCAAAAAAGTATTAATCTGGGCCTGGTCAAAAGAGTGAGAACAATATAATTAACAGTAAAGTAAGAGGAGTTTTTAAAAAGACAAAAAAAGGATGGAAGTAGTTCACTTCCAGGTCACACACAAGGTCGTTAAATTCTTCTCCTAGTTTGACTATATATATACTCTGTGTGTGTGTGTGTGTGTGTGTGTATGATTTGTCAACCGCCACTTCCAAATGGCTCGGGGCAGTTTACACTCAAAACAAAGCAATACAATAAAAGCAATAAAAACAGTTACAATAAAATACAGTTTAACTTGTGTATTAGGACTCGAAAGTCTGCTTAAACAGAGCGGTCTTACAAGCTTTACGAAAAGCTAACAAATTTCGTAAAGCTCGAGTCTCAGGAGGTAACGCAATAATGGAGAACACCCTTCTCCGAGTTGCGGTCAGACGGTACAATTTCACACTGGGCACAACTAGGAGGTTCTGCTCTTCAGATCACAGTGATCTCGTGGGACAATATGGGATAAGGCGCTCCTTTAGGTACAGTTGTCCCAGACCATACAAGGTCTTGAAAGTCAAGACTAGCACTTTGAAAGTGATCCGGTACACAATTGGAAGCCAGTGCAGTTCCCACAGGATCAGTGTAATATGGCAGCTCACAGGAATTCCTGCGAGCAGCCGGGCTGCGGCATTTTGCAGCAACTTGAGTTTCCGGGTCACCGTCAGAGGCAGGCCAATGTAGAGAGCATTACAGTAGTCTAACCTTGAGATGACCGTAGCTTGGATCACCATGGCGAGATCGTGCCGGGACAAGTACGGGGCCAACCTCCTAGCCTGTCGAAGATGAAAAACGCCACTCTGCTAACAGCAGAGACCTGGGCCTCTATTGACAGCAGAGGGTCCAAAAGGACTCCAAGGCTTTTTACTGATGATGACGGGCATAGTGCCACTATATAAACACACAGGTTCAAGAGTTACTGATAAAAAGTTAATTAATTTTATTACAGGTATTCAAAATAGGCATCATAATATGTGGGTGCAACCCCCTCATGAATCACGTATAAATTAGAAGAAAAATTGCTATAAAACGCTCGAGAAAAGGCAAACAAACAATACAAAAAGGAACATATGGAGGGAAGCAAATGCATGATAATCCCATACCAACATCAGGCCAAAGTTCCAATTATATATATGGTTCACCAAAGTCTCGTGCGATTCCACATTGAAGAGTGGGGGTGCAAAATACCCAGCATGGAGCCAGTATGGACGCTTGAAAGGGCCGCAACAGAATTATATTTGCGGGGCCTCCATCTGTTTCGCCAGGAGCTTCTTCAAGCGGCAGTCCATATAATGCTAATGCAGCGTCACAGGAGAATATACCTAAATACAAAGCAACAATACAACAATACAAATTCAAAGAGCAGAACCATACACTGCCAGCACATGCGTGGGGAGGGCGGCACACCTACCATAATTGTAAGGTGGGAGAAAGATCCATTGCACCATAACTCCTGCGGACCCAGTGGGTGCAGTCCACAGTGACCCCTGGTGTTAAATACACGCAACTGGACCAGCCCACATGAAGTGTGGCTGGAGCAACAGGTGTGGGGACAGAGGGAACTCCCTTAAAGGGTCAGCCAGAAGTAATACATACATGGTGGAATCAAACTCCATATTAATATTACACATACATATATATAATAGCCAAAATGAACCACGCTAAGAACCCTTAAAGGGAACTGATACCAAGACAACAAACGGATTGGTGCTGTGCAGAGAAACAACTATAGTGCCACGCCATCCAGGGTTGGAAGCTGGACATCCCTACCACCCGGATGACCCAGCCAAAGGATCTCTGTCTTCGCTGGATTCACCTTCAACCTACTGGCTCGCAGCCATCCAGGTAACAGCTTCAAGGCAACAATAGAAATTATCGGGTACGGATTCGGGCCGTCCTTCCATCTTCAGAATGAACTGAGTGTCATCAGCGTACTGGTGACACTCAAGCCCAAAGCTACGTACCAGCTTAGCAAGTGGTCGCATATAGATGTTGAATAACAGAGGAGAGAGAGTGGCCCCCTGGGGAACCCCACAAACTAAGGGGGAACCCTCGGAGACCAACTCTCTCCTCCTCACTCGTAGCCGGTTCCGGGGGAAGGAAGACAGCCAATTTAAGTCCCCCTCACCCTGGCCCCGGCAAGGCGGTGAGTCAAAATATGGTAATCGACTGTATCAAACGCTGCCGTGTTTATGTTTGTAATATTCATCTTTCTTTTTGATCAGAATTGCATTGGGTTTTAACTGCTGCCTCACACTCTTCACTCATGTTCAGCTTGGGATCTACCAAAACTCCTAGGTAGCTTTCACACAGAAGATGACAATGGAACACATCTGTTTTGTTTTGAAGGAAGGGAGGTATGAACCCCCACCATCTGACCTTTTTCTTTGCCATGGAGGAAATCAGCCAGGATCCCCTGCTTTTTCCCAACATGACCCTGGGCTACAACATATATGAGAACTATTTCAACCCCAGGGTCACCTACGACGCCATGCTGGACATGCTCTCTCCTGGGCAGAGGAACATCCCCAACTACCGATGCGGGAAGCAGAAGGAACCGCTGGCTGTTCTAGAAGGGGCCAACGCCGAAATCTCTGCCCATATCTCAAATACTCTGAGCATCTACAAGATTCCACAGGTATGGAAATGGGGAAGGGGGTGACGCTGCAGGTGATATTCATATCGATTGAAAGTAATATTGCAGAGAAAAAGGAAAATGGTGGAAGAATGGAGGGATAAAACTTAATTGAAACTAAATCCAGACAAGACAGAGGTACTCTTGGTCAGTCGTAAGGCCGAACAGGGCATAGGGTGACAGCCTGTGCTTGACGGGGTTACACTCCCCCTGAAGGCGCAGGTTCGCAGTCTGGGAGTGATCCTGGACTCATCGCTGAGCCTGGAACCCCAGGTCTCAGCGGTGGCCAGGGGAGCTTTTGCACAGCTCAGGCTTGTGCGCCAGCTGCGCCCGTATCTTGGGAAGTCAGACTTGGCCACGGTGGTCAACACTCTGGTTACATCTTGCAATGCTCTCTACGTGGGGTTGCCTATGAAGACTGCCCGGAAGCTGCAATTAGTCCAGCGCACAGCAGCCAGACTACTAACAGGAGTGGGTACAGGGAGCGCACAACTCCCCTGTTGCGCCAGCTCCACTGGCTGCCAATTAGCTTCCGAGCACAATTCAAAGTGCTGGTGTTGACCTATAAAATTTATTTATTTATTTATTTCCACCATTTCTACCCCGCTTCTTCTCAACACCTGAGGGGGGACTCAGAGCTTCCTAACAACAGCAACAATTCGATGACAACACAGCATACATATAATAAAAAACCCAAAAACAGTTAAAATTAAATACATTAAAATACAGCAGGCATTAAAATTCATTAAAATACAATTAACATTAAAATACATCATATATATTCACATCAGTTAAAACAGTATTCCGTCCATAATTGAAGCATTGGGTCATGTCCACCAGTTTGCCATTTCAATCCAATCTAAAGTGCCGTATCGTGCTAATGTGCAAACGCTTGGTCCCATAACCAGGATTTCACTTTTTTTCTGAATGCCAGGAGGGATGGGGTTGATCGTATATCCATAGGGAGTGCATTCCACAGATGGGGAGCCACCACCGAGAAGGCCCTGTCTCTCATCCCCACCAACCGCGTTTGAGAAGTAGGTGGGAGCGAGAGCAGGGCCTCCCCGGATGATCTTAAATTACGAGGTGGGATGTAGCGGCTGATGTGTTCGGACAAGTAAGCTGGGCCAGAACCGCATAGAGCTTTAAAGGTCAAAACCAGCACTTTGAATTGAGCTCGGAATTGGACAGGCAGCCAGTGGAGCCGACACAACAGGGGGTGGTATTCTCCCTGTATGTCGGCCCAGTTAGCAATCTGGCTGCTGCCCGTTGGACTAATTGCAGTTTCTGAACTGTCTTCAAAGGCAGCCCCACGTAGAGTGCATTGCAGTAATCTATTCGGGATGTGACCAGAGCATGGACGACTGTAGCCAGATCAGACAAAACCCTATATGGTTCTGGCCCAGTTTACCTGTCTGAACATATTCTCCCCTTTGAACTGTCAAGGGTGCTAAGATCGTCTGGAGAGGCCCTGCTCTCGGTCCCGCCGGCTTCACAGGTGCGTCTGGTGGGGACGAGGGACAGGGCCTTTTCTGTGGTGGCCCCCCAGCTGTGGAATTCCCTCCCAAATGAAACTAGATCCGCCTCCTTCCTCCTGACTTTTAGGAAACGGGTGAAAATGTGGCTGTGCAATGAGGCCTTCGCAGAATGAAGGAGGAGATCACGAAGCGACTAAAGTCGCTAACCACTTGATATATGGGTTAAGTTGGACTTGATTTTACTTTGGCGAAAAACTTTTTTAAATGTATTTATTGTATTGTATTTTTATTGTAAATTTTATTGTAAATTTATGATGCTTTTAGATTTTAAATGTTAGCATTGAATACTTGCTGTTTGCCGGAGGTGAGAAGGCCGGAGTATACAAGTTTTAAATAAATAAATAAATGGAGGAATGGGGAGAGATGAAAAGATGGGGGGACAGATGGTTGAATGAAGAAATGGATGGATAGAGAAATGGATGGAGGAATGGGTGGAGGTACAGATGGATGGATTTAGAAATTATTATTATTTATTATTTATTTATTTATGGCATTTTACCCCGCTCTTCTCAACCCCCGAGGGGGGACTCAGAGCGGCTTCCAAAAGGCATAATTTGATGCCTACATCACAATCGCAGTATAAAACACAATATAAAACCCTCCAGCATTCGACACTAAAATACATTAAAATACAATTATATTCACACATCCTATGCATTCACCTATGTTAAAAACAGTGTTCCGTCCATAAAAGCATTGAGCCCTATTCACCAACTTTCCATTAAAACTACTAAAGTGCTATCCTGTGCTACTATGCGAACGCCTGGTCCCACATCCAGGCTTTCACTTTTTTCCTAAATGTCAGGAGGGATGGAATTGATCGTATGTCGCTAGGGAGCTCATTCCACAGACGGGGAGCCAGCACCGAGAAGGCCCTCTCCCTCGTCCCCACCAGCCGCATCTGGGAAGCCGGCGGGAGCGAGAGCAGGGCCTCCCCGGATGATCTTAAAGTACGAGGTGGGACGTAGCGGCAGATGCGTTCGGACAAGTAAGCTGGGCCAGAACCGTATAGAGCTTTAAAGGTCAACACCAGCACTTTAAATTGAGCCCGGAATTGGACCGGCAGCCAGTGGAGCTGACACAACAGGGGGGTGGTATGCTCCCTGTATGTAGCTCCAGTTAGTAGTCTGGCTGCCGCCCGTTGGACTAGTTGTAATTTCCGAACTGTCTTCAAAGGCAGCCCCACGTAGAGCATATTGCAATAATCTATTCAGGATGGATAAAGATATGAATGGAGGGTGGTTGGATGGATGGATGGATGGATGGATGGGTAAATGGATGGAGGGGAAAATGGAGGGATGGGTGGATTTATAAATTGATGGAGGGATGGAGGAAATATAAATGGAGGAAGGGCCAGATAAATGGAACCCATTGTTTCTTTTCATTTCTAACTAGGTCAGCTATGGTTTCACCTCCAGGGACTCTGAACATAACGCTGCCTTCCCCTTTTTCTACCAAATGGTCCCCAAAGAAGAGATCCTCTATCCAGGGATTGTCCGCCTCCTCCAGCATTTTGGGTGGACCTGGATTGGTCTCTTTGCTCCGAAGAACAACAACGGGGAAAGGTTCATGCGTACCCTGAAGCCTCTGCTCAGCTCTCATGGCATCTGTGTGGCCATCTCACAAAGTCTCCCCGAAATGACTGTGCCCAAAGTGACGGTCACCTCTGGCTTCCTTTTCCTATGGAGACAAGTTAAAGTATTTGTCTTCTACGGAGAGAACCGATCCGTCCATGATGGAATATTCCTTGTAAAAAGGTTACTTGAAAACATACTGGACTCCACTGTGGGGAAAGTCTGGATCACCACAGCTTTGTGGGACCTCAGCTCATTCGTATCCACGGATGCCTCCAAATCAAAGACCCATTGGTTCTTTTCCTTTGCAATCCAGATGAAGAAGAGGCCAAAATATGAAAAGGTGGATATAAACTTGTCTAACCAGGAGGATCCTTTTGACTGCACTTATTCAAAACACCAGCTATCTGTGAAGGGACGAAGGAGGTGCAAACAGAAAGGGGATATGCCTTTAAAAGTGCTTGAACACAGCCTGACCCCAGACAGCTACAGTGTTTACCACAGTGTCCTGGCTGTAGCCTATGCTATCCAAGCAGCAATGTCATCCACATCCAAGCACATGAGAAGACGCTTCAGAGCAGAGTTCTTGGACTTCCCAGAACTGCATCCATGGCAGGTATCCCCTTTCTCTAGTCCAGTGGTTCACAAACTTTTTTGGCCTACCACCTTTCCAGAAAAAAATTACTCACTGCCCTCCGAGATACTTTTTTTTTAAAAAATGGAATATCAATTAAACAGAAAGATATATGTATTAAAGCAGTGGTTCCCAACCTTTCTAATGCCGTGAGCCCTAAATAAGGTTCCTCATGTTGTGGTGACCCCCATCCATATTTTCGTTACTACTTCATAAATTATTTTGCTACTCTTACAAATTCTAATGCAAATATCTAATATGCAGGATGTACTTTCATTGTTGCAAATTGAACATAATTAAAGCATAGTGATTAATCACAAAAACAATATGTTTGGGGGAGTATGGACAATGGATGATGGGATTTGCAGTACCTTCGACCAATTCAGCTCGGACTTCCACAGCCGAGACCTCATGAATGACAGACCTGGACCAAACTTGGCACACAGAAACCCCATGACCAACAGAAAATATGGGAGAAGGTTGGGAGGAATTGGCAGTGATTTAGGGGAGCTGTAGTTCACCTACGGCCATCTCCCAGGAGGCGCCTGCAAACACCGCAGGAACTCAGGGGGCGTTTGCAGACGCGGAGGCTTTCCTTCTCCACTGGACCAACTGGCAGGCACACACTTCCAAGTGCACGACTGTCTCAGCCTGTCAGTTGGAATCCCTGGGCAGGCGTTGCCTGGAAACGCCAGCGTGTTCCGCCTTCCTCTCCTCAACTCCACCCACAGCGCAATCCCGTATCACCCCTTCCTTCCAAGGGACCCGTTGGATTAGAAAGGGCGATACAGGACTGCGCCATGGGCGGAGTTGAGGAGAGGAAGGGGGTGCACCCTGCGGTTTCCAGGCAGAGCCTGGAACGGGGTTTCCAACTGGCAGGCGCGCACTTGCGAGTTGGAATCCCGCCACCACCTTCTTACAGTGCTTCAGTGCCCCCCAAATTCTCCTGAGCCTCACACCGCCCCCTTGGATTGCCTCACCACCCACTAGGTGGCAGTACCGCCCACTTTGGGAACCACGGCTCTAGTCTATCACCTGAACTCAGAAATATATGAGTAGCGGGAAACAGAGGAGCTCGCCCGTGCACCCAAATGCGCATGCGCAGAGGCGGAGTTTTGTCTCCCTGTCTATCTCTCCCTCCCTTTTGAAGCCTCAAGGAGGAGGAGCAAAAGGGGACGAAAAGGAGAGGCGCGCGGGGGTGTCTTCTCTCTCGCCATTAGCTACGTGGACCCCCTCACGCCCACTCCACCGGCCTCATCCCTGCTTCCTGAGCAGCAACAAGGGAAGGTGCTCCTCCATTGGAGCCACGAGCCGCGTTGCTCTCTGCCTGGGTCCCGGCCTTGAAGCGCTGCTCCCAGATGCATCCCTTGAGAAGGGGTGGGGTCGGCGCCACCGCCCCCTTACAGAGGTTCAGCGCCCCCTAAATTCTCCTGAGCCTCCCAGTGCACCCTTGGATTGCCCCACCGCCCACTAGGGGGTGGTACCGCCCACTTTGGGAACCACTGATGTAGATCTTGAAAAGCATGGGGGAGAGAATGGAACCTTGCGGGACCCCACAGGTCAATGGCCAGGGGTCTGAGCAGGTATCCCCCAGCTTCACCAACTGAGTATGGCCCTCAGTGTCTTGGGGCACTGGAGTGCAGTGCCCCCAAGACCATTTTTTCCTGTTCCATGCCTCAAGCCAGATCCTACCAATGACACCCATTTAGATGTTCATCACCCTAAAGAAGTGTTTCCCAACCAGTATGCCGGGGCACCTGGTGGGAGAAGGGCGGGGTAGAAATAAGGACAATAAATAAATAAAATAATAATAATCCCAGAGGCTTGAAGACATAATCAGGTTTGAATACACAATGCAAGCATTCAAAGCCAATGACCAATCAGCCTATGCTTAAAAACCTCTAGAGCAGTGTTTCCCAACCAGTGTGCCGTGGGAAATGGGAGCCTCCAATACTCTTTCTTCCCCCACCTGCCGAACACTTTTTCTTCTCCACTCGAGCTCCCTTCTTCCCTGCCTCGCTCTGCTCACTTTGCCTCACTTTGCTCTGGGGCGAGTCTGCGCAGTAGCGCCCGCACAGGTCACGTCTTCCTCCCTCCCCCCCCCCCCCTCCCTCGCTCACGCTGCCCCCTCAGATCAAAATGGCGGCAAAAGCGGCAGTGTAGAAGAAAAAGTAAGTGTTCGGCAGGAGGGGGAAGAATGGGCGCAAAGAGGAAGGGGGAGGAAGAGGTCTCTGTCGAAAGCTGGCATGGGCAAACCTGGGCCTTCCAGGTGTTTTGGACTCCAACTCCCACCATTCCTAGCAGCCTCAGGCCCTTTTCCTTTTCCCCCTCAGCCACTTAAGCAGGAAAGGGCCTCAGGCTGTTAGGAATGGTGGGCGTTGAAGTCCAAAGCACCCAGAGGGCCAAAGTTTTCCCATGCCTGTTTTAGGGACCTTAAAGTGGTGAGCCTCCTTCCAATATTGTGATTCTGGATAGAAAACAAACAACATAACATGACATTGTTTGAGTCCACAGTGCTCTCTGGGTGTAGCTGAACTACAACTTCCAAACTCAAGGTCAATTCCCAAGCAAACCCTGTCAGTACTTTCTGTTGGTAATGAGAGTTCAATATGGCAAGTTTGGTTCAATTCCATTGTTGCAAGAGTTCAGGATGCTCTTTGATTGTGCATTAACTATAAATTCCAGAAACTGTGTTCCATCAATGTTCACATTTGGGCATATTGAGTATTCATGCCAAGTTTGGTCCTGATCCAACATTTTTTGATTCCACAGTGCTCTCTGGATATAGGTGAACTACAACTCCAAAACCCAAGGTCAATGCCCACCAAACTCTTATAGCATTTTCTCTTGGTTATGGGAGTTCTGTGTGGGGAGTTTGTGTCTTTCTGCCATTCCTGCCAGGATATCTATGTTGTGTTCATCGAAACAGTCCCAGGCTTCACACTGAGTGTATGAATACATTTAAAAACATGTTACAGTGTCATTTTGTGTCATTTTGGTTGGTGGTGTGCCCCAGGATTTGTAAATGTAAAAAGTGTGCCGTGGCTTTAAAAATGGTTGGGAAACACTTCTCTAAATCAGTGTTTCCCAACCAGTGTGCCAGGGCACACTAGTGTGCCGTGAGCGATCATCAGATGTGCCGTGGGGAATTGGAACCTCCAGGAACCGGGGGAGAGTCTAGTGTGTTGAAGTATAAAAACCCTAAGAAACCTACCTCGATAAAGGCACAAAATTACAAACACCCCCCCTCCCCACCCGTTGTCTACTTGGTCTCTCCCTCTCCATGCAGTGGGAAGGCCCGCCTCCCTTTCCCCAAGTAGAGACCTCCTCTTGCCTCCTGGGGGTTCTGTGTGGGAAGTCTGGCCCAGTTCTATCATTGGTGGGGTTCAGAATGCCCTTTGATTGTAAGGGAACTATAAATCCCAGCAACTACAACTCCCAAATGTCAAGGTCTATTTCCCCTGAACTCCATCTGCGTTCATATTTGGGCCTATTGAGTATTCTTGCCAAGTTTGGTCCTGATCCAACATTGCTTGAGTCCACAGTGCTCTCTGGATATAGGTGAACTACAACTCCAAAACTCAAGGTCAATGCCCACCAAACTCTTATAGCATTTTCTCTTGGTTATGGGAGTTCTGTGTGGGAAGTTTGTGTCTTTCTGCCATTCCTGCCAGGATATCTATGTTGAGTTCATTGAAACAGGCCCAGGTTTCACACTGAGTGTATAAATACATTTAAAAACATGTTAACTATATGTATGACTGTGTTAGAGTGTTATTTTGTGTCATTTTGATTGGTGGTGTGCTCCAGGATTTTGCAAATGTAAAAAGTGTGCCACGGCTCAAAAAAGGTTGGGAAACACTGCTCTAGAGGAAGAGATTCCATTGGATTCCCAGGCAGCAATGCAGTCCACAATCAAACAGATCTCACCACCTGGAAGATCTTCCTCATTTCCCCCCCAATGTTTAGGTGTAATCTCTTTTTATGATGTTCGAACCCATGGCTCCATTGTGTCATGCTGCTGCAAAGAAGTTGTCAGGAATTTCTGGTAGACTGTTTGTTCCAATGAAACTCTTGTTGTTCCCAAAAGGACTTTATTGAGTTGCTACTTTCCCCTGTCCTTCCAGCTGGATCCATTCCTGAGCAACTTCAGTGTTTACAACTCTTCCATGGACGGGGTGTATGTGGATGAGAACAGAGAACTGTCGGCCAACTTTGACATTAAGGGCACAATAGTGTGGCCAAACAACAGCATTAAGAATGTGAAATTTGGGAGTTTAGAGAGTCAAGAATCGCTGGGCCAAAGACTCACCATTGAGGAGAGCGCCATCATGTGGCTTGCAAGAGTTAACAAGGTGAGGAGCTCCGTGTACTTCATGTTATATACTCTTTCGTCACCCTTTTTGGGAAGTGTCTATGCCCTAAGGTGAATCACCAGGAATGTGGCACAGCTGGCTGGGAGTCAGCTGCAGAAGGTCTCTACTGACAAGAAGGTCATGAGTTCGAGGCCTGCCCAGGTTGGGGTGAGCGCTCGACCATTTGTGTAGCTCGTTGTCAACCTTTGCAACCTGAAATACAGTTGCAATTGACAAGTAGAAAATTTAGGTACCATGCTGTGGGAAGGCTAATTTAACTTATTTATTTATTTATTTATTTCGGCTTATTTGTCGCCACTCCCGTCAGGCTCGGAGCGACTTACATATGCTAAGAACACCATAAAAACATGATAAAACATCAAAATTAACATCCATAATTAAAACTATACAGTAACGCACACACACCAAGATTACTCCTGTGGTCTACGGCTATGTGGTAGAAGGCCTAGAGTTATTACTGACCAAATGCCTGTACCTGTAATTTATGAGACCTTAAATCTCCAGGAAGTGTGTAAAAAGGAGTGAAGGAGTGCGACAGCTCCCCCTGGTGGCCAGAAGCTGAAATGTTAAATTGCCTCTGAGTGTCTTGTCTTACATGTTTGTATGTCAAAGGGGCATGAACGTTTGCCTGTATATGTGCATTGTGATCTGCCCCGAGTCCCCTGCAGGATGAGAAGGGCGGAATATAAATGATGTAAATAAATAAATCAGTCAAGTCTATGATAAGGATGGGCCACTGAATAGGGGCTGGAGGTCCATATCCCCTTAAAGCTTCCCAGCTACAGCCTACATCCCATCTAAAAATATCTGGAGACCTTCTCAAAAATGTGACAGGACATGCAGGAGTAAAGTAGAACACCTCCCAGTAACCTCATGTATTGAATCTTTGGTAATGGACCATTCAGAGGTTGGAAAGCCTGGCAACGTGGTCCTGCAACATCTCAAGGCTCATGACACCATTAGATTTTTTTTATCTTAGAGGTGCTACAGTGGAGACAACCCTTCCTCTGACCTAGAGTCCTTTCCAAGCTACAGAGCATCACAATAGATGTCATCTGTGGGGGGAACAAGCTCAGAAGAGCAGGAGTGTTGGGTCCATCCTTAGGTCCTGTTTCTTCCCTGTCATGTTCCTCACACATTTCCCTTTTCCAGAGCCTCCCTGGTTCGAGATGTGTGGAGAGCTGCCACCCGGGGCTTGTCAAGGCAATTCGTGAAGGGGAGCTTATCTGCTGCTATGACTGTCTTCCCTGCCCAGAAGGGACCATCTCTACTCAAGAAGGTAGGTGGGATCCTAGTGTAGGAAGAGACCCCCAGGGCCATTTAGTTCAAAGTCCTCCCAACAGATAGTCACCCACTTTCTGTTCACAAACCCTTTCCCATTCAGAGGATCGCCAGAAGTCAACTTGATGGCAATTAACAAAAATGAGTCCAACTGGATATTTATTTATTTATTATTTATTTATTTATTTCCGGCATTTTACCCCGCTCTTCTCAACCTCCGAGGGGGGACTCAGAGCGGCTTCCAAAAAGGCACCATTCGATGCCAACACAGTGAAACACAGTAAAGCACCGTGTAAAACCCCCCAAAACATTACACATTAAATACAATTACATCAACATATCATACACATTCATTTAAATTAAAAAACAGTGTTCCGTCCATAAAAAGCATTGAGCCCTATTCATCAACTTTCCATTAAAATCCAGTCTAAAATGCTGCCTTGTCCTAGTGTGCAAACGCCTGGTCCCATAGTCAGGCTTTTTTTTTTTTTCCTGAATGTCAGGAGTGATGGAATTGATCGTATGTCACTAGGAAGCGCGTTCCACAGACGGGGAACCACCACCGAGAAGGCCCTCTCCCTCGTCCCCACCAGCCGCATTTGAGAAGTTGGCGGGAGCGAGAGCAGGGCCTCCCTGGATGATCTTAAATTACAAGGTGGGACGTAGCGGCAGATGCGTCGGACAAGTAAGCTGGGCCAGAACCGTATAAAGCTTTAAAGGTCAAGACCAGCACTTTGAATTGATCTCGGAAGTGGATAGGCAGCCAGTGGAGCTGACACAACAGGGGGGTGGTATGCTCCCTGTATGTCGCTCCAGTGAGTAATCTGGCTGCCGCCCATTGGACTAGTTGTAATTTCCGAACTGTCTTCAAAGGCAGCCCCACGTAGAGTGCGTTGCAGTAATCTATTCGGGATGTGACCAGAGCGTGGACCACCGTAGCCAGATCAGACTTCCCAAGGTACGGGCGCATCTTATCTAGTTCTTTCATGGTTGCCCTTCCAAGTCCAGGACCTTTTCTGATATATCGATGGGAGTGTGGGGGAAGTTTATTTATTTATTTATTTATTGTTCACTTTTATATACTGCTCCTCCCTGTAGGCTCGGGGCAGTTTACATAAAAACAACAGTATACAACAAGATAAAATACAGATAAAATACAAATAAAACAATTTCTTATGTAAAATGCAAGACATAAACAGACTTGTCAGGAGGCGCTTAAATTGAAGGCCTGCTTAAAGAGGGTTGTCTTGCAGGCCCTCCGGAAGGGGGCCAACTCTGTGATAGCGCGAACTCCATCTGGTAACGCATTCCATAATGTCGGCGCTACCACAGAGAAGGCTCTTTGTCTTGTTACTGAAAGGTGGCAAGAACGAACTGATGGAATCACCAGAAGATTTTGTTCTTCTGATCGCAGTGATCTTGAGGGAGCATATAGGGTGAGGCAGTCCTCAGATATACTGGCCCTAGACCATACATACAAGGCCTTAAAGGTCAAAACCAGCACCTTGAAAACAATCCGGTACTCTATTGGCAGCCAGTGCAATTGCTGTAGGATTGGTATGATGTGCTCTCTCGCAGCTGCTCCCACCAGCAATCGAGCGGCAGCATTTTGCACCAGCTTAAGTTTCCGGTTTGTTGACAAAGGAAAGCCAATGTAGAGGTCGTTACAGTAGTCTAGCCTTCAGATGACCGTCGCCTGGATTACCATGGCTAGGTCATTCCTGGATTGGTAAGGAGCCAGTCGCCTAGCTTGTCGGAGATGGAAGAATGCGGACTTGCTAACCTGGAGACCTGAGTCTCCATCAATAGCAGTGGGTCTAGTTGGACCCCCAGGCTTTTTACCAAAGACGACAGGCTTAACAGCTCACCGTCCAGGGTAGGCAACCGGCACTCACCAACACCAGGATGACCAGCCATAGGATCTTTGTCTTCGATGGATTCACCTTCAGCTGGCTGGTACACAACCATCCAGTCACAGCTTCAAGGCATTGATGGAAACAATCGGGTACGGTGTCCGGCCTGCCATTCTCAGCACCATATATGGACGCATATAGATATTAAACAATAAAGTTCCTGTGGGGACGCATTACTTAAAACTGTGGAGAAGTGACCGTCAGCACTGACCACTTGACCACTGTGGCACCGCTGCCACCTATTGTAGAGATTTAATGTGTGAGGGTTACCACCGATTGTGGAGATCTCCCTATTGGGCTGAGAAGTTCCCCTGGTTATTTTTGTTGCCACAGTCCCCAAAGGACTATTTTCAAAACAGGGAGGCTTGTATTTTTAAAAGAACAATAACTCAGTTTATTTGATGACAAAGTTGCAAGCGTGATGGTTTCAGAGGCACGAAAGCTTGGTTGGTTACAAAATATAGTTGTTCACTTCTTTATAAGATGTTACAAGAATATGCAGCAGTATTTAGACTTTTAACTTGTTCTGACTCTTAGGTCTTTTAACTGTCAGTTACTTCTTGTAGTAAGTTCAACTAGTTCCACAACTAGCCTACACCAGGCCTTTACTGCCTTTTCAGCCCTCAGGCTTTCCAGATTGGCTAAACCAGCTCAATCTCAGAATGGTTTCTGCTTCACAGTTCTAACCCCTGACTACTCCTAACTGACGTTTCCAAACCTCTCTCTTTAACTGCCAAAATCCAACTGTCCTCTCTGACTCCTAACTCCCAACTGTCAAATTTCAAACCTCTCTCTGCTGCAGAGTCCATTGGCTCCTCCCACTGGTTACCATGGTTACTCACCAGCAGGTTCTATTCTAAGCAAGAGAAACTGAGCTTTATAAATGACTAGCTTGCCACATACACAGTCATTCCGAGTTAAAACAATATGCAATCCATAAAAACATTGACCCTCTTCACCCCTTCCATTAAAATCCCCATCTAACATGCTGCTTAATGCTGGTGTGCAAACGCCTGGTCCCAGAGCCAGGATTTTACCTTTTCCTGAATGCCAGGAGGGATGAGGTGGACCGTACCTCCATAGGGAGCGCATTCCACAGGCGGGGGGCCACCACCGAGAAGGCCCTGTCCCTCGTCCCCACCAACCGCATTTGAGAGGTCAGCGGGAGCGAGAGCAGGGCCTCCCCGGATGATCTTAGGTTGCGGGGTGTGATGTAGCGGCTGATGCGTTCGGACAAGTAAGCTGGGCCAGAACTGTATAGAGCTTTAAAGGTCAAAACCAGCACTTTGAATTGAGCTCGGAATTGACAGGCAGCCAGTGGAGCTGACACAACAGGGGGGTGGTGTGCTCCCTGTATGTAGTTCCCGTTAATAATCTGGCTGCCGCCCGCTTGGGTTATTTGAGAAAGGCATTGTGTGCCAAGGTTGGTCTTTGGTACTTCCAAGTCCCATCCTCCATGGTCCACCCTCCTGTAGAAGGATGGAGACTGGGTCATGGGGGCACAGGGTGCCAAGTGTAGTCTTTTTAGGTCTTTGTTCAGGGCTGCAGTGATCTGTGGGAAATGAAGGCTTTGAAAGTACTACAAATCCCATAATAATAAGACCGCCACTGTCAGGGAATTCTGTGAAGATCTTAAAGCGGACTTATTTTGTATTACTGAGACCTGGCTTCAGGAGTGCGATGCCACCTGCCTCCAAGAAGTAGTCCCCCCTGACTACGTTGCCACGCACCAGAATAGGAATGAGGGACGGGGGGGGGGGGGTGGCAATACTCTCCCGTGACGGATTACACCTTAGAGCGATCCCTGCGCTTGTCACCACGGGCTTGGAGAGCGTCGGCCTGGTGGGAGTCCCGGAGAGCCTGGCGATTCTGTTGGTGTACCGTGCGCCTAGCGCACCGACAGAGAGCCTGGCGCGGCTGCTTGAGACTGTGTCGGAGTGGGCATTGAGGTTTCCCAGACTTATTGTTCTGGGTGACTTCAATGTCCACGCCGACGCAGCCTCTGCCCCATCTGCAGCCGCGGACCTAATCTCGACCATGGCGACATTAGGCCTCTCCCTCTGCAGCTCGGGACCCACACACTCGGCCGGGAACACCCTCGACTTGGTGTTCAGCGCAGGGTTCAAGTGGCCCTAACCTCCGTAATAGAGGTACCATGGTCGGACCACTGTGCTCTAAAGGTCCGGGTTGAGCAACCGCCCCCCATGCAAAGGCGCCCGAACGGATTTTTGTTCGCCCCAAAGAGACTTATGGAACCCGATAGGTTCCTGAATGCTCTGAGGGATCTGGAGTCTATCAGCGTCTCAGTCGATGAGCAGGTTCAGGCCTGGAACACCTCACTAGCTAGAGCTCTCGACGAGATTGCCCCAGGCGCCCTCTCCGACCCGCAATCATCGGTCCCCCTGGTATACAGGGGACCTTAGGGTCATGAAGCGGGAGAGGAGACAGCTAGAGCGCGAGTGGAGGAAACTCCGTGACGAAGCCTCACTATCAGCTTATAAGCTCTTTAAAGAGACTTATGAGCATGCTGTCAAGGCAGCCAAAAATGAATACTTCTCTGCCTTGATAGCGTCTGCTAGCTCACGCCCGGCTCAATTATTTAAGGTAATTCGGTTTCTGACGACGGTCCCTACCGTCCCAAAAATAGTGATCAGGCCCTCACTGCCTGTGTCTATCAGAGCTTCTTTACAAACAAGATACTGAGCCTCCGCGGACCTTCCGGACACAGTTGATACAGCAAGAGAGCTAGAGACCCCGTGGCCCTCCGCCGGGCCCACCCTCGACCGGTTTCGGCCACTGGACGCAGATGCTGTTGATAGGATAGTGGCTGCAGCTCGCCCTACCACCTGCTCCCTCGACCCGTGCCCCTCCTGGCTTGTTAGATCTTGCCTGGAGGGGTTACGTGGGCCTCTGTTGAATATCATAAACAGCTCCCTTGAGCAAGGAGTTTTTCCAGAGTGCTTAAAAGAGGCGGTGGTAGCTCCACTACTGAAGAAACCATCATTGGACCCTGCGGTTCCCTCCAACTACCGCCCAGTGTTGAATCTTCCGTACCTGGGCAAGGTGGTTGAGAGGGCAGTAATGGAGCAGCTGCAATCCTTCCTAGATGATGCAACATGGTTAGACCCCTTCCAGTCCGGCTTCCGTTCGGGGCACGGGACGGAGACGGTCCTGGTCTCCATCACAGACCAACTCCGCTGCCAGCTCGACCAAGGCGGGTCTGCGCTGCTCGTGTTATTGGACCTCACGGCAGCGTTTGACACGGTCGACCACAATCTTTTGATCCACCGCCTGGCCATGGCTGGAGTGAGGGGGACAGCCCTTAAATGGCTGACCTCCTTCCTCCACCAGCGGTCTCAGCGTGTGAGGAGGGTGAGGCGGTCTCCGAGGGCTCCCCATTGGTTTGTGGAGTCCCTCAGGGGCCATTCTCTCCCCTCTGTTATTTAACATCTACATGCAGCCGCTTGCACAGCTGGTGCGGAGTTATGGGCTGGTCTGTCACCAGTACGCTGATGACACCCAGCTCATCCTGAGGATGGAGGGCAGGCCGGAGTCCGTCCCCGATAATTTCCAGCATTGCCTTGAAGCCGTTACTGGATGGCTGCGAGCCAGTAGGTTGGGGTGAATCTGGCGAAGACGGAGATCTTGTGGCTGGGCCGCCCGGGCGGGGTGGATGTCCGGCTTCCGACCCTGGACGGGGCGGCGCTGCATCCAGCGCCGTCGGTGAAGAGCCTGGGTGTCCATCTGGACTCCCAGCTGTCCATGGAGGCTCAGGTCTCCATGGTCAGCAAGGCTGCCTTCTTCCATCTCCGCCAGGCAAGGAGGCTGGCCCCTACCTCTCCCGGCGACCTGGCCACGGTGATCCAAGCCACGGTCATCTCGAGGCTAGATTACTGTAACGCGCGCTCACGTTGGCCTCCCTATGTCGGCGATCCGGAAGCTCAGGCTGGTGCAGAACGCTGCCGCCCGGCTCCTGTCTGGGGCTCCAGCAGGTTGCCGTATAACACCAATCTTGCAGGATCTGCACTGGCTACCTATCGAGCACCGGATTGCCTTCAAAGTGTTGGTTCTTACCTTTAAGGCCTTATACGGCCTGGGGCCAGCGTATCTGAAGGACCGCCTCACCCTTTATTGCCCTTCGAGACCACTCCGATCTGAAGATGCCAACTTTTGGTAATACCAACAATAAAGTCGGCGCACCTGACAGCAACCCGCCGGAGGGCGTTCTCGGTTATAGCGCCTACGCTATGGAACGCCCTGCCGGCCGGCACCAGGGCCTTGAGGGACTTACTCCAATTTAGGCGGGCCTGCAAAACCCACCTATTCAGGCAGGCCTTCAATGAGTAAGCCCTCTAACACACTGCTTCGTCTGTCGAGTGTGATGCTGCTTCATTATCTGTTTTATGCTGTATTTTAATGTATTTTAATGTTATTGCTGCTGTTTTAATTGTTATGTTGATATTGATGTTTTTAACCCTGCTGTAAGCCGCCGCGAGCCCCCGGGAGTCGGCGGCCTAGAAGCCACAACAATAAATAAATAAATAAATAAATAAATAAAATAAATAAATAATCCATGGAGGTACCTCAAGTCCCACTCTTCTCCATACGGCAGTAGAATGTAGTGTGGGTCATAGGGGCACTGTGTGTCAAGCTTGGTATTGCATTGGGCCTCTGTGTGGCAAGTGTGGTCCTGATCCGTCATTGGTGTGGGCCACTGTGCTCTAAGCAAGTGAGTTAAAGTACTGCAATTTCCGTCATTCATGGTGCAGCCTACCTCAATGTGCACCAAGATGTAGAGTGCATCTTGGGGGGTCTGTGAGCCAAGTTTGGTCTTGTTCTGTCATTGTTGTGGACCTAGTCAGGAAAATGAAGTTGAGGAAGCCTTACTGTCAAATCTGGTTGTGGCCTAGTCAGGATAATCAAGTAGAGGAAGCCTTACTGTCAAATCTGGTTGTGGCCTAGTCAGGATAATCAAGTAGAGGAAGCCTTACTGCCAAATCAGGCTGAGGCCTAGTTTGTTAAATCAGCTGAAGGAAGCCTTTTTTTTTAAAGTGCACTCTCTGGCACCTTTGAGATTTTGGATGTTGGAATGTTGGCCATGCAGAGTCCGTTATGCAAATTTTCCCTCAGTGGCAACCAATCTCCTCTGTCTGGTGCCTTAGAGGGTTGGAGTTCTGAGGCTGGCCAATCAGTGTCGTTTATGCAAATAATCCCACAGTTGCAGCCAATCGAAACACTGGCACATATTCCTCCTGTCGCACCACCGCTCGACCCACCGCCCGCAAACACTTACTTTTATTATATACATAGATAGATAGGACAGTTTCCCAACCAAACTAAATTCATTTTAAGCATTTCATATACATTCATATCAATACTATACCTGTATTTTAAAATAACACTTCATCACAGTTCCTTCCTTGGGGACTTTTAAAAAGAGGCTAGATGGTCATCGGCTAGGGATGCTTTGATTATGTTTTTCCTGCATGGCAGGGGGTTGAACTAGCTCACTCATGTGGTCTCTGCCAACTCTATTCTTCTATGATTTTATGGTGTATGATACTTTTTCTTCTTCATATATGCAGATGCAGATTTATGCATCGAATGCCCACCAGATCGGCATCCAAACAAAGACCAAAATCAATGCATTCCCAAGGACATCACCTTCCTATCCTATGAGGAATCTCTGGGGAACATCCTGGTGTCCATTGCCCTCCTCTTGTCCATAACCACATGCATTGTTTTTGGGGTCTTCATTAAAAACCAAGAAACTCCCATCGTCAAAGCCAACAACCGGGACCTCTCCTACGTTCTCCTGGTCTCCCTCCTGCTTTCCTTCTTGTCCTCTTTCCTCTTCATTGGCCGGCCAAGTGAAGCAACCTGCCTTCTTCAACAAATAGCCTTCAATGTCATCTTCTCAGTGGCTGTCTCTTCCCTTTTGGCCAAAACCGTCACTGTGGTGCTGGCCTTCCTGGCCACAAGGCCTGGGAACAGGGCAAGGAGGTGGCTGGGGAAGACCTTGGCCAACATCATTGTCCTTTCCTGTTCCTCCGCCCAGGTTCTCATCTGCTCCCTCTGGCTGGTCCTTTCCCCTCCATTCCCGGACTCTGACATGCGCTTCCAGCCTGGGGAGATCATCCTGAAGTGCAACCAAGGGTCCGTGGCCATGTTCTATGCTGCTCTGGGCTACCTGGGCTTCCTGGCTGGGGTTTGCTTCACGGTGGCCTTCCTGGCCCGAAAGTTGCCAGGGTCCTTCAACGAGGCCCAGCTGATCACCTTCAGCATGCTGGTCTTCTGCAGTGTCTGGGTCTCCTTTGTGCCCACCTACATGAGCACCAAGGGGAAGTACATGGTAGCCGTGCAGGTCTTCTCCATTTTGGCCTCCGGAGCTGGGCTCCTTGTAGGTATCTTCCTCCCCAAGAGCTATATCATTCTCCTCAGACCAGACCTGAACAGAAAGGAGCACCTGAAGAACTAAAACATGGCAGCTGGTTCATAAAATAGTGATCTTTGTTTTGAGGATTCATGCAGAGAATAGTTTTTTTTAAAAAAAAAACCCCATTACTGTCTTAGAAATGCAGATGTTAATATTGTGCTGATATTGAGGCTGTGGGGATATTTGGTTGGGAAGGGTCGTTTGAGAGGGGCATGGCTTAGGGCAGGGGTAGTGAACCTATGGCTCAGGAGCCAGATGTGGCTCTTTTCATGATTGCATCTGGTTCATCCAGAGCAGCCCGGGCCTCGGTTTCCCAGGATGCAGCGGGGAGGAGTGACGCAAATGTGCCACAACTGCCGCTTCCACACCGCCATCGCCGGCTCTTCCTCATCCCCCGCTGCTCTCGGGGCCCTGCGCCCTCTTTGCCGGGGATGGCGGAGCCCGGCGGCACCTCGTTCTCATTTTCCTCTTCGTCCTCCACCACGCGCCTCCGGGGAGGCGGCGGAGGCGGGCCTGGCCCTGGCACCACAAACGTGTCCTCGCTGCCCCTGGGGGATGCCCAGCTCATCGCCCCCATCGTTGTGCAGCTCAAGAGCCGCTGCCCCTTCCATGCCTTCTGGAAGGACTGCCTCGCCGACACCAACACCAAGGTCTGCCTTGGCCCCAAGCCCTCCTCCCCCTTCCTTCCTTCCTTCCTTCCTTCCTTCCTTCCTTTCTTTCTTCATTCTTTTCCTTCATTCTCCCTTTTCTTTCCTCCCTCTCCCGTACCTTCCTTCCTACCTCTTCCATTCTTTGTTCCTTCCTTCCTTTTCCCTCCCCTCTCCCCTTCCTTCTTTCCTCCATTCTCCCTCGCTCCCTTCCTTCCTTCCTTCCTCTTCTATTCTTTTCCCCAAGTCTTCCTCTCCTTCTCCTTCCTTTCTTTTCACTTCCCTCTCTTTCTTTTATTCTTTTCCCTTCATTATTTTACTTTTTCCTCACTTCTTTTCCTTTCTTTCCCCCACCCTTTCCTCTCCTCTCCTCCCTTCCCATTTCCTTCTTTCTTTTCCCCTCCTTGTCTCCCTCCTGCTTTTTTCTTCTTTTTCCATAGTTTGTTCTTTTCTTTCTTCCTCTCCCCCTCCTTCCTTTATTTCCTCTGTCTGTCTGTATTTCTTTCTTTCTTTCCCCCTTCCTTCCTTCCGTCTTCTCTTCCTTCCCAGAGTCCTGAGCATGCCTTTTGCAGAACCAGGTCTGAAGTGTCCCCTCATTCTGCCGGGGGAATCCTTTTCTCATAGTATGTACGTATATACTCACATTTAGTTGAATTCAGTCTTAAAATATATTATATATATTATATGGCTCTCACTGAAATAAATTTCCAAATATTTTGCTTTCATGGCTCTCCGAGTCAAAAAGGTTCCCGAACCCTGGCTTAGGGGAATGGCCAGGTGAAAACATTTCCCCGGAATGTGTAACTAAAGACTGTGGAATAAAAAATAAATGGAAAGGAATTTAGCTCCACTAAAGAGGGAAATCTGCAATTAAAGCTCCAGTGAATTGATGGTGATAGTTCCCACCAAGCAGGGCTTCCTCAGATGATCTTAAGCTCCTAGCTGGTTCATAGATACGTTCGGACAGGTAAGCTGGGCCAGAACTGTTTGGGGCTTTAAAGGCTAAAGCCAGCACTTTGAATTGTGCCCGGTAGCAAACTGGCAGCCAGTGGAGTTGATGCAATAGCCGCCCACTGGACCATTTGAAGCTTCCGAACAGTCTTCAAAAGCAGCCCCACATAGAGCGTGTTGCAGTAGTCTATACGGGATGTAACCAGAGTGTGCACTACCGTGACCAAGTCAGACTTCCCAAGGTACAAGCGCAGCTGGCGCACAAGTTTTAACTGTGCAAATGCTCCCCTGGCCACCGGCGAAACCTGGGGTTGCAGACTCAGCGATGAGTCCAGGATCACTCCCAAGCTCCTCTGTTGCGTCAGCTCCACTGGCTGCTAATTTGCTACCGGGCACAATTCAAAGTGCTGGCTTTAGCCTATAAAGCACTAAATGGTTCCGGCCAGCTTTCCTGTCCAAAATGTATCTCTCCTTATGAACCATCTAGGAGAGTAAGATCGTCTGGGGATGCCCTGCTCTCAATCCCGCCTGATTGGCGGGGACAAGGGACAGAACCTTCTCAGTGGTGGCCCCCCGGCTATGGAACTCCTTCCCCAGGGATATTAGATCGTCCCCTTCCCTCCTGGCTTTCCAAAAAAAAGGAGAAGTAAAACTTGGCTCTTTAAGCAAGCATTTGAGAATGCAGTGGAATAGATAACATGAAACTATGAATGATGAACATGGAATGGCCAGACAATGTTACTTGGAAATGATTTTAACAAGATGACATTGGTGACTGAATGTTTTAATGATTTTATATCGTTATGTTGACTATTTTTAATCGCATCTTTATGAATGCATGGCATTGAATCGTTCCAATCTGTAACCCGCCTTGAGTCACCGTATGGTTGAAAAAGGCAGGCTATGAATGTTGTAAATAAATAAATCTTCGTTGCCCGTGTGATGTCTCTGCTCTTCACTATTTTATCAGGATTGGTCCTTGCTCTCCTCCCAAGAAGGAAACGTTGATCTCGATAAAGTGGTGAGGAGTAGAGACATCACACTGGCAACGAAGATGCGCATAGTCAAAGCAGTGGTATTCCCCTTAGTAACCTATGGATGTGAGCTGGACCATAGGGAAGGCTGAGTGAAGGAAGAGAGATGCTTTTGAACTGTGGAGTTGTAGGAAAGTTCTGAGAGTGCCTTGGACTCAAGAAGATCCAACCAGTCCACACTCCAGGAAATAAAGCCCAACTCCTCATTGGAGGGAAGGATTGTAGAGGCAAAAACGAAGTACTTTGGCCACATCATGAGAAGACAGGAAAGCTTGAGAAGACAATGATGCTGGGGAAAATGGAAGGAAACAGGAAGAGGAAGAAGGGAAATGAATAGGACCTGTTGGGAGGAGTGGACTAGGCCTGGAGGCCGTGACTGGATGGCTATGAGCTAGCCGGTTGAAGGTGAATCCATCGAAGACAGAGATCCTATGGCTGGGCCGCCCGCTTGGTGGGGGGGGGGGGGAGTGCCGGCTGCCTACCCTGAATGGTGAAGCGCTTTGCCCATCGTCCTTGGTAAAAATTCTGGGGGTCCAGTTGGACCCACTGCTGACAATGGAGGCCCAGGTCTCTGCTGTCAGCAGATCTGCATTTTTCCATCTGCGTCAGTATAGACGGCTGGCACCCTACCTATTCAGGAGCGACCTAGCTACGGTGATCCAGGCGACAGTCATCTCGAGATTAGACTACTGTAACACCCTTCCAGATCCTTTGTCCGTGATTCGGAAACTCAAGTTAGTGCAGAATGCACTAGCACCTGATATATAAAACTAGCACTTCTCTGACTTCTCTTTATATATCAGGAGCTAATTTTCCTGTTTGGTGTATTCTAGATGTTGTTTGGTGACTTCTCTTTATATATCAGGAGCTAATTTTCCTGTTTGGTGTTTTCTAGATGTTGTTTGGTGTTTTCTAGATGTTGTTTGGTGACTTCTCTTTATATATCAGGTGCTGCTTGTCGGCGCACCGGCCAGGTGTCATAATCAACCCCCATCCTGCAGCGACTGCATTGGCTTCCAGTGGAGTACCGGATTACATTCAAAGTGTTGGTGTTGACCTTTAAGGCCTTATATCAGGGGTGCTCATTAGGTAGCTCGGGAGCTACTAGTAGATCTTCGGCCCTCTTCCAGGTGATCTTCGGGCCTCACCAGCCGGATGGGGCGCTCCTGCCATGCGCGGGCACACCCTGCGCGCACGCGCGCTCCTGCTGCTGGCTTCCGCTCTTGCGGTGCTTCTTTCGCCTGCGGGGCATTGCAGGAAGAAGGAAGCACGAGGCGGGGCCTCTGGAGGGAGCACCCTGCCTCTCTCTCGTCCAGAAGCAGCTGTGCAGCCTCCGTTGCCGGCAAGACAGGCAGGGTGGAACACTCCCTCTGGATGCCCCGCCTTGTGCTTTCTCCTTCCTGCAATGTCCTGCAGGCGGAAGAAGCACTGCGTGGGCGGAAAACAGAAGCAGGAGTATGCACGGTGGCAAGAGCGCGCAGGAGCGCATGGCAGCGGGGGCAGGTAGATCTTTTGGACTTGGTTGCTTTAAGAGTAGCTCGCATGCTGAAAAAGTGTGAGCACCCCTGCCTTATATGGTCTACGGCCAGTGTACTTGAGGCCTCACCCCATATGTCCCCCAGATATCACTACGGTCTAAAAAACAAAATCTTCTTGTAGTTCCTTCTGTCCGGGCTTTCCATCTGTCCTCCACTAGGCAGAGAGCATTTTCGGTAGTGGCTCCGACCCTTTGGAACGCCTTACCGGAGGATGTTCGGGCTCTCAGAGAGTTATCCTCCTTTGGGAGGGCCTGCAAAACAATGCTCTTCTGGCAGACTTTCAACCTGGTGGCCTCTGACAACTAATGCTGACTTTCCTGTACTGGTCAGAAATCTGTTTTAAACTAATTTTATTGTTGCATATTATGATTGTGCTTTTTAGGCTATGTAAACCGCCCTGAGCCTACTGGGAAGGGCAGTATAGAAATGGAAATAATCTATACACATAATAAAAGTGAAAAATGTGTATGTATGTATGTATGTATGTGGCGGAGTTGTCCACTTCCACAGACAGCCTCCAGCCTCCACAAACAGGCTATAGTTCCAAGTGCTGAGAAGCCTCCAAGGCACTCTCTTCATGGACAAGGCAGGTTAGAGTGAGTGCCATGAATATGTGGCCCAAACCCTTCCCATGTCCTCCACACACACTACGACCCACCATCTAAGAAATGCTTTCATTCAGGGACAATTTTCCCTAGATTTTAGGTGTTTCCTCCACCACAGCCAGGCATCCCAGGATTCCTTTCTCTCTCCATTACTGTGGCATTGGCATCACCCCACCCACTGCCTCTCCCTTAACCCTTTCCTACCCTTTCCTGTGGCACACAGCAGAGAGGAATTGATCAGCAACTCAACAGACTGGATGGGTTTGGGGGACTGATTCAACACGGTGGGGTTGTAGTTCACCTTGCATCAAGGCACACCCCCTTCAATAATAGATCTGGATCACATTTGGCATGTAGAGCCCCAATGACCAGGTTTAGGGGGAATTGACATTGATTTATAGGATTTGTAGTTCACCTGCATCCAAAGAGCACTGAACCCAGCCAACGCTGAATCTGGACCAAACTTGGCACACAGACTCAACATGACCAACTATAGGGTTCGGGGGTGACTGTCCTTGGCATATGGGAGTTGTAGTTCACTCTTATACAGAGAATACTAACCCCAGCCAACATCAGATCTGTACCAAACTTGGCACACAGACTCAACATGGCCAGCTGTGTATACAGGCCTGGTCTGGTCTAGGGAGGATTGACCCACAGTTCTGGGAATTGAGGTTCATCCACATTGTTATGTATTTTCTAATGGGAGCACTAATTAAAAAAAGGAATCAAAGACTGGCTTTTTTCTAATAAATAATGTTACTAATTAACTAAATGATATTATCTAACACCCCCCTCCTCCCATGACCCACTTTACATCCTGGTGCAGTTGAGAGGAGGACAGACCACAGGTGATGGGACTTGCAGTACCTTCAGTACTTTCATTACACCAGTGCAACTCCCAACAATGATGGATCAAGGCCAAACTTGCCACACAGAGCCCCCATGACCCACTCTACAGCCTGGTGCAGTTGAGAGGAGGACAGACCACAGGTGATGGGACTTGCAGTACCTTCAGTAATTACATGATATCACTGCCACTCCCAATAATGATGGATCAAGGCCAAACTTGGCAGACAGAGCCTCCATGACCCACTCTACTTCCTGGTGCTGTTTGGAGGAGGGTGGACCATGGACGATGGGACTCGCAGTACCTTCACTAACTTCCTGATACAATTGTGAGCCACATAAATCACTGCTAAAGACCAACTAATACGTTTATCAAATAACCCGGGCAACGCCGGGTCCCCAAGCTAGTAAATAAATAAATATTAAAAAGATAATCCATAGTTTTATCAGGGAGAAGACAAAAAGAAAATACTGAGCACGGGGAGAGGGGTCGAAGAACCATGGCTTCATTCTCCACAACAGCCCTTGGGGCAAGGTATGGGGCAGGGGGCTGTTGCACTAGGGCCTTGAAGCCTCTTTTCACCACAAACCACACATAGTCCAGGTAATCCAGTATGTAAAGTTTATTAAAAGCAGAGTATATAAAAAGCAAATTCAAAACAGAGAATTAAAGTTCAAAGGGCAATTTCCATAAAAACCAAGAGTTCAAAAATCCATTCAAAGAAAGTCCACAACAGCACTGCTCCAATATTCCAAAAATCAAAATAACATGAATCCCAGGCCGGCAAACTACTGGGTCCTCAGATGAACTAGTGGGTCCTTAAATGGCGAACCATATGATCACTCCGACTGAAACTCTTTCCACATTCCTTGCATTTATGTGGCTTCTCCCCTGTGTGGATCCTTTGATGGACACGTAGGCTATCACTCCGACTGAAGCTTTCTCCACATTCGATGCATTTATGTGGCTTCTCCCCTGTGTGGGTCCTTTGATGGGAATGCAGATGTCCACTGCGACTGAAGCTTTCTCCGCATTCCGTGCATTGATATGGCTTCTCTCCTGTATGGATTCTTTGATGGGAACGCAGGGTTCCACCGTGGGAGAAGCTCTTTCCACATTCCATGCATTGATATGGCTTCTCTCCTGTATGGATTCTTTGATGGGAATGCAAGTTTCCACGATAGGAGAAGCTCTTTCCACATTGCATGCACTGATATGGCTTCTCTCCTGTATGGATTCTTTGATGGGAACGCAGAGTTCCACCGTGGGAGAAGCTCTTTCCGCATTCCATGCATTTATATGGCTTCTCTCCTGTATGGATTCTTTGATGGGAACGCAGAGTTCCACCGTCGGAGAAGCTCTTTCCGCATTCCATGCATTGATATGGATTCTCCCCTGTGTGGGTCTTTAGATGGACATGCAGCTTTCCACTCTGACGGAAGCTCTTTCCACATTCCGTGCATTGATATGGCTTCTCTCCTGTATGGATTCTTTGATGGGAACGCAGGGTTCCACCGTCGGAGAAGCTCTTTCCACATTCCATGCATTGATATGGCTTCTCTCCTGTATGGATTCTTTGATGGGAATGCAAGTTTCCACGATAGGAGAAGCTCTTTCCACATTGCATGCACTGATATGGCTTCTCTCCTGTATGGATTCTTTGATGGGAACGCAGAGTTCCACCGTGGGAGAAGCTCTTTCCACATTCCATGCATTTATATGGCTTCTCCCCTGTGTGTGTACTTAGATGGACACGCAGGCCTGCACTTTGTGGGAAGCTCTTTCCACATTCCATGCATTTGTATGGCTTCTCCCCTGTGTGGGACCTTAGATGGAGAAGCATATGATCACTCCGACTGAAACTCTTTCCACATTCCTTGCATTTATGTGGCTTCTCCCCTGTGTGGATCCTTTGATGCACACGTAGGCTATCACTCCGACTGAAGCTTTCTCCGCATTCCATGCATTTATATGGCTTCTCTCTTGTTTGAGTTCTGACATGGGATTTCAGATGTTCATTCATGACTTTATAGGGATGTAGAGAATATCCCGTTCTTTTAAATTTATAGATTCAAATATAACGTGAGAGCCTCACACATCCGACCTTCTTGAACATGAAAGGATTTCTTCTACTCTGTCTTTGATTTTTTCTGTAGACTCTCTAGTTCCTTTTCTAAATCAAGTTTTTGCAGAACGATCTTGTATTTCCTCCTTGGATTTTACAGATGTATTATTTCTATTTTTTTCTCCAACTTATTTCCTTCTTGTTGTTGTGTGCCATTAATTCATTCTGGACTGAGGACAACCCTAAGGAAGAGTGTTTGCCAGATTCTCTTCACAAGATTTGTCCAGAGGGTACCTGCCGGATGAAGAAAGAGGAAAATCTCATCAGAAATTGAGCACACAACATTTTATTGGACATCAGGACTGATGCTCGAGAGCGAAAACAAGCGGAAGAGACACGTCCAACTGGTAAGAGCTCATTGCCTGGTGAGAAGTCTTTTAACAGCTCTCCAATTAAAAAGAATCCCTGCTCAAAGGGAACAACGATGCAAGATTGTTTTTGATATTTTTGTGATGTAGTATGTTAATGGTCTAATCCAGGGGTGCTCAAACCTTTTCAGCATGCGAGCTACTTATAAAACAACCAAGTCAAAATGATCTACGTACCCACTACAAAAATGTGAAACATATAACACAATATCTGCTTTGAACTGGGTTTTCTGAGTCCACACGGCCACACTGATTCAAAGCAGATAACATGGGATTTTATTCAACTGTGTGGAAAGAACCTCAGATAACCCAGTGTGGAGGTTTTAAGGTACACAGAGCTTAGGTGGTTACAGTAACTTCTTAGAGGCATGTATCTTAAGGTTACAATACACTAACTATGGAGATGCAATTTGATACTATATAGCTGTACTCCCAGAACCAATAGCTCAGCAGTCTTTACACTAACTGCTTGTCCTTTAAACCCAACTGCTTTCCTAGCAGTTAAAACACAGCTTTTCTTCTACTCTCTCACAGAGTAGAGTCAGTGTCTTTTAAAAAACCGGCTGACAGGTGGCTAAAACGGACTCTCTAATTCGGGCCTGCCCAACAGGCGGCCCGCGGGCTGCACACGGCCTGCCAGCCCCTTGGATACGGCCCCCTACCCTCCTGCAAGAAATAAGATGTTTTAAAAAATATTTTTAAAATATATATATTATTTTTTATTATTATTATTTTGGTCCCGCCCCTTGGCTTTCCATTGGCCCCCTCCTCTTCTCCTGAGGGAGTGACGTCTCTCGGGCCCCTCCCCCTTGGCAGCAAACGCCGCCATTTCTCTGAGTCCGAGGCGGCACGGCTGAGGCGAGCGAAGAGGAAGAGAAAGCAGGAGGTAGGAGGGGGGCGGAGTGGCCCCTTTGGGCCCGAGGAAGAGGCGGCGCGGCCTCCCCGAACAGGTCTGCCTGCCTGCCATCCCGAAGCCGCCTCCGTGGTCTTGGAGTACCAGCCCGGCTCAGGCCTCGGCCCTCCCTCCCCCCAAGACGCACTTGGGACTCCAACTCCCAGAGTTCCTCGCAGCTTATGCGGCTGGGGGGGGGGAGCGGGCCTGAGGCTGCTGCTGCGAGAGATTCTGGGAGTTGGAGTCCCAAACACATCCTGGAGGCGGGGAGGGAGGGGGACAGTTGCCCCAGGGCTGCCCTTGGGAATGTTGCCCTTGGCCACCTGGATGAGGGCTGGACGGCCTTGCAGCTCCCAAGGCCAGGCTTGGAATAATAATAATAATAATAATAATAATAATAATATTGGGTTGCTGTGAGTTTTCCATATGGCTGCCTGGCCCTGTTCCAGAAGCATTCTCTCCTGATGTTTCACCCACATCTATGGCCATCCTCTCCCCCCTATTATTCAATGTGTACATGCGCCCCCTGGCCCAGCTGGCCCGTGACTTTGGTCTGGAGTGTCATCAGTACGCTGATGACACCCAGCTTCTGCTGAGAATGGACGGCAGGTCGGACTCCGTACCCGATTGTTTCCATTTATGCCTCGAAGCCGTGACTGGCTGGCTGCGTGCCAGCCGGCTGAAGGTGAATCCATCGAAGACGGAGATCCTGTGGCCCGGTCGGCCTGGGCTGGGTGGGTGCCGGTTGCCTACCCTGGACGGCGAGCGGCTTAACCCGTCGCCGTCAGTTAAGAGCTTGGGGGTTGTGTTGGACTCCTCGCTGACCATGGAGGCCCAGGTCTCTGTGGTCAGCAGGACGTCATTTTATCACCTCCGACAGGCTAGGCGACTGGCGCCCTACTTGTCCAGGGATGACCTGGCCACGGTAATCCAAGCGACGGTCATCTCGAGGTTAGACTACTGTAATGCCCTCTACGTTGGCCTTCCCTTGTCCACAATCCGGAAACTCAAGCTAGTGCAGAATGCCGCGGCTCGCTTGCTCGCAGGAGTGCCGGCGAGAGAGCACATTACACCCATCCTCCGGCAACTGCACTGGCTTCCTATTGAGTACCGGATTGCCTTCAAGGTGTTGGTTTTGACCTTTAAGGCCTTGCACGGCCTAGGGCCTGCGTACCTGAAGGACTGCCTTACCCCGTACTTTCCCCCGAGATCACTGCGCTCAGATGAGCAAAATCTGTTGTTAATTCCATCAGTCCGCTCCTGCCACCTGTCAACGACGAGACAAAGGTCTTTCTCTGTAGCGGCACCAGTGCTCTGGAATGCCCTCCCGGACAGCACCCGAACCATCTCGGAATTGGGCCCGTTCCGGAGGGCGTGCAAGACAGCCCTCTTCGGGCTGGCCTTTAATTAGGCGCACTGCACCAAAAACCATGATATAGGTCCTCTCAACCAGTGTCTTGACAATGTAACTTGTTTTTAATTGTGGTTTATGTTTTTATGCTTTTATAAATTGTAGGGTCGCATGTTGATATGTTGCAACATGCCGCCCATGTATTTCTTATGTGATCCGCCCCGAGCCTGCTGGGAGGAGCGGAATATAAAAGTGAATAATAAATAAATAAATAAATAAATATAAAAAGGCATCCTCAGAGGTCTGTTGGGAGTTTGGCGCATGCCCGCGAGTGCCCCCCCCTGCAAGCAACCCCGCCCCCCGCTGCGGCCCCCCAGGTGATCAGTGACCGGAATACCGGCCCTTGTGCCGGTAGAAGTTGGACAGCCCTGCTCTAACTCTCCACACACCCTCTCTCCTTCGACTTTCCCTGCCAACTCCCAACTGCTAAAATTTGAATTCGAAGATTGTAAGACCAGTTCCAGGCTCTGCCTCCTGTTTCCACGGTAACTGAAACCCCTTGGAGGTTCTGCACGCTAATATCTCTGTTAACCCTTTAGGGTTTGCTAAGTTTTTACCCCTTCAACATATCAACCGTATTTAAAACCTGTAATAAAGAAATATGACTTCACCACACCCGCCTTCTTCGCAAACGTGTTTGGTGGGGATGGGAGACAGGGCCTTCTCGGTGGTGCCCCCCACCTCTGGAACACCCTCCCCAGCGGGATTAGGCCAGTTCCATCCCTCTTGTCCTCCAGGAAGAAGCTTAAATCATGGTTCTGGGGCCAGGCATTTGGGGAGCAGGCTTGATAGCGATTGCAATGTTTACATGAACGGCCAAAGAGCAGGCTCTGACAAAGTCTTGGGACACTGAATTGGATTGGATTTGGCTACATGGTTGTAGCATGGTTTTAAACTTAATGGTTTTATTTAATATGTAATGTTGTGATATATTGTGTATGTATTTTATATGTGTTGGCGTCAAATTGTTGCTATTGTAAGCTGCCCTGAGAAAATACAGGGTACAAATGTTGGAAATAAATAACTAAATAGATATTTCAAACATTTATACCCCGTCCTTCTCACCCTCGGGGGGGTGGGGGGGGTGCAGGGCAGCTTACAATAGGCAACCATTAGATGCCAGACATTGAATTAACAAACATAATTAAACAACAATTAAAACAATTATAAACATTCAAGATTTAAAATTCTAAAATATCGCCAGTTTAAAATCATGATCCAAGATCAGTCCATTGCTGGTCGCATCGGTCAATCACATTCAAATCACTGTATCTATTGTGCAAAGGCGTGACCCCAGAGCCAGGTATTAAGTTTTTTCGGAATGCCAGGAGGGAGGGGGCAGATCTGATATTTGGGAGGGAGTTCCACAGCCGAGGAGCCACCACTGAGAAGGTCCCCATCAGTCGCATTTGCATGCGTAGTGGGACTGAGAACAGGACCTCTCCCAATGATCTTAAGAGTGCATGGATGGTTCATTTACCATACCTGGGCAAGGTGGTTGAGAGGGCAGCAATGGAGCAGTTGCAGACCTTCCTAAATGACACAGCTTGGCTTGACCCCTTCCAGTCCGGCTTCTGTTCGGGGCATGGGACAGAGACGGTCTTGGTCTCCATCAGACCAGCTGCGTTGCCACCTGGACCAAGGCGGATCGGCGCTGCTTGTGTTATTGGACCTCACAGCAGCGTTTGATACAGTCGATTACAATGTTTTGACCCACCGCCTTACCGGGGCCGGGGTGAGGGGGACGGCTCTGAATTGGCTGTCCTCCTTCCTCCGGAACCGGACACAGTGAGTGAGGAGGGGCGAGGTGGTTTCCGGGGGTTCCCCTCTAATTTGTGGGGTTCCCCAGGGGGCCATCCTTTCCCCTCTATTATTTAACATCTACAGTACATGTGACCACTTGCCCAGCTGGTACGCAGCTTTGGGCTTGAGTGTCATCAGTACGCTGATGACACTCAGCTCATTCTGAGGATGGAAGGCCAACCCGACTCTGTACCTGATAATTTCCATCTTTGCCTCGAAGCCGTCACTGGATGGCTGCGAGCCAGTAGGTTGAAGGTGAATCCAGCGAAGATGGAGATCCTCTGGCTAGGTCGCCTGGGCGGTGGGGAACTCCAGCTTCCAACCCTGGATGGTGTGGCTCTATGCCCGTCGTCATCAGTAAAAAGCCTTGGAGTCCATTTGGACACCCGTCTCCATGGTTAGCCAGGTTGCGTTTTTCCATCTTCGCCAGGCTCAGAAGTTGGCCCCCTACTTGTCCCGACGCGACCTGGCCTCGGTGATCCAAGCAACGGTTATCTCAAGGTTAGACAACTGTAACACTCTTTACATTGCCCTACCTCTGTCGGTGACCCGGAAACTTAAGCTGGTGCAGAACGCTGCAGCTTGGGTGCTCACAGGCACGCCTGTGAGCCATCACATCATGCCTATCCTGCAAGATCTGCACTGGTTGCCTGTTGAATTCCGGATCACCTTCAAAGTGTTAGTCTTGACTTTTAAGGCCTTGTATGGTCTGGGGCCAGTGTACCCGAGGGACAGCCTTACTCCATACTGTCCCATGAGATCACTGAGATCAGAAGACCAGGATCTTCTCCTTATCCCAAGTGCCAAAGTCTATCGCCTTACCTCGACGAGGAGAAGGGCATTTTCCATTATTGCTCCCACACTCTGGAACTCCTTACCATTGGAGATCACGTCACTCCATGATCTCTTGGCTTTCCGGAAAGCCTGTAAGACCTGGCTGTTCCGGCAGGCCTTCGCAACCTAAGTGGGCCTAACCATATCTGACAACCTCAAGTCAATTACTGTGCTAATGTTTTTAAAGTTTTCATATTTTAATTTGTTAATGTTTTAATGTATTATCTGCTGTGTTTTGTTTGAATTGTGAGCCGCCTCGAGCCACTTGGAGTGGCGGCCAAGAAATCGAACAAACAAACAAACAAACAAATAGAGGGAGATATGTTTGGGCAGGTAAACTGAGCCGGAACCGTTTAGAGCTTTATAGGATAACCGGGTTGTGGCGCGGCTGGTTGGGAGTCAGCTGCTTTAAAAAATCACTACTGACCGAAAGGTCATGAGTTTGACGCCAGCCCAGGTCAAAGTAAGCTCCTGACCATTGTGTAGGTTGCTGTCGACCTTTGCAGCCCGAAAGACAGTTGCATTTGTCAAGTAGGAAATTTAGGTACCGCTTTATGCAGGGAGGCTAATTTAGCTAATTTACGACACCATAAAAGTCTCCAGCAGTGTGCAAAAGAATGAGGAAGTAGTCCATTGGTGTCACAAGTGGATGGTTAAGCGACAATTCCGCCGGTGGCTGGAACTTGAGCATACCCTCATGAAGCTGGATTGTTAAATATGTTGGTGCTGTGTTTAATTTGGTGGGAGATTTAATAGTGTGTGTTTTAAAGCTGGCCATGTGACAATGTGTGCGTTCATAATGCTGTCCAGCATGGATGTAGTTAAATGGATCACAGAGTGTTTCAGTGTTCCTAGAGTGGATTGTAAAATGTGTTTCTGCTTCCTGATATGAGACCAGTCCGGACTTTAGTCATCACTTTGGAATGCTGGAGGCGTGACTAGGACGGATAACAGTGGACTGCAATCGCCATTACTTTTCTGAGGATGTTACCGGAGCGATCGGACGTGTTTGCTATCTGCTGCTGTATATAATGTAAATGAACTACTTAATTGCTTTATGACTGCAATTCTTCAGTCCTTTTATCACCGTGGCCATGCAGAACGTGGACAAAATATATAACCAATACAGATCTATACTGTTTTACACCATGTTATATTTACAATCTTCTCTTTTATTCCATTTCTTTGTCTATATAAAAAAATCTAATTTTCTTTTACAGATGCTCCCGATTCTGAAAAATGAGATGATTCTTTAAAAATGACAATCTGAGCTTGCCAAATTTATTTGGCAAGGCCGAAAAGCCAGAATAAAACTTAAGTACCTTCAAGAAAGGACGTATAACGGTGGCTTTGGTGTGCCTAATTTAATTAAATATTATGAGGCAAACTGTTTAGAAGGAGAACTGGAGAACCATACATAACGAAATTCAAAAAAAATTAAATGTTAAATTCGTTCTTGAGCCACAAGATTACTTATTGGGGATCACAAACAAGGTATTAAACCTAAACCAAGATAAAATGTTTTCATATTAAGCACTTGTGCAAGAATAACATTAGCAAGGCACTGGAAGAGGAACTCAACACCAAATTTGGAAGAATGGACTCTGAAAATAATGGACTTGATACAGATGGACTCTTTATCTCAGAGGATGAACAATAGGAAAAAAGGAATAGACTGCGCCAACTTTGGAAAGTATCTACAAAATAAAGGAAATAACATTCGGATTGACCTAAATGAACTATAAGCTGAGTCACAAAAAATGATATGTCTTTACCAAGAAAAAAGATAAATCCATAGCATATTACTCTTAGGTTACCCCTCGGGAAGTCAATTATTATTTTTTGTTTCCCCCCTCCCCTCACCTTTGCCCACCATCCTCCCACTACCCCTCCCCGCCCCTACTATCCCTACTCTATTCTACATTGGTTACACCATGTGTGTGTGTGTGTGTATATATATATGTGTGTGTGTGTGTGTGTGTCTGTGTATATGTATACCTATTATTACTACTCTCTTGAAAATCGAATAAAAATATTATTTAAAAAAAGAAGAAATGAAAGAATGGGTAGAACTAAAGAATCAAGAATTACTGAATTTAGAAGGAATTTGGTAATAAGTTCGGTTGGCATGGCTATCTGTTTTATAATAAAATAAATCAAGATAAAAATTTCCATAATCACATTATAAGGGCGGCTATTTTCAAAGTCTGGAAAAAAACTAAAAATCTTTTTTATTCAAAAATACCCTCTTGGGTTTCCCTATTGAAGCTTTCCAGATAAAAGTAATAAATGAAAAACAATGAAATATATAAAGATCTTTTAAAGAAAGATGGGCAAAACTTACTCTTAAAAAATCAAGCGGAACTTCAATACTGGAATTTCAATTGGTTTCAATACAATCAACTTAATCTATGTATATAATAAAACTCAGTGTTTGCGGGCGGTGGACAGTGCGACGGGAGGACTATGTGCCAGCGTTTCGATTGGCTGCAACTGTGGGATTATTTGCATAAATGGCTGTGACTGGCCAGCCTCCCAACATTCCAACACAGCACAGAGAGGAAAGGAAAGGACCTGAGGCAGGCATAAATGGCTGGAGTTGAAGTTATCCAGTTGACAGTTTTTTCTGTTGGAAATGGAATGTTCAGTACATTCACCCAATACACATCTAAGGTGACTCAGAGGGAAAGCAAAAGGCCTCAAGCACTCAGTCACTGCGGCCCACAGCAATGACGGATCAGGACCAAACATGGCAAACAGGGGCCCACAGGCCCACTACACAACCTGGTGTGATTTAGGGCAGGATGGGCCACAAATGATGGGATCTGCAGTACCTTCACCTCATTCACTTCCCAAACAACACTACAGCCCCTATACATCACAGACCAGGCCCAATTTTGGCACACAGAGTACCCATGACCCACTCTACATCCTGGTGCAGTTTTGAGTGGTACAGACCACGGAAGATGGGATTTGAAGTACCTTCACTCACTTTCTGAGACTGCTGCCACCCTCATCCATTGACTGATCAAGACCACACTTGGCACACGGAGCCTCCATGACCCACTCTACATCCTGGTGCAGTTTGGAGAACGGGGGACTGTAATGAAGTCAATTTATGTATTGTTTTATTGTTGAATATGTGGTTCTATGATTGCATTTGTTTTGGAATATAGGGTTGAATGTTGGACGGACCCTGGGGGAGTTAACTATGATAATGGAGGCATTTCCCTCCTAGGGGAATGTGTTGCCATAGTGACAGTGGGCGGAGCCAGCCAGGAGGCTAGCTTAGAATGCTGAAGAGGTTTGAATTTAGCCAGTTAGAGAATAGCAGTTGGTATTTGGCGGTTGGTGAGGAGCCAGCTGTCTGTTAGAGCTGCAAGTGTGCAGATCTGTGTGGGGGGTTTAGGGAAACCCAAGTTGAGGACAAGTTTGGTCCTGGATAGCAGTGTAAATAACCTAAAGGGTTATTTGGTTATGCACCTATAGAAGCAGAGGAGTAATAGCCTGCTTGTATCTGTGTCAGGGGAAGTTAAACCCCAGTGATTGTTTGGAAGTACCTCTTCGGAGCCTGCTTGTGAAATAAATGGTTTACACTTTCAACACAAACCTCTGAAAGTTGTTTGTTAAATTGGTAGCCAGAGTTAATATGGTGGCAGCGTAATTGTAAACAGATCCACACGAAGGTCGACGCTAGCCTTCACATCGGTGGTCAAGCCTTGATAAATGGTGGCAGCGAGTTAGAAAGAAGAAAAGATTATCATAAAGTGGTGGGGTTTGTGGGATCGCCTGCCCTACCACAGCTTTGCACAGTTCCTCCAGGTGTGAGTCTGAATCTACAAGGGGTTTCAACGCTAGCCTTAGGCGGTGTTTCGAATCCTTCTTTACAAATTGGTGGCAGGGGTGGGATATAAAGGATAGCCTGCCCAGCCACGGTTTAAAAGTTGGTGACATCCTCACAAATTGGTGGCAGCGGTGGGATAGCCTGCCCTGCCACGTTTTAAAAAGGTGAACAGTGAAAACCTCTTTACTTCTTTACAAATTGGTGGCACAGCGGCGGGATCCGTGTAACACCTTGATCCAGTGCTTGAGACTGTGTAAAGAGTAATAAAAAGTGTTGTGAGGTAAATTTGAGTCTCACAAAATGGCTACCAGAAAACAAAAGAGAGGGCATCTCAGGAGAGAATAAGTGGTGGCAGCGATTTAAGAGGAAGGATCCTCTCACAGTGGGACGCACGCTTTAGGCTGCGTCTCCACAAAGTGGTCAGTGGTCAGTTTAAATCTACAAGGGGTTTCGACGCTAGCAAAACCACTTTACTTCATTACATTGGTGGCAGCAGTGGGATAGCCTGCCCTGCCACGTTTTCAAAAGGTGAACAGTGAAAACCTCTTTACTTATTTACAGGGACCATGGATGATGGGACTTCCAGTACCTTCCCTCACTTCCAGACACCACTGCAACCCTCATCCAGAGAATGATCAAGACCAAATGTGACACACAAAGCCCCCATGACCCACTCTACATCCTGGTGCTGTTTGGAGGGGGATGGACCATGGCCAATGGGACTCACAGTACCTTCACTAAGTTCCTGAAACCACTGCAAGCCACATAAACATCTAATAGGAACCAACCTTGGCACACAATGCCTTCCTCAAATAACCCGGGCACCGCCGGGTCCTCAGCTAGTATAAGATATAAGACAGATAAACAAATTGGATGGGAGTGGATAACCCCAAAAAGAGAAAAAAATTGGCTACAATCAGAAAAAAAACCCGTGAGTTTATTATATAGCTATCTTTTAGAAATTGAAAGTGAAAAGGAACCAATGAAAGACTATATGAAAAAATGGACATCTAATCTGGGCTTTAATATCACACTAGAAGATTGGAAAAATCTCTGGAGAGTTAAGATGAAATATACTTATTCCTACTGTTTAAAGGAAAATATATACAAAATGATGTATAGGTGGTATATAACTCCCAGCCAATTAACAAAAATTAATAAGAACATAAGAACATAAGAAGAGCCATGCTGAATCGGGCCTCAGCCCATCTAGTCCAGCATTCTGTGTCACACAGTGGCCCACTAGTTGTACACGGGGATCTCTGGCAGAAGGGAGGGCAAAACCCTCACCTGTTCCCGACCCCCCACAACCAGTACCCGGGGAAAATCCTGCCTGCCTCCATCAACACAGAGGTGGCACTTGGATGTCCATTTCAGTAACTACTGATTCCCTTGGTATCCATGAATCTGTCTAATCCTGCCTTGAAGCTGTCCAGGCTGGCAGCTGTCACAACCTCCTCTGGAAGCGAGTTCCATAACCCAATGACCCTCTGGGTGAAGAAATATTTCCCTTTATTAGTCCTAACTTTCCTACCTTGGAGCTTTAGGGAGTGCCCTCTAGTCCTAGTGTTGTGTGACAGAGAAAATATTTTTTCTTTATTCACCTTTTCTATCCCATGCATGATTTTATACACTTCGATCAAGTCGCCTCTTAAACGCCGTCTTTCAAGGCTGAAAAGACCAAGGCGTCGCAACCTGATTTCATAAGGGAGCTGCTCCATCCCTTGGATCATTTTTGTTGCCCTTCTTTGTACCTTTTCCAGTTCTGTTATATCCTTCTTGAGGTGCGGTGACCAGAATTGTACACAGTACTCCAGATGTGGCCTCACCATAGATTTGTAGAGAGGCAATACAACATTTGCCGACCTATTTTCGATTCCCTTCCTGATCATGCCTAGCATAGAATTTGCTTTTTTTCACTGCTGCTGCGCACTGGGTTGACATCTTCATTGAGCTGTCCACCAAAACCCCAAGATCCCTTTCCTGGTTTGTCTCTGAAAGCTTTGACCCCATCAATTGGTAGGTGTAGTTGGGGTTCTTTGCCCCAATGTGCATGACTTTACACTTGTTTAGGTTAAAATGCATTTGCCACTTTGTTGCCCATTCACTCAATTTCGAGAGATCTTTCTGGAGCTCTTTACAGTCAGTTTCATTTTTAACTACCCTGAACAGTTTAGTGTCATCTGCAAACTTTGCTACCTCACAATTTACTTCTACATCCAGATCATTTATGAATAAATTAAAAAGTAACGGTCCTAAAACTGAACCTTGGGGTACGCCACTTCTCACCTCTTTCCACCCAGAGAAGTGTCCATTTATTACCACCCTTTGTTTCCTACAGTTTAGCCAGGTTCCAATCCAGGACAAGACCTGTCCCCTGATTCCATGGCTGAAGAGCTTGTTTGGGAGCCTTTGGTGAGGGACTTTGTCAAAAGCCTTTTGAAAGTCAAGGTAAACAATATCGACTGGGTCCCCTTTATCTATGTGTTTATTTACACCTCAAAGAATTCTAACAAGTTAGTAAGACATGATTTGCCTTTGCAGAAACCATGTTGATTTTCCTTCAGCAATGCCTGTTCTTCTATGTGCTTGGTAATTTTTTCTTTAATAATGGTTTCCATCACTTTGCCTGGAACTGAGGTTAGACTAACTGGCCTATAATTTCCTGGATCACCCCTGGATCCTTTCTTGAAGATCTTGAAGAATAAAAATAACAACAATTACTGCTGGAAATGCAGACAGGAGAAAGGTACCTTCTATCATCAAATGTGGACCTGTAAGATAGCTAATAATTACTGGAATATGATCCACAAAAATGTCCAAAAAATTCTACAAAAAAAAATTGTGAAAAAAATGAAACTCTATCTTTTAAATATTATAGGACAACACAAAAATAAAGAAACAGAAAGACTCTTGACATTTCTCATCACAGCCGCAAGAATTACCTTGGCAAGGTATTGGAAATCTACAGAGATACCAGAGGAGGAAGAATGGCTTATAAAAACCCTCGAAATTGCGGGAATGGATAAACTTACTTGCTTACTCCATGAAAAAACTTTGAAACGATTCGCCCTAACGTGGCTACCTTTTAGTAGATTTATGATAGACAAAAAAACCTTTATTTTGAAAAGTTTAAACATTTAAATATCACCTGGACAAAACTTCTTTTTGTAAAAACAAAATATGGATCCGTGTTTTTGAGATGTGAAGTTAACAAGCTTTTCTATGTTTTTATTCTGCTCTATTTCTCTCTTACCTCCCCACTAACCCAGTCCCTTTTCCTTTTATCTCTGGCAGCTAGATAGCTGCCTTGTGTGTGTATATATTCTGTATCTTCTCAATAAAGTAATTTTTTTAAAAAAAAATTATTTTTTCTATAGACCCCATCTTTCTCCTTCTCTTTCTCTAGTAAGCAGATCTCCCAGTGTTTTTTCACATGGATAAAATAGCCTCTGTGTGTCTGTCTATACCAGGACTGCTCATTAGGTTGATTGCAATCGACCAGTCGATCGCAGAACTGGAACTGGTCGATCGCGTAGCCTGGAGGAGGGAGGAAGCAGGGAGAAGGACAGAGCGCAGAGGGAGGAGGGGGTGAGAGAAGGAGCGCCTGCCAGCCACGCCCCTCTCATTCCCACCAAAAGAGTAGGGAAAATGGTGCACGTGACTTCACGCCGCCGCCGTGAAGTCACACGCGCCCATTTTTTTTCTACCTTTTGGCAGGAACAAGAGTGGCATGGCTGGCTGGTGCTCCTTCTCTTGTGGCGCCCCTTTCCTTCCCTCTGCCCTCCTACTTCTCCATTGCTTGCAGGCGAGGGGATTGGGCCTGGGCGGCAAGCGGCTGTACAAAATGTGAGGCAGGGAAGGGAGGCTGCAAAGCCCCTGCCTGGGCAAGGAGGCCCTGGAGCGCTTTCTGGCTGCCCTCGTTGCTGCCAGCCAGCATGGCATGACTCTGCTCCGCAAGGTAAGTGAACTATACATCCCAGCAACTCCAACTCCCAAATGTCTCGGACTATTTTCCCCAAATTTCCCCAGTGTTCACATTTGGGCATATTGAGGATCTGTGCCAAGTTTGGTCCAGATTCATCATTGAGTCCACAGTGCTCTCTGGATGTAGGAGAACTACACCTAACAAACTCAAGGCCCAGCAAACCCTTTCAGTACTTTCTGTTGGCCTCATGAGAGTTCAGTGCGCCAAGTTTGGTTCAATTCCATCATTGGTGGAGTTCAAGATGCTCTTTGATTGTGGGTTAACTAGAAATCCCAGCAACTACAACTTCTAAATGACAAAATCAATGGCTTCAAACTACAAGAAAGGAGATTTCCCCTTGTAGTGAAATCACTATATGTATTGAGGGTTTTGTATTTGTTTGTGGTTAAATGTATGGTTTTTATTGTATTGAATGTTTGTATGATAAACAGACTGCAGAGAGTTAACGGGCAATATAAAGGTGCACAGACTCTCGGAACGTTCGGTTGCTGGAGGCAGAGCCTAACACTGGCTCTGGCAGGGGCACATTTGAATTCTGACAGAGAGAGCAGTTAGTCAGAGCTGTGGGACTAGCTGGTAGCAACTTGGAGAGTTGCTGAAGTCTTTCCTGAGGGAAGCAGAAAAGACTGTATTTGGATACTGCAGAAAGGCAGTTAAGCTTGGGAAGCTTATAAGGATTGTAGTAGAGATAGATAGGAAGCCTATTTGGGGCAGTACATCTAACATTGGGTGGGAATTAAGACATTTGCCTCTAAAGAGTGAAACTACCGAAGATCTGTACATTTTGAAAACGCTACACTGTTGTGACAATAAATCATTCAAGTTCTTGTTCCTCAAAAGTCTCTCAGTGACATCATTTTGGAAATGCAAGCCTCCTAATAAACGGACCTTTACATAGAGGTGGCAGCAGCGGGATAGCCTGCTCTGTCACGGTTTTAAAACAGCCTTCCTTCACAAATTGGTGGCAGCAAGAATATTTTTATGGTAGCAGCGGATTAATAGAAAGATCCAAAAGAGAAGATCGCTAGCTATCAGCGGCGAAGTCTTCACATCCCTGAACATGACGAAAAACTTCCTGTGAGAACTGTTCACCAGTGGAACTCTCTGCCTCAGAGTGTGGTGGAGGTTCCTTCTTTGGAGGCTTTTAAACAGAGGCTGGGTGGCCATCTGTCTGAGGTGCTTTGATTGTGATTTTGCTGCATGAAGGCAGAAGGTCCTTGGACTAGAGATGGTTATTATTATTATTATTATTATTATTATGGCTGGATGGCCACACATACAAAGAATCCTTAATAAATTTGAAAATAGTTATATGTTTTACATTTTTGTAGTGGGGAGGGAGATCATTTGGACTTGATTGTTATGTAGCTCGCATGCTGAAAGAGGGTGAGCACCCCTGGTCTATACAGTGTTCTCCTGCTCCTTTGCGATTCGCTTACCGTGGAATCGCTGTTTCGTGTTTTTCCCTGCATGGCTTCGTTCCTCCTCCTCGCCTTCTCTTTCCTCTCATCTTTCTCCTCCCTTCCTCCCTCCCTCGGGCACCAATGTCACTTTCCCCTGGCAAGCGGGACACTTTTGCCTGCACACTCTCCTCCTCCTCTCCTTCCCTCCTTGCCTTCCTTCCTCCGCCACTTTCCCTCCTGAGGATGTGGGAGAAAGAAGAGGAGGAGGAAGAAGATGATGCTGGGGAGGAAACGGAGAGAGCCGCTGGTGCCGCTGGTGGCAAAAAAGTCCAGAGCAAAGAGCTGGCCAGGCTGCACTGGGTGGCCGCCGGCGGAGGAGACCTGGCTGACGTGCGGCAGCTCCTGCAGAAGCAGCATGACCCGAGCGAGAGGGACAAGTGAAGGGGAAGCGACAGAGGAAGGAATTGCTCAGGTTGTGCTGTGAGCTGCCACTGGAGGAGACCTGGCTGAATTGTGGCAGCTCCTGCAGACTAGGGTGTGATTTTCCTGCTTCTTGGCAGAATAGGGTTGGGCTGGATCCAACTCTAGGATTGTATGATTCAAAGGTAAAGTCAGAATGGCACTCCGTGCACTCATCAAAACACAACAAAGAGGGACCTGCTTCACTGTAGTCAGATACACACAAAACAAAGGGGCTTATAGCACTATGCTTGTAAACCAACTAGCTGAACCCGGCCACGCGCTGCTGTGGCTTTTTCTCTTTCCTGTGTCCCAGTCTATATATATGTGTGTTTGTGTATGTATGTGTTTGTGTATGTATGTATATATATGGATTTGTGTCTATGTGTACATATGTGTGTGTACTTATGTGTATATGTATATGCGTGTATATGTGTGTACTTATGTATATGTGTGTTTTTGTATATGTATATGCGTGTATATGTGTAGATGTGTGTAAGTACAGATGTGTGTATGTGTGCATGTGTATATTTCAGTGCATGTATATATGTGTGTATGTGTGCATGTCTTTATGAACATATGTGTGTGTCAGCGCCGCTTGGGCCGTTTGTTGTTCTAACGGACCAAGCACCGCGCGCCATCAGATAACACCAGCATCTGGAGGCCTTTGAACTGATCACGCCCTTTGAAGTGCTAGGCACCTTTTCCTGAACTTTGATATGCGGAGAGCCGGATGGTCAAGCCCAGGGAAAGGAGGGACCCAGCAGGGGGGCGGGCCAGTGGGGTTTTGAAGAGACTGTTGCGCGGGAAGAAGTTAGTTCTAACTTTGACTGCCTTGGATAAGGACCTATTAAACTACAATTCCTTCAACACTATTTGGAGTGAGCGTGGTTCATTAGACCCCCCTTGCCGGAGCTTACAGTGTGTGCATGTGGCGAAGACCAACAGTAACATCCCTTCCTGCCTTTTATACTTCCTTTCTTCCCTCTCCCCCTCATCCCTCAGCTTTTCTCTTCTCTCTGTCCTCCTGCCTCTTCTCCCTCCCTCCCTTCCTTCTTTCCTTTCCCTCCTTCCTGCCATCCCTCCCCTTTCTGTTTCAGTTCTTGCTCCCCTTCTCGCCCTCCCTCCATTCCCTCTACCTTTTTTTCCTTCCTTTTCCTAGTTCCTTCACCAGCTTCTACCTCTTGTATTGCCTTTTATTACCTGTCTGTTTTCTGTTCCTCCTTCCTGCATGACCTCTTTCCTTCTTTTTTTCCATCCTTCCTTCCCTCCTTCCCTGTTTCCTTTTTTTCTTATTGTCTTCTTCCTTCCTGTCTTTCCTTCCTTCCTTCCTTCCTTCCTTCCTTCCTTCCTTCCTTCCTTCTTTTGTTCCTTTGGGGGGGTGGTTAAGGAGGAGGCTGTGAGGAGGTGGGAGGGGCGCTGTCCTCATTTGCTGCAGCAGAGGCCTCCAGAGGCCACAGCTTCGCCGAAGACAGCAAGCCCCCTTCCTCCTTTTTGGTCTTCCTCAGCCAGTGCCGCCGTCAGCCATTCCCCTGCGACGGTGCTGGCTGATAAAGAGCTAAAAGGAGGAGGAAGGCCCGCTGTCTTCAGCGAAGCCGTGGCCTCGCTTGGTGTGGCGTCCCAGCACCACCAACATTCCGACACTCTAAACTGCCAGAGGGGGTGGCTCCCAGCCTCTACATTCTAACTGAGGGAGCATTTGCATAATGCCTCTAAAACTGTCGG
>JARBWK010000001.1:216725727-216735672 GCA_030556195.1 Anolis apletophallus
CGCTCTGACCCACCTGGAGGGAAGGAGCATGCTTGGATGAGCATGCTCCCTGGGGGGGGGGGGCAGTTTCCACCCGGTGGGTCAAAACACCTCCCAAGGTCAGAAGGAAGAACCTGGAGGCAGGCTGGCTGGTGCGCGCAGAGGGGAAACGGCCAAAGGAGGTGGCGCCCCGGCCCCTTCTTCGCCGCCACCGCCTGGCCCTTCCTCCTCCTCCCCCCACAAGCAGCAGGAGCAGCGCCATATCCCTGCCTGCGATCATCATTACGTCCTTCGCGATCGAACAGTCGATCGTGATCGACGTAATAGGCACTCCTCTTCTAGAAGATCACGAGATGGGAAAACCAAGACCATTTGGGGAAGGGGTTGGAAAGGAGAGAAGGCATTGCAGGCACGGATATTTTTGTGGGAGATCTTTACTTTCCTCTTGGGATTACATGGATGGGGACCATCTTGTAGCACACCAGGTCTCTGAACCAATAGCACATACCATAACCAAAGCAATTTATTGAAGAATAAAAATAGCTTCAGCAAAAGGATAAAAAAATGATCAAAAGTAGTATAGAGTAATGTCCATAAAAAGAATAAATTTCATATGGAAAACAAAGAATCCAAACATCAAGTTCAGGAAACAGAAATGCCCAAAACCATGACAAGATCCAAAGGTAACAAGTGGCCAAGATGGCCGCGTCGAGCAGCAGCTCGAAGGCTGAGCTCCGCCGGGCCCTTGGAAACTCTTCCTATGGAACTGGACCATTGGTGAGATTGACTACCCCGGACAGGGGGGTGCCCCCCAGAACCTCAGGGTATTTCCTTGGTCCTTGGGGGGACCACCGGCGGGCCCCCTGCCCCCGTTGGAAGCCCTGCAGTTTGAGGCGGAGGCCATTCTGGAGGTCGGCCTGGAGTCAGCCATATCAGCTAGGCTACGAGCAGTCTCTGGAACTGCTGGCCTGTTGGAGAGGACTGCGCACGGGTCTAGCCTTGGGACCTACCCGCCTTGGTCCCCGGTCCCCTGGCCGGGCCTAGGAGCGGACACGGAACCAGGGTGGCCAGCACTGGAGCCTTCCACCCTCCCCGCCATTCAGTGGGTGGACGTCGACCTCACACCCAACACCCCACCTGCCATTCAGGGGGTGACTGTTGACCCCTCACCTGACCCTCTACCTGACGGAGCCGATAGAGCCAGGGATGGGCTACGGGACCTGCAGGACGTCATCCAACAACTCACCTCCCTCCTTCCCACCCTGGGCCGGCTGGTCGAGCAACTAGCCGCCCGGCTGGAGGTAGGCCCCGAGACAGGCCATGGAGTGGCGGTGAGTGGAGCAGCTGAGGAAGCGGCGGAGAGAGCGGAGCGCAGCGAAGAGGAAGAGCAACTGCCAGGAGAGTTGGACCCCTGCGGTCCCAAGGTTTCGGAGCCTGCTGGCCGGGTCGCCTCTCCTCCGAGTCCCACCGCCGAGCCCGTCGAGGAAGGCCTGCCCCTTGAGGAGAGGCCCCTGGCTGAAGCTGAGGCGGCGGGTGAGGCTTCCTGGAACACTTGGTGGAGTCCCTGGAGGGCGCTGGGGCATGCCCCCCCCCCCCCCGGCTGGAAGGAACGGGCGGTGGCCGAGACCACCAAGATGGCGGCCGGCTCAGCTTGCTCGGCGTCCTCCGCCCTGCCCCGCCTTTGCTGGACGCTTCAGCCCCGCCCCCTCCCGCTCCAGCGCACCCGTCATCATCGGGCGCCTGGCCGGCGACGCCAGGGGTTCCTGACATCTCCCGGGTCCTGGCAAGAGCCCCAGGGGCTCGGCCCCGCCGCCGGGCCCGCCGTCTATCTCCGGTGCCCCGGGGACCCCTGCTGGGACCGCCGCCTGCCCCGTCACCGACCCGTGACTGGGGTAAGACCGGCGGCATAGCCCATGGGGAGCCAGCCCAGAGGACAGCCAGGCCGGAGAATAATACGGTGAGTGGGCATCTGGATCGGAGACTGCACCGCCGCCGGAGGAGGCGCCGTCGCCGGCTGAGGACCTTTAGCCCCTCTCCCCTCGAACCCCCCAGAGACTTCCTGCATCGGGGCTGCCGACCCCCTGGACCCTCCAGACGCCCGGCCGGTCAACAGGAGGGGAAGGGGTCGGTTAGCGAACAGTTGGGGGGGAGGCCTCCCGCCCCCGAGCCCAGGCCGAGACGAATCTTTCGCTCGAGGACCTTTTGGGGCCCAGGCGCCAGGCGTAACCCCCAGCTATCCCCGAAGCCGCGGAACACTACCGACTCACCATGCTTGTCCCTATCGGCTGGGCTACGGGACGAAGGAGGCCGGCCTACATTCTTTCTCCTTGGCCGGCAGGGGTGCCTCTCTTCGCGCCCCCCCTCCCTCCCTCCCTTTGATGGCCTGATGGGTCCAGTTTAGGCCCCAGACCACCCTGTTGCCGCCTGAATCCTGACTCTGTCCCATTTTCCCTATCCCCTGTGTCGTGTTTGTCTAGTCTGTCCTTTTATTTTGTATTGTTGTTTTCTTGACTCTGTAAGCCGCTGCGAGCCGTATGGAGTTGGCGACATATAAGTCTAAGGAAATAAATAAATAAATAAATAAAGTGTCTGCAATTCCTAAATAATCCAGGACAGCAAAACCAAAGACACATGAAAATACAAGAACAAAACGTGAGCATTAAATCTAAGGCATGAAAAGTTATAGGAATCTCAACGTGAATGTAAATTCAAGGCACAAGAAACTTAAACATGAGACAGGAATTGCTGTCTAAACCAAATGTTGGTTCCTCTGAAGACACAATCTCAGTTGTCCTCATGTATAGCCAAAAACCCATGCCTTTTCCCTTGAGAAGACTCGGGAGGAACCCTCTTGTCAATTAATCTTTGAGAGCAGCGCCTCTCCCCGGCCCAATGTCTTTGTTAACAAATCTGACTCCTTCTATCAAGAGGCACCCCCCCCCCCCTGACCTTGACTCCCTTGAGAAACCAAACACAAGACTGTCAGCTTCTTTCTCTGACTGTACTGGCACATCGAATGCAGGCTTGACCATCCCAGAATCCTCATCTTCATCATGGTTAACAACACACTTCTGTCCAAAATCTCCATTTCCAGATCCCTGTGTCAATTCAAAAATCTGGGTGGATTCCTCCAGGGGTCAATGTGAGCATTGCACCTTGCCTCTTACATAATATAATGCAGTTTGGCAGCACTTTAACAGCCATGGCTCAAGGCTATGAAACCCTGGGAGTTGTAGTTTGGTGAGACACCAGCACTCTTTGGCAAAGAAGGCCAAAGACCTTGCAAAAATGAAAGCTTCAAGGATTTTATTGCACCTTCCAATGGTCTCCAATGGCATTTGCTCAATCAGCTTGGTCTTCTAGGTTTTGGAGACTTGAACTTCCAGAAGCCCTAGTCAGTTTGGCAAGCCACCGGGGATTCTGGGAGATGGAGTCCAACCTTCCTAGCATTGGGCTCTAGGGGGGCGCCCGCCGCATGTGCGCAGTCACTCTGGCCTCACCTGCACTCCAAGCGAAGAGCAGAACGGGGCGAGGAAGAGCCGCGGGGACGCCATGGACCTCTCGACCCAGCCAAGGCTTCCAAGAGCCGGGGACGCTCCTCTGAGGGCTAACGTGCGCCTGGGAGGGAGGAGCCGCCTTGTGTGACCTCAAGGAGGGAAGGAAGGAAGCAGGCGGAAGGGCCTGCTGCAGGCAAGGTCAGCTCTTGTGAGAGTTTTGGACTTCAGCTCCCAGGAGCCCTTTTCATTGGCCGAAGCAGCAGAGGCTTCTGGGAAATGAAGTCCAAGGTGAGAGATAGGCAATTACTACTTACAGCAGATATGGGCAAACTTTAGCCTCCCTCCAAAGTGTTTGGGATTCCAACTCCCACCATTCCTACCCTGCTGGGAGTTGTAGGCCAAAACATCATGGAGGGGGGGAAAGGGCGGGGACTGTTTTGAGCGCCGTCGGCACCGCCCTTTCCCCTCCTCCATGATGTTTTGGCCTACAACTCCCAGCGGGGTACAGAGAGAGAGCGCGCATGCGCAAGCGAGGGGAAGGTGCAGCTGCGCAGAGGAGCTGCCCCCTCGCCTCACACTTGAGCGAGCGCGAGGGAAAGAGCGGGCCGGGGCGAGGAGGAAGCGGCTTCCGCCACTGCTGCTGCTTCTCCTTCGGAAGAAGGATGGCGCGGACGGCTTGGGCGAAGACAGGAGGAGGCGCGGTAACAACAGCAGGGAGAGGGAGAACAATAACAGCAGCAGCCATAGCAGCAGCCTCCTTCTCCCAAGGCACACCTGATGATCGGCTGCAGCACATTTCCTTCTTGGGAAACACTGTGCTAGAGAACCAGGTAGCTCTCTTCCTCTTTCCTCCAGCCAAGAGGCCACTCTTTCCCTCTCTGCTCCAAGGAAACTCTGCCCCCTCCGCCATGCTTGCTTTCTCCTTCTGTAAATGGGGAAAGGAGAGGTTCTGGATCTAAGGGAGACTCCTCAGTTTTGGAGCCAGCTAAGCCTCTCTTGCAACCCGAACTCTTCTCTCCCTTGGAGGACTAAGAGGCCACCTTGCCAATTCCTTCTTCTGAAGGGGACCCTTTCATCTCCCCAATCTTCCTTTTCAGCACTGCTGACATCTCATAATAGTCCCCCCACCTGAAAATGGAGGGGGAAGAGAGTGTTGTTCTGCCTGGAAAAGAATCTAAGGCAGGCCTGGGCAAACTTTGGCCCTCCAGCAGCATTTTGGTGAGCTGGCTGGGATTTCTGGGAGTTGAAGTCCAAAACACCTGGAAGGCCAGTTTGCCCATGCCCGATCTAAACAAATGTGAGAAAATAGGGGAAGATGAAGTTACGTAGGACTCTTCCTTTGCCTCCTGGCATCCCATAATACCTCCCTTCAAATGTGTTCAGAGACCAATATCCCCTCCTCCCTGCATTCAACCCTTTCATCACTTCACTTACAGCAGGGTGCCCAGGAACTCGATCGTGATCGACCAATCGATCCCGGGACCAAAGGAGGTCGATCCCAGTCAGATGGGGTGCTTCTCAGAGGGGGACGGAGCCAGGCCACGCTACGCCCCCTCCCTGACTTCAGCACTCCCAACAGCTTCTCCAGGCTTGAGGAGGGCTGGGCCAAGCCAGCCTTGTGCTAGCTATGCCACCACTGGCTTGGCACTGCCATCCTCAAGCCTGGAGAAGCTGCTGGGAGCTCCAAAGCCGGGGGGAGGGGGAGGGGCTTGGTGTGGCCTGGCTCCGCCCCCCTCTGGCTTCCACTCTACCAGCAGCTTCTCCAGGCTTGAGGATGGCAGTGCCAAGCCAGTGGTGGCATAGCTTGCACAAGGATGGCTTGGCACTGCCACCCTCAAGCCTGGAGAAGCTGCTGGTAGAGCTGAAGCTCTACCAAGCCCCGCCCCTCTCTAGCCTAGAGGAGGTAGGTAGATCTTTCTGACTTGGTTTTATTATAAGTAGCTCGCATGCTGAAAAAGTGTTACATTTACAGTGTTACATTTACTATACCTCCACCAGCGGTCTCAGCGTGTGAGGAGGGGCGAGGTGGTCTCCGAGGGCTCCCCACTACTCTGTGGGGTCCCCCAGGGGGCCATTCTCTCCCCTCTGTTATTTAACATCTACATGCAGCCGCTTGCACAGCTGGTGCGGAGTTATGGGCTGGAGTGTCACCAGTACGCTGACGACACCCAGCTCATTCTGAGGATGGAGGGCAGGCCGGGTTCTGTCCCCGATAATTTCCAACACTGCCTCGAAGCCGTTACTGGATGGCTGCGAGCCAGTAGGTTGAGGGTGAATCCGGCGAAGACGGAGATCTTGTGGCTGGGTCGCCCGGGTGATGTTAATGTCCAGCTTCCGAGCCTGGACGGTGCGGTGTTATGCCCATCGCCTTCCGTAAAGAGCCTGGGGGTCCATTTGGACTCCCAGCTGACCATGGAGGCCCAGGTCTCTGCGGTCAGCAAGATCGCATATTTTCATCTGCGACAGGCAAGGAGGCTGGCCCCCTATCTCTCCCGGAACGATCTGGCCACGGTGATCCAAGCCACAGTCATCTCAAGGCTGGATTACTGCAACGCGCTCTACGTTGGCCTTCCTCTGTCGGTGACCCGGAAGCTCAGGCTAGTGCAGAACACTGCCGCCCGGCTCCTGTCTGGCACGCCAGCTGGCGCCCACATAACACCTGTTTTGCAGGATCTGCACTGGCTGCCAATTGAGCACCGGATCACCTTCAAAGTGTTGGTCCTCACCTTTAAGGCCTTACATGGCCTGGGGCCAGCGTATTTGAGGGACCGTCTCACCCCATATTGCCCTCCGAGATCACTTCGGTCTGAGGACTCCAATCTCCTGGAGATACCTTCAGCTAAACTCGCAAGGCTGACTGCTACCCGCCGGAGGGCGTTCTGTCATAGCACCTACGCTGTGGAACGCCCTCCCGGCCGGAACTCGGGCTATGAAGGACTTGCGCCCGTTTAGACGGGCCTGTAAAACATACCTGTTTAAGCAGGCCTTTGGTGAGTAAGTCCTGCCCATGCCCCGCCATCTATTCGTTCTTCTGAGGATGATGTGCTGTTCATTGTTTTAACTGTGTTATTAATTACTGTACTGCTGTTGTTTTTAATTGTTTTTAACTGCTTATTGCCTGTATTTTACTGTGCCCTTCGGCTCCTGTAAGCCGCCGCGAGCCTCAGGGAGTCGGCGGCATAGAAGCCCGAATAATAAATAAATATAAATAAATAAATAATACACAGCATACCTATGTATAGCTCACTTCACTTACAGTGTTACATGTATAGCTCACCTTAATTCTTTCACAAACAACTCCATTGCAAGGAAAGTCCATCCATTCCCACAGTAGGCCCCTTTCCACCTGCTCTCTCCACTCCCTGCCCCCTAGACCAGTGTTTCTCAGCCTGGGGGTCAGGGCTCCTGGGGCTCACAAGGGGGGTTTCGGAGGGGTCACCAAAGACCACCATGAAAAACTTATTTCTGATGGTCTTAGGAACCCTTTTGGCAGAGAATGATGAAGATCTCTCTGACTGTCCTTCTCTTTCTTTTCGGTGTTGGCGAACTACAACTCCCAGAATTCAAAACGGCTCCCCCTACTCCACCAGTATTCAATGTTGGCCATATAGGTAGTGTGTCAAGTTTGGTGCAGATTCATTATGGGCGGAGTTCAGACTGGTTTGTTAATTGTAGGTGAACTATAAATCCCAGCAACTACAAATCCGAAAAGGTCAAGGTCTATTTCCCCAAAACTCCACCAGTGTTCATATCCGGGCATTTTGAGTCTTCACGCCAGGTTTAGTCCAGATCCATCATTGTTTGAGTCCACAGTGCTCTCTGAATGTAAGTGAACTACAACTCCAAAATTCAAGGTTTTGCAACCCACCAAACCCTTCCAGTATTTTCTCTTGGTCATGGGAGATCTGTGTGCCAAGTTTGGTTCAATTCCATCCTTGGTGGAGTTCAGAATGCCCTTTGTTTGTAGGTGAACTATAAATCCCAGCAACTACAACTCCCAAATGTCAAGGTCTATTTCACCCAAACTCCACCAGGGTTCACATTTGGGCGTATTGAGTATTAGTGCCAAGTTTGGTCCAGCACCATCACTTTTTGCGTCCACAGTGTTCTCTGGGTGGAGGTGAACTACAACTAGAAAACTCAAGGTCAATACCCACCAAACCCTTCCAGTATTTTCTGCTGGTCATGGGAGTTCTATGTGCCAAGTTTGGTTCAATTCCATTGTTGGTGGGGTTCAGAATGCCCTTTGATTGTAGGTGAACTATAAATTCCAGCAACTACAATTCCCAAATGACAAAATCAATCCCCCAACCCCACCAGTATTCGAATTTGGGCGTATTGGGTATTTGTACCAAATTTGGTCCAGTGAAGGGATATCAGATATTTACATGATGATTCGTAACAGTAGCAAATGTACATTTCCGAAGTAGCAACGAAAATAATGTTATGGTTGGGGGTCAACACAACGTGAGAAACTATATTAAGGAGGTTGTTTTTCAATTCTGGGAGAGAGAGAGAGAGAGAGAGAGAGAGAGAGAACCAAAGGGGTTCCTAAGGCCATCAGAAATAGATGTGACCTCCTTCCTTTCCTCTTACTTACTTGCCTTTCCTATGGAAGCATGGCTCCCGCGTGGCTTGCTTGCAGGACAGGAGAAGGAAGGAAAGAAGGAAGGGAGCGCGTGCTGGGAGAGGAGGAGGGAGAGCCTCCTGAAGGGATCCCATTGGCGGAGTAGAAGAATGGGCGGGTCCTTTGGGCCTGGGCGTACCGGCTGGGGATGGGGCTTTCCTGCGCCTGGGGGGGGCTCTTATGGGATACTGGAGGCCAAGGCAGACAAGAAGGGAAAGAGGAGGAAGAGAAGGGAAAGAGAGAGGGAAGGGAAAGATAGGGAAGGAAGGAAAAAAGAGGGAAGGAGAGAGTGTAGGACAGGGAAGGAGAGAGGGAAGCGAATGAGAAGGGGAAGGGACGGGGAGAGAAGGGAAAGGAAAGAGAGTGGGAAAGGTAGGGAAGGAGAAAGGACAGGGAAAGAGAGAGAGAAGGGGAAAAGGGAAGGGAAAGAGAGGGAAGGAAAGACTGAAGGGAAAGAGGGAAAGGAAGGAGAGGGAAGGGAAGGAAGGGAAAGTGAAGAATAGGGAAAGAGTCAGAAGGGAAAGCGGAATGGAGAGAGGGAAGGGGAGATGGAAGGGAAAGAGGGAATGAAAGGAAAGGAGAGAAGGGAAAGTGAGGAGGAGGGCTGTTTGCGGAAGGCTCCAACATCGTTTCCCCCCACCCCCAGCTATTCCTCAGAGACCGGTGGAGGTAACCCCACCACTCCATTACTTGTGCGTCGTTTGGGAAGACCCAAGTCCCTGCTCTGGGATCAGTTTACAGTCCATTCTCAGAAGCCCACCTTGGCAGTTTGTAGGCATTGCGGCGGGAGCGTCAGCAGGGGGAAAGACTTGCGGCATCTTGCAACAAGCGGCCTAAGGATGCACATGAAGAGGTATCACCCTACTACGAATGTTGATGCAATTGAAACCGGAAGCACATGCAGCAGTACCTAGAGTACCTCGCCTACACTCTCCAAGCGGCCGATGGTGGAAGCTTGGTCCTTTCCCATGGGCAGGGTGAGAACGGGGGTAAGGGTAAAGGAGCCATCCGTGAAGGAGATCACATGGTGCCTGGGAGAGATGATGGCTCTTGACCACCGGCCCTTCTGTTTGGTGGAACGGGAGGGCTTTCGCTGATTGATGGCGCTCCTGGTACCACGGTACAAGATCCCGACTAGCTATACTTTCTCCAAAACCCTCATTCTTTCTTTGTACGAGATGCAAAGAACGTTTGAAAACCTTGCTGAGTGCCGCACAATCTAGCCACTTCCACTTCACCTCGGACATTTGGTCCTCCGTGGGAGGAGGCCATTCCTATCTGTCCCTCACTGCTCACTGGTGGGAGAAGGGAAGCCTCGTGTCGGGTCATCGCTGGGCCCTGCTGGCTATGGAGGCGATAGACAAGGATTACAAGGCCAACACCATCTGCGAATACTTGTGAGACATGATGGTGGACTGGATGCAGCATACTCCAAACTTGGGGTTCATGGTCACCGACGCTGGGAAGAACATAAGGGCGGTGGAAAGTGCTGTCACCTGCCTGGCACACTTACTCCATAACAGGGCTTTAAGGGCCCTGAAGAACACAGCACCAGCCATGTCATGGTACTGATTGAGCACTGCCGCAGAATTACTGGCTTTTTCCACCTTAGCACCAAGTCCGCCCGTCTGCTGGAGGGCCTGCCACAACACAGGTTGCTCCAGGATGTTTCCACCTGCTGGAACTCCACCTACAAGATGCTGGCCCGCATGGTGGAGCAGCAGAGGGCCATCCACGGCGTCTTGCTGTCAATTGCCGCCCCGGTGAACACGCTGCTCCCAAACAACCAGGAGTGGCTGACCATCTCAGCTGGTCCACGTTCTCAAGCCCTTCAAAGATGCC
>JARBWK010000001.1:216735772-216940952 GCA_030556195.1 Anolis apletophallus
CCCAGATGGAAATCCCAGGCGCCCCGGCGTCTGCTCGCGAGAGTTCCCAACTCTCTTCCCTTTGCCAGGTTGATGGCGAGGGCGCGTCAACAAGGGGCTTCACAGGCAAGAATCCTGGAACCAAGACACGGAAGGGGATGGTGGGATCTCAAGTGGGGTGGGTAGGATTCACAAACATGCAGTAGATAGTCTATTCAAAGGCATGAATGCCCATAGAGGGGAAAAATCCCCCAAGACTCGTGTGGGTGGGAGGGAGTGTGGCTCCTCTCTACACATGGGCTTGGTGAGTAGCAGAGCCGACGGCCAGCTTAATGCTAATTCCTGCGCGCGGCCACATTAGACCGTTTCGGGCATCATGTGTGTGGGCTCCTTTCTCAAGGCTCTAAGGCTAGGCCCAAGCAGTAGTCACTACAAATATAAGTAATAAAGAAATCAATATCCACAAGCATATAAAGAACACTAATATACAGCCAGTAATGAAATACAAAGCATAATACGTACCATGTAAGGTGTGCAGATACATAACCCCGCTCAGTGGAGGTGGGGTGACCCAAAGGTACTAACACAGGGAAACCAACTAATTTATAAACAAAATGGAGCTGATACAGATTGGGTCATTGAGGCCAGCTGGCCATTCAGAATTGAGGCGTAGAATTCACAAATTTTCTAATCTCATCAGTTGTTCACTAATCTCCTTTTGAGGGCTAGGCCTGACCTTCTCAAGGATCCTCACTCTTAAAGAGGCAGCCGTGTGATTCATCTGGGTGCAGTGTGAATAGAAGGCTGAGTCCCTGTTTTTGTTATTAATTTTCGAGCGATGTTCTATAAATCTGGTTTTGAGCTCTCTTTTTAGATTGGCCTACATAAATTAGATTGCAGCTGCACTGAATGGCATACACGATCATTTTGGTGGAACATGTCCCAAAGGATTTAACCCAAAAATATTTATTTTTGAGAGGACAGAAGATTTGTTTATCTGAGCAGATATTTCCACAAATGGAGCAATGGGCGCATGCCATTGTTCCAGGAGAGTGTGCTCCCTCACCATGGGTTGGCGTTGTTCAGTGTGCACCAGATAGCTTTTAAGATTCCTGGTCCTTTTATATGCAATCATGGGTTTATTGGCTAAAACCCTCAATGCTATCCAGTAGTGGCCAGTATTTATTCACAATGGATCTCAGGGTGTTACTGTGAGGAGAGAAAGTTAGGGGCCAGATTATTCTATCCGGTTTAGTTTTCGTGGTGGTGTTCTGTACAAAGAGGCCTCAGTCATCGCCATCGTGCAAGTACATTGGGGGGCTGCCTTGCTGCGCCTTGTTTGCCTATTCTGTATCTGCTATATGTATGCCACTATTGTATGTTATATGAACCTTCTTAACTCACCAATAGAGTGCTATTTTCATAATTGTTGGGGTTGTGTTATTCCTTACTTGCATTGGTATATACAGTCTATTACCATCTGGTAATCACACACTGTTGTTTTGTGATGAAGGAGAACAGCCCTTCATCCCCATCCCCTGTGAGCAATCCACAGCTTGTTGGAGCCAGCAGCCCTGAGGAGGAGTAAAAGTTCTACCCCTTCCCCGGACGCGTAAGCTCAAGCGCCGGTGGAGCAGGAGGGGAAGGAAAAGGCGAGTGCAGCCTTCAGAGCGCTGAAGGGCAGTTTGCCTGACCCATCCTGTGTGGCGACCTGAGCGAGGAGGAGGATGAAGGAGATCTGTGGTACCTCGAGTGACGACGAGGAAGAGGATGAGGGCCCCCGAGGAGACCTCGAGCAATCCCAGCCACCTATGGCTGCGATGTGTGTAAGTTGGGGGACGGCACATCCATGGGCAGTGATACCGGGCCACCTGGAGCATGGCCCCGGGTGTGAGAGAGGACACACGGCTCCCGGGAGGAGAGGCTGTGGAGATGGTCCAGGAGTACCTCGGGAAGGGCTCGAGGCAAATTCGAGAGGAGGGTGGCCTTACTCGACCACATGCTTGAAAGGGCCACGCAAGTGGTTTGGGAAGAAGCCCCTGAAAGAGTCCAGCCGAGAAAGGTGCCCGCGAGGAGGAGGGAGGAGGAAGAGAAACCCCGCTTTTAAACCTGGAGAGGCTGGGAGAGACTGAGCAGATCATCTCAACGAGAGTGTGAGTGTGCCTGTCCCATTAGCAGAGGGAGAAGCTGAGCCAGGAGGCTGCCAGTCAGCAGAGGCGGCTATTGCAGAGCCGGAGCTTGGGGAAGAGGCAGAAACGGGCCCTGGAACGGCGGGACAGATTGGAGCAGAGAGTGGAAGCGCCCAACCGTGCTGACTCAAGGCCAGATCCCGTGGTGGAAAAGTTGAGGACAAGGAGCTGCTTTTTCACCTGCGCGATGCAACTTTCCCTAGCTGGGAGCCAGCTGGAGAAAGCTGCCTCCCTTCCTGAGATTGCGGTCACCTGGCAACCGGCTCGGCCAGTGGAAGAAGGAAAGGGTTTTGTGCAAACCCCGGTGGAGGAATCCACTGTCCTGCTTGTAGCACCGGGAGGGGAAACTTCAGACTTCCTGAGGAGCTGCGAAATGAAGCCTCAGTCGCTGCATTAAACTGTTGGGTGAAACAAACATCCAGGCGAAGAGGAGGTGCAAACCCACCTCAGTGCAAAAGAGCGTAGAAGAAAGTTCGGCTGGGGCTGCCCCAAATGGGAACTCTGATCGTGTGGGGAGCAATCCTGTAGATTGGATGTCTGGCGAGGTGGGAAGAGAATCTGTGTCTGCAGACGCAACGCCTCAGCCAGAAGCAGTAGCTGAAACAGAGGAGGCAGGCCCGAGGAACGACCTGCAGTGTGTGCAGAGAGCCCGGGGGAGCTGCACGTTATGGCGGAGGCTGCAGACGGTTCCTGGGAAGAAGATGCCCCATGGAGTGCCACGCAGGTGTGGGCAATAGTTCTATTCGAGAGGAACCAACACAGGGCGGGGGCTGGGAATGTGCGGCCCCAGCTAAGTGCGGTTGCTCAGGAGGAGAACAACGCGGAAGTCGCGGAGCCCAGCAGCAAACCACCCAGGCAGATGATGACGATGGCGGAGGCTGAGAGAGAGGCACCACCACGGATGGAGGTCGCGCCGGAAGAAATCCTCTTGGAGTCCAATTGGGGTGGCCGGGAGAATCTTCGGGGGGATGCAGCCAAGCCCTTTTCGGAAGGGGGTTCGGGTGAGCTGTGGGCTGCAAAACCTATGCAGTTGGGGACCGCAGTGGCGGTCGCAGCTTGGTGGCTTGGAGCTCTATGGGGATGGGAGAGCATGCGGGCTGGGGAGTATCCTTCGGGTCCGGAAGGAAAGAACTGGAGGAAGGTACCCCATGGCAGGCTGCTGAGAGTTCCCAGGACTGGACAGTAGTGTTCAACCTCCAGGCCGCGATTCCCAGAGCTGAGCCCTGCGGGGCAGGTGTTCCCGGGGGGCGCGTAATGTCAGGCCTCAGCCAGAGCAGTTAAATAAACAGCTTGGCTTTGGCTGCCATAGCGACAAGGAGCCAGCAGAGGGGGATGGGCCTAAGTGGAGGAGGGAGGGAGTTTACCAGAAGGGTTTTTCACTGAGCGTTTTGGTGGGAAAGCTCAGATTCCTCTTTGCTCTGCCTGGAGTAAGACTAAATAAAGCTCAAATCCTCTTATTAACTACTTGAGTGAGTGTGCCATATTTACAGGCCTACCGGGCCTGACAGATGGGAAGTATGGAAGAGGGAAGGAAGAAAGTAAAGAGAGTGAGGAAGGTGGATGGGAGGGAGAAAAGCCCCTTTGCCTGCTTGCCAAGAGGTCCGTGTCCATGCTGCTACAGCAGCCCCGGTTGGAGCCGCCTCTGGCAACGCCCCTCCCCCGCTCTTGCTGCGGCCCTGCTCCTTGCTTTTCTTGGTCTCGCAAGGCCACAAGGAGACTCGGGGGAGGTTTTTCGCGCCTCCAAGCCTGGCGCAAGGGGGGCGCACAGAGCTGCCTTCCTCCTCCAATCACGAGCTCCTCCAATCACGAGCGGGGCCCAAGAGACGTCACTCCCTCCCAAACGATGCCTGACACAGGATTCCTCACAAACCCTGGATGGAGGTGCTGTAGTTTGTCAACTGAGCATCAGGTCTGGTTTTGCCAATAGGCTCATCTCAAGAAGCTTTGCTCTTCTTTCTCTCCCTTTGCCAGCTGCCCCTACAGCTAGGGTGTTCCCCGAAGACCCCGTGGAGCTGGGGGACCCCAACCTCCTCATCTGCTTCGTGGACCACTTCTCCCCTCCGGTGCTGAACGTGACCTGGCTGAAGAACGGGGAGGTGGTCTCTGAGGGGGTGAAGGAGACGGGCTTCCTCCCCAGCGCAGACAACGCCTTCCGCAAGTTCTCCTACCTGCCCTTCGTCCCAGAAGAGGGAGACTTCTACACTTGCCGAGTGGAGCACTGGGGGCTCCCAGAGCCCCTGACCCAGACCTGGGGTAAGTCAGCGGGATCTGGGCTCCTCCCTCCTTGTGTTGGGAATCAGAGGGACAGATTCCGAACACTCCTAAGGTCTGAGCAAATGATGATATTAGGCCTATTTGCATTATTATGATTGGGCATGTCCCCATGTAAGCCACCCCGAGTCCCTTTAGGGCAGGGGTGCTCATTAGGTAGATCACATTAGGTAGGGCACAAACAAACGCACGGAGGGATGCCTTACCCAAGGAAGAACTAGAAACACAATAAGCTGCACAAAACGATACTAAGAAACTGTGTGAGACAGTGTCAATAAATCAATCCACAATGTGGTATCACTCTAGAACCTAGTCTCTAAGCAAACCGCAGATGCATACATAGAAAAGTATCTACAATAGAGAAAAGTAACCACATTAATCAATGTAAAAAGCGCGTGCTCAGAGAATCAAGTTGGAACAATGAGAAACATTTCTATCTATATATATAAATTTCCACAGTCTGTGTGATGTCGTATATAGACAACGAAACTATGGCTCAAAGAACCACCAAACTCGACAACCGACTGAACCATAACCCTAGGTACATACAGCGCCAAAAAAAACGGCACTATGTACCTCCCAACACCCCAAAAAACCCTCCCCAAAAAACTGCCAACGGAACTCCCACCCCGGCCAATATCGTCACGTCACAATATTCAGGTCCAGCTGCCATTGTCCACTAATCAATACCTTTAGTCGAATGCCTAGGCCCACAGCCAGGTCTTTAGTTGTCAAGAGGGAGGTGGCCAACCCGATGTCCTTAGAGAGTGAGTTCCACATATGGGGGGCCACTGCTGAGAAGGCCCTGTCTCTCGTCCCCACCAACCGCACTTGTGAGAGTGGCGGGATCGAGAGCAGGGCCTCTCCTGAAGATCTTAAGCTACGTGATGGTTCATAGCAGGAGACGCATTCAGACAGGTAAACTGGACCAGAGCTGTTACTTTTGGTTGGCTGTAAACCCCCAACGTTTTACTTGCATAACTGAGAAAAGGATATGCACTAAAACTATATAATGCATAGAAGTAATCCCTGATGCCCCTGAACTGGCAGCCCAAGCCCAGTGACACCACAAAGACCCTCCTGTTTTGCTTAAGGGAGGCTTTGGTGGAGTGCCGCCTGCTTCACAAGACCCTCATTTGGCAGATAAACACTTGCACGCCAGGAAGGGAGGGCTGCTCCGACGGGGTGGGGGAAAGGCAACAACTACCCCTGGCTTAATACCCATCTTCTCCTGTCCCACTTGCAGAGTCCAAGGGGCCCGTCCCCCTCCCGGAGACAGCTGAGAACGTGCTCTGTGGGCTGGGCCTGGCCATCGGCATCCTGGGCATCGTCGTTGGCACCATCCTCTTCATCAAGGCCATGAGGATGAGTGAGCGCAACAGCCGCAGCGGAAGGAGCCTGTGAGTCCAGTGTGTTCCGATTCAGCAACGCAGCTGAGCTGAGATGCAATGGCCTAGCAAAGGGGGTGCCCTCCCCCCCAATGGAAACAACTTTTCCATGGAGGGAAGGGGTGGGGGCACGGAGACAGGGATTGGAGTCTTGGGGTCAATTCTGACTTTGAGTCACGCTGGGACGCCACCTACTCCAGGGGTGCTTCCCTGCACTCAGGGGCGGATCTAACTGTAAGCAAAGTTAGCGGGCGCTTTCAGGTGCCACGTGGCCAGGGGCGCATCCGGTCGTGGCTGCCAGGTTCAGCGCATCATGCCATGCCATTGCTGTGGGCCGGCGCACGGGTGTGAGGCGGGAGACTCCACCCCGGCTGCAAAATGTTCCCCCATCCTTTTCATCCTCTTGAGAGTGCATTTGCTACTCCGTCCACCAGAAGCGCTCTGTCCCAATAGCGCATGTGCGAAACTTTCAGGCATGCGCCATTTGGACAGAGCGCTTCTGCTGGACGGAGTTGCTAAACGCACTCCCAAGGGGCCGAAAAGGACGGGGGAACATTTTGCAGCCTGAGCAGGCCCGGATTAACACTTTTGGCGCCCCTAGGCCACAGTTTGGAATTACGCCCCCTTTAAGCCAACCTCCCGCCACCTCCAAGGTCCCCATTCCCACCGGCTGGAAAGCTCTGAAGGTCTCCTCGGGAGTCGGGAGACTTGGGGAGAGTGCAGCAGGTGCAAACTTGCTCCAAAGGCGCGCGCGAGAGAGAGAGAGAGCGTGAGAGAGAGTGCGAGAGAGGGAGAGAGTGCACGTGGGAGAGAAAGAGAGAGAGCATGCGAGAGAGAGAGAGAGGGAGCGCACACGCGAGAGCAACAGACGGAGGGGATGGAGCAGAGACTTTGCCGGGAGAAGGAGTGATGAGGGGCATGCGAAAGGGGGAAAGAGGAGCGCAGACCAGTTTTGGGTTTTTTTGGTCCGTGATCTGCCCCTGCCCCCCTCGGCTTGCGCCCCTAGGCCATGGCCTCATTGGCCTTATGGGTAATCCGGGCATGAGCTGGAGGTGGGAAGCTCCGCCCCGGCTGCAAAATGTTTCCCCATCCTTTTCATCCTCTTGGGAGTGCGTTTCAAGACTCCGTCCACCAGAAGCGCTCTGTCCCAATAGCGCATGCGTAAATCTAGCTGGCTGGAGGTGCCAAAATAATGTTCGCTTACTATATTTTTTTATCTTCGTCCAGTCCTGTCTGTACTCCAAATGTGCAATGCATCCTGCTCAACCATCCTAACCCTCTTCTTTCTTCAGGTGAGAAAGATGGGAACTCCTTTCCCTGCACAAGGATGTCTCCTGATTTGCTGCTCTCGCTCTCACATCCAAGGCCCGCTTCCCTGCCACCATCAGCCGCAAGAGCCCCCATTTGCTCTGTCCTGACTCCGCCAGAGAACCCCACTGGGGAGCCAAGCCAAAGAGACTGGATGCAACCAACTCAGTGCTCCACCAGTACCCACCCACCCACCTGGCAACCAGCAACTGGTGTATTCCAGCATCAGCCACAGAAGTTAACCTATGTGATGGCTGAGATTGGTTGCTCTTCTTCTGTGCCTTCAAGGTGTTTCTGAGTTTGCTTTGCCTTTTGGGCAAGGTTTCCTCAGAGGAGGACCGCCCTTGCCTTCCTCTGTGGCTGAGAGAGGGTGACTTGCCCAGCATCGCCTAGTGACCTTCCATGACTGAGTGGGATCCTGACCCGGGTCTCCAGAGCCTTAGTCCAGCACCCCAATGCCCATTATTCTCTCCTTCCAGGCCTTTGGGAGGGAGCCTTTTCCAGTTCTGCGTATCCCTGAGTGTCTCATTCAACCAGAAGGAGAAGGAGACACCCAGCTTATTCTTTGAAGCTATAATTGCAGAGAGAGAGAAAACCTAAAATCTCCAGAGCCCTTGCCTTCTATTCCTCCTCTAGATCGATTTTGCAAATTCCTAACCTTGCCTATCAAACATGTGCTTTAAAATCAAGAGCTTTGATGGAATACTTATCATTTACATTGCTTTTCCTGTGCACAGCCCTGAGACCTTTGAGTCAAAAGGTGGCGAATAAATAAATACACCATTGGATTTGGGAGTTCCAGGTTTGTGTACTTATTTATGCTGCGACACAAAGCCAAATAGTGAGGAAATGTGGTTCTTGTCAAGCACACTTGATCCACAAGCGTCCACTGGGAGGGAACAGGTGCAGGTCAGCCATGCCCCATAGGTGTGGGTCTGCCGACCAGAGGGGTCCCCACAGAGATGGTTCCAGGGCTAGAGCTGTGCAATACTTTCTTAAAGATTGTTTAGATTATTATGTAAATGCCTGATGCATTAAAGATATTGCATGAAAACAGAGTGCTTGAAAAGGCAAGCCGAAGATACACACAGCGGCTGCCAAAAGGAAAAAAAATGCGCAGACAGAATCTAAAGCTTTATCTGAGTCAATGATCCAACAGAACCGTTTAGGGCACTGATTCTCAAAGTGGGCGGTACCACCCCTAGTGGACGGTGAGGCGATCCAAGGGGGCAGTGGGAGGCTCAGGGGAATTTGGGGGGCGGTGAACGATTGGGGGTTCTGTGTGCCAAGTTTGGCTCAATTCCACTGTTGGTGGAGTTCAAAATGCTCTTTGATTGTATGTGAACTATAAATCCCAGCAACCACAACTCCCAAATGAGAAGGGCTATTTTCTCAAAACTCCACCAGTGTTCAAATTTAGGCATATTGAGTATTTGTGCCAAATTTCATCCAAATCCATAGTTGTTTGAGTTCATAGTGTTCTCCAAATGTAGGTGGACTACATCTCCCCTAAATCACTGCCAATTCCTCCAAAAACCTCCAGTATTTTATGTTGGTCATGTGGGTTCTCTGTGCCAAGTTTGGTCCAGTTCTGTAATTTGTGGGGGTCTCAGTGGTCTGTGGAAGTCAGATCTGAATTGGTTGAAGGTACTGCAAACAAATCCATTGACTATACTCCCCCAAAATATTTTTTTGTGATTAATCACTATGCTTTAATTATGTTCAATTTGTAACAATGAAAATACATTCCGCATATTAGATATTTGCATTAGAATTCATAAGAGTAGCAAAATTATTTATGAAGTAGCAACAAAAATATGGTTGGGGGTCACCACAACATGAGGAACCTTATTTAGGGGTCACGGCATTAGAACGGTTGAGAACCTCTGCATTAATAATACATATATCTTTCTGTTTAATTGCTATTGCATTTTTTTAAAAATAATTTATAGGGGGGGAGGTGAGTAAATTTTTTTCTGGAAAGGGGGCGGTAGGCCCCAAAAGTTTGGGAGCCACTGGTTTACAGCTTTATAGGCTAAAGCCAGCACTTTGAATTGTGCCCAGTAGCAAACTGGCAGCCAGTGGAGCTGGCACAACAGGGGAGTTGTACGCTCCCTGAGTGCCGCTCCTGTTAGTAACCTGGCTGCCGTCCGTTGGACCATCTGAAGCTCCCGAACAGTCTTCAAAGGCAACCCCACGTAGAGGTGTTGCAGTAGTCTATACGGGATGTAACCAGAGCGTGGAGTACCGTGGCCAAGACAGACTTCCCAAGGAAGGGGAGGTCCGCATAGTCAAAGCAATGGTATTCCCTGTAGTCACCTATGGATGTGAGAGCTGGATCTTAGGGAAGGCTGAGCGAAGGAAGAGAGAGGCTTTTGAACTGTGGAGTTGGAGGAAAGTTCTGGGAGTACCTTGGACCGCGAGAAGATCCAACCAGTCCATCAGGAAATAAAGCCTGACTTCTCATTGGAGGGAAGGAGATGAGAGGCAAAGAGGAAGTCCTTTGGCCACATCATGAGGAGAAAGGAAAGTTTAGAGAAGACAATGATACTGGGGAAAATGGAAGGAAAAAGGAAGAGGGGCCGACCAAGGGCAAGGTGGGTGGATGGTATCCTTGAAGTGACTGGCGTGACCCGGGGGGGCTTCTCAGGGGCTGCTCTCAGGTGAGAGAGGCTTTTCTCCCCCGACTATAAAGAGGGCAAGGCCTTTTCATTCAACTTTGGCATATATGGGGCTGCATCAGGTAGGTAGGTAGGTAGATAGGTAGGAAGGAAAGAAGGAAGGAAAGAAGGGAAGAAGGAAGGAAGGAAGGAAGGAAGGAAGGAAGGAAGGAAGGAAGGAAGGAAGGAAGGAAGGAAGGAAAGAAGGAAGGAAGGAAGGAAAGAAGGAAGGAAAGAAGGAAGGAAGGAAAGAAGGAAGGAAGGAAGGAAGGAAGGAAGGAAAGAAGGAAGGAGAAGGGGGAGGAAAGGAAGGAAGGCGTGCTTCGTGGTGGAGGAGGCCTTCATTTTGAAAAGGTTGGAGGAAGAAGCCCAGCAGTGTCCCAGAGAAACACAGAGGCTTTTGCCGGCTGTTAAGTGCCGGTGTTGCCGCCGCACCGCCTTCCCGGCCCAGCAACCGATGACAAGGCCAAGCCGGCGCTTGCGATTGGCTCGGCGCGGGGTAAATTCCCAGGCCCCTCCTGCTCCTTACCTCGCCACCAGGAGCCATTAAAGGGGGGGGGGGGTCGTCAAGGTTTCAAATCCCTCCCCCCCCGAAATGTTTCAGATTTTTTAAAAAAGACAGGTCAGCAGTTCCAATCCAGGGACAGAAGGTTGAGCTCCCTCTGTCAGCTCCAGCTCCCCATACAACGGGGACATGAGAGTAGCCTCCCTCCCACAAGGATGGTCAAGCATCAAAAACATATTGTGTCCAATTCTGGGCACCACAATTGAAGAGAGAGATTGACAAGCTGGAATATATCCAGAGGAGGCAGACTAAAATGGTCAAGGGTCTGGAGAACAAGCCCTATGAGGAGCGGCTTAAAGACCTGGGCATGTTTAGCCTGAAGAAGAGAAGGCTGAGAGGAGACAGGATGAGGGCCATGTATAAATATGTGAGGGGAAGTTATATGGAGGAGGAGGGAGCAAGCTTCCTGTCTGCTGCCCTGGAGACTAGCACGCAATGGAACAATGGCTTCAAACTACAAGAAGGGAGATTCCATCTGAACATTAGGAAGAACTTCCTGACTGTGAGAGCCGTTCAGCAGTGGAACTCTGCCCCGGAGTGTGGTGGAGGCTCCTTCTTTGGAGGCTTTGAAACATAGGCTGGATGGCCATCTGTCAGGGGTGCTTTGAAGGCGATTTTCCTGCTTCTTGGCAGAATGGGGTTGGATTGGATGGCCCACGAGGTCTCTCCCAACTCTATGATTCTATGACATCTGAGCAATGTACCCTGGGCAGCATCCTTGCAGAAGGCCAATTCTCTCACACTAAAAGCCACTTGCAGTTTCTCAAGCCACTCCTGACATGGAAAAACAAAACACATTGTTTCCCAGTCTCTGGATCAGCAGAAAACAGGCCTGACCTCTCCCTCCCTCCCTTATCCAAGGGACTTTGTCTCCAACCATAAATCTCTACTCTCCCCTTTCAGCCTCCTCTCCTCCAAGCGGCACCTCCCTTCCAGGCCTTTCCCTGCTGGGCCCCTTCCATCTTGCCCATCTCCTCCTTGTATTGCTTTTCCCATAAATGGACACAGCAGGGTGATTATTGATTGATTGATTGACTGACATCATTTATATTCCGCCCTTCTCACCCCGCAGGGGACTCAGGGTGGATCACAATGCACATATACAGGCAAACATTCAATGCCATAGACATACAACATATATAGACGGAGGCAATTTAACATTCCAGCGAAGAGGGCGCAGGGCCCCGAGAGCAGCGGGGGATGAGGAAGAGGCGGCGATGGTGGTGCGGAAGCGGCAGTTGCAGCACATTTGCGTCACTCCTCCCCGCTGCATGCTGGGAAACCGAGGCCCGGGCTGCTCTGGAGAGCCAGATGCAATCATGAAAAAAGCCACATCTGGCTCCCGAGCCATAGGTTCCCTGCCCCTGGTTTACTGGCATTGAATATTTTCTGTGTGTGTGTTCTGTGATTCGCCCTGAGTCCACTTTGGGGTGAGAAGGAGCTAATATAAGTACTGTAAATAAATAAATAAATAAGTACGTAAGTAAATAAACATGTGGTTTCCTGTATGGAGAACATCCTTGCTGAGGACTTGGCCCACCTGGGAACCCCATTCAGCCATTGGATCTGATCTAGTCCCTTCTGACCCTCCAATCTTTGGGCCTTCTGCTCCCAGAAGCCCTTGCCAGCATTGCCAAGAAGCAGGGATTCTGGGAGCTGCATTCCCAAACATCTGGAGAAACAATGTCTGGGAACCACTCAATTCTGAATTGCCGTTTAGAAATCCTAATTCTATCAATACCAGGAAAACCAGAGGGAATCATATCTGCCTGAAGTCTGGCCTGACTCCAGACTACACAGGGCAGGTCCAGGCAGAAAACTCCAAGGTTTTTTTGTGACAAGCCATTGCACACTTGCTGCATTCAAGGAAGCAAAAACAGCTGTTCTAAGCTAAGCCTGGGCCATTGGTTTCAAGCCGCCTCTGTCCTGGCAGCGTCCTCGGTCAATGGTCCCAGGCAATGCATTTCTTTTTCTGGATGACTTCCATCTAGCACTTCCTCAGCAACAACAAGGATCAGGGGCAAATGGATTGCCTAAGTGTCACTACCTACAACCAAGAGGGACACAGACAAAGGATCGGGACAGGAAGAGAATGCTAGGACTAGTCAACAAAAGGAAATCCAAAGAAACAGTGGGAATATTCAGAGGGAAATTGACCACTGCCCAGGGCTCTGCACTGCTTTGTGCTTATCTGCAACCGACACCGGACGGAGAGATGCAGGGAGTAGATGGCTGCCTATTCCCTTTGGCACACAGATACACATACCATATATACTCAAGTATAAGCCGACCTGGATATAAGCCGATGCACCTAATTTTACCACAAAAAAACTGGGAAAACATATCGACTCGAGTATAAGCCGAGGGTCAATTTCAAAATAAAAATAGAGACCAATAAATTTAAGATAAGAGTGTCCGACTCTGATTCAACCATTACTCTAACCTTCTTCAATGTAAATGTGCTTACGTATTCTTCCAATAACAATAAAGAGTGCAAAATAATAAATGTAATAAAATAATTTTAGAGTAAAATAAGAAATGTAATAATAACAATAATAATGAAGTAAAGTAAGAAATGTAATAATAACAATAATAAATAGAATAAAATAATAAATGTAACAATAACAATAATAAATAGTTATTATTTATAATAACCGGGACTGTGGCGCAGCTGGCTGGGAGTCAGCTGCATTAAGTTCACTACTGACCAGAAGGTCATGGGTTCAAAGCCTGCCCAGGTCGGAGTGAGCTCCCAACCAAATTGTGTAGCTTGTCGTCGACCTTTGCAACCTGAAAGACTGTTGCATCTGTCAAGTAGGAAATGTAGGTACCACTTTCTGGGGAGGCTAATTTAACTGATTTATTAGGCCATAAAATCTCCAGGAAGTACGCAAAGAATGAAGGAATGTGACAGCTCCCCCTGGTGGCCAGAATCTGGAATGTTAAACATAGCCTCTGGTGTCTGTCTATATATGTTGTGTGGCTATGGCATTGAATGTTTGCCTGTATATGTACATTGTAATCCGCCCTGAGTCCCCTGCAGGGTGAGAAGGGCGGAATAGAAATGATGTAAATAAATAAATAAATAAAGTACTAATAATAAATAAATAAATAAATGTAATAATAAGAATAAGAATAGAGTAAAATAATAAATGTAATAATAACAATAATAATAATAAATAAAGTAAAATAATAAATGTAATAATAATAATAAATAGAGTAAAATAATACATGTAACAACAACAACAGAGTAAAATAATAAATGGCCTTACTTCACGGAATTTCACTTGTTGTGGGTGGTCCTGGATAAGTGACGGACCATAGTACATTGTGGCACACCACCCCGGCAGTTCCCCAGGTGGCCATTTTTTGGGGTTGCTCCCTCTGGGTCTCTCCTGCTAAATACTGATGCCTAGGTTGCTCCAAAGGACTTCAGAAAAGTTTCCCTGGATCAAACTGAACAAATTCATTCTGGCCGGCTCTGGTAAAAGGTCTAGACCAGGCAAGAGCAAACTTGGGCCCTCCAGGTGTTTTGGACTTCAACTCCCACAATTCCTTTATTTGAAACTAGCTTGGGGACCCGGCCCTGCCCGGGTTATTTGAGTAGCGCAGCAGGATGTAGAGTGGGTCATGGGGACTCTGTGTGCCAAGTTTAGTCTTGATCCATCATTATTGGGAGTTGCAGTGGTATCATGAAATTACTGATGGTAGTGCAAGTCCCATCATCTCTGTGTGTCCCGTCCCCCAAAGTGTAGTAGGATGTAGATTGGGTCATGGGGGCTCTGTGTGCTAAGTTTGGTCTGTATTGGTGAATGGATGAGGGATGCATTGTTTTTCGGAAGTGAGTGAAGGTACTTCAAGTCCCATCATCCGTGGTCCGTCTCACAGTAAACTGCACCAGGCTGTAGAGTGGGTCATGAGGGCTCTGTGTGCCAGATTTGGTGTTGATCAGTCATTGGATTAGGTTTGTAGCAGGATTGGGAAGTGAAGGAAGGTACTGCAAGTCCCATCATCCATGTTCTGTCCCCCTCAAACTTCAGTAGGATGTAGAGTGGGTCACTGGGGCTCTGTGTGCCAAGTGTGGACTTCCTCGGTGTTTGTTGGGGGCCACAGTGATCTGTGGGAACAGAGGGGTGTAAAGTACTACAAATCCCATCATCCATTGTCAGTCCTCCCCAAACCTCACCAGGACGTGAAGGCAGTCATGGGGGTTATGTATGGCAAGTTTGGTCTCGATCAGTGATTGGATGAGGGTTGCAGCGGACTTGGGAAGTGAGTAGAGGCACTTCAAGTCCCATCATCCATGGCCCACCCTCCTCCGAACTGCACCAGGACGTAGAGTGGGTCATGGGGGCTGTGTGTGCTGAGTGTGGTCTGTATTGGTCCTTTTTGGTGGCCTCAGTGGTCTGTGGGGACCAAAGTCTTGGAAAGTACTACAAATCCCATAATACGTGGGTCATGTCATAGGGGGTTATGTGTACCAAGTTTGGTGCAGGTCCATCACCCGCGCTGGTCGCTGTGGCCTGTGAAAGTGGCTGCCACATATCCGCCCTGGCCTGTGAAAGTGGCTGCCACATATCCGCCCTGGCCTGTGAAAGTATACCGGTGTAAAACAGAAAGGAGTTAAAAAAATGGAAAAGGCCTGCATGGAATTAGCAGTAAGGTCCAATGAGGCTGGGTGAAGGGGCTTTGGGCCAGAATTATTTATATAAGCATTAAAAGGCATTAGAGAAAGGTATTTATTGTTTTCTCTTGTGTCTTTTGAGTGAAGTAGGGCCTTACCTTGTAGAGTGACAGTGCCTGTTCTAAAGATCCTGTCAGAAGCTGCCTTTCTCTCACACTGTGTTGAAGAGGGAAGATGGATGCCTCTTTTGGGCCTATCTGGGAGAAGGGGATTTGTAGGGGCTACAATGTTTTCTGGGAAGTGAATTGGGATGCAAATCCCATCATTCGTCGGCCATCCTGCCCTAAACTCTATTTTGGGGCCTGTAATGTTATGGCCTGCTATTGGTAACTTTAAAAGGGTGCATGGCAGGCAGCCGTTTTCTAAAAGCTGAGGGGGGAGGAGAATACAGGAATCCATTTTGTTTTCATAGAGCCAAGTGGGGGAGGGAATGTTGATGGTGCATTTTTCCCCTCAGTGGGAAGAAATCCTGTTGTTTGAATGTAGAGGCCTGGGCCTGGATTCTGGGATGCTGGCTTTTTTTCCCTCAGTGGGAAGAAATCCTGTTGTTTGAATGTAGAGGCCTGGATTCTGGGTTGCTGGCTTTTTTCCCCTCAGTGGGAAGAAATCCTGTTGTTTGAATGTAGAGGCCTGGATTCTGGGATGCTGGCTTTTTCCCCTCAGTGGGAAGAAATCCTGTTGTTTGAATGTAGAGGCCTGGATTCTGGGTTGCTGGCTTTTTTTCCCCTCAGTGGGAAGAAATCCTGTTGTTTGAATGTAGAGGCCTGGATTCTGGGTTGCTGGCTTTTTTCCCCTCAGTGGGAAGAAATCCTGTTGTTTGAATGTAGAGGCCTGGTTTCTGGGATCCTGGCTTTTTCCCCTCAGTGGGAAGAAATCAGGTTGTTTGAATGTAGAGGCCTGGATTCTGGGGATGCTGGCTTTTCCCCTCAGTGGGAAGAAATCCTGTTGTTTGAATGTAGAGGCCTGGATTCTGGGATGCTGGCTTTTTCCCCTCAGTGGGAAGAAATCCTGTTGTTTGAATGTAGAGGCCTGGATTCTGGGATGCTGGCTTTTTTCCCCTCAGTGGGAAGAAATCCTGTTGTTTGAATGTAGAGGCCTGGATTCTGGGTTGCTGGCTTTTTTCCCCTCAGTGGGAAGAAATCCTGTTGTTTGAATGTAGAGGCCTGGTTTCTGGGATGCTGGCTTTTTTCCCCTCAGAGGGAAGAAATCCTGTTGTTTGAATGTAGAGGCCTGGAGTCTGGGCTGCTGGCTTTTTCCCCTCAGTGGGAAGAAATCCTGTTGTTTGAATGTAGAGGCCTGGATTCTGGGTTGCTGGCTTTTTTCCCCTCAGTGGGAAGAAATCCTGTTGTTTGAATGTAGAGGCCTGGATTCTGGGATGCTGGCTTTTTCCCCCTCAGTGGGAAGAAATCCTGTTGTTTGAATGTAGAGGCCTGGATTCTGGGATGCTGGCTTTTTCCCCTCAGTGGGAAGAAATCCTGTTGTTTGAATGTAGAGGCCTGGATTCTGGGATGCTGGCTTTTTCCCCTCAGTGGGAAGAAATCCTGTTGTTTGAATGTAGAGGCCTGGATTCTGGGATGCTGGCTTTTTTCCCCTCAGTGGGAAGAAATCCTGTTGTTTGAATGTAGAGGCCTGGATTCTGGGATGCTGGCTTTTTCCCCTCAGTGGGAAGAAATCCTGTTGTTTGAATGTAGAGGCCTGGATTCTGGGTTGCTGGCTTTTTCCCCCTCAGTGGGAAGAAATCCTGTTGTTTGAATGTAGAGGCCTGGATTCTGGGATGCTGGCTTTTTCCCCTCAGTGGGAAGAAATCCTGTTGTTTGAATGTAGAGGCCTGGATTCTGGGATGCTGGCTTTTCCCCCTCAGTGGGAAGAAATCCTGTTGTTTGAATGTAGAGGCCTGGATTCTGCTGGCTTTTTTCCCCTCAGTGGGAAGCTGTTTTTTTGAAATCCTGTTGTTTGAATGTAGAGGCCTGGATTCTGGGTTGCTGGCTTTTTCCCCTCAGTGGGAAGAAATCCTGTTGTTTGAATGTAGAGGCCTGGATTCTGGGTTGCTGGCTTTTTCCCCTCAGTGGGAAGAAATCCTGTTGTTTGAATGTAGAGGCCTGGATTCTGGGATGCTGGCTTTTTTCCCCTCAGTGGGAAGAAATCCTGTTGTTTGAATGTAGAGGCCTGGATTCTGGGATGCTGGCTTTTTTTCCCCTCAGTGGGAAGAAATCCTGTTGTTTGAATGTAGAGGCCTGGATTCTGGGATGCTGGCTTTTTCCCCTCAGTGGGAAGAAATCCTGTTGTTTGAATGTAGAGGCCTGGATTCTGGGAGGCTGGCTTTTTCCCCTCAGTGGGAAGAAATCCTGTTGTTTGAATGTAGAGGCCTGGATTCTGGGAGGCCTGCTGGGTTGCTTTTTCCCCTCAGTGGGAAGAAATCCTGTTGTTTGAATGTAGAGGCCTGGATTCTGGGATGCTGGCTTTTTCCCCTCAGTGGGAAGAAATCCTGTTGTTTGAATGTAGAGGCCTGGATTCTGGGTTGCTGGCTTTTTTCCCCTCAGTGGGAAGAAATCCTGTTGTTTGAATGTAGAGGCCTGGATTCTGGGATGCTGGCTTAATCCCCCTCAGTGGGAAGAAATCCAGTTGTTTGTATGTAGAGGCCTGGATTCTGGTATGCTGGCTTTTTCCCCTCAGTGGGAAGAAATCCTGTTGTTTGAATGTAGAGGCCTGGATTCTGGGTTGCTGGCTAATCAGTGGCTATCAATGCCCTCTGTCTGGTGCCTTAGAATTTGAGTGGCGAGGCTGTCAATCAAAGGACTTTATGCAAATAGCTGCCACATATCCGCCCTTCCTCCCCTCCACATACACACATACACACATACAAACATTCCGTTTTATAAAGGTATACAGATAACTAAATGAGTCTATACGTACATACTATGAGAAAAGGATTCCCAAAAGGCAGAATGACAGGACACTTCAGACCTGGCTCTGCAAAAAGGCATGCTCAGGACTCTGGGAAGGAAGAGAAGGCGGAAGGAAGGAAGGGGAAAGAAAGACAGAGGAAATAAAGGAGGGAGGGGAGAGGAAGAAAGAGAAGAACGAACTATGGAAAAGGAAGAAAAGAAAAGCAGGAGAGAGACAAGGATTCCGCGTAGGTGGCGGAATCGGAAGGACCGCCCCTGGTTCCAGCAGATTCATTCACGGCTTGTGCAATTATTAGAGTTTTTCTTTCTTTCTTTATTCATTGTTGTAGGGCAGGGGTCGGGAACCTTTTTGACTCAGAGAGCCATATAAGCAAAATATTTGGAAATTTATTTCAGTGAGAGCCATGTAATATATATAATATATTTTAAGACTGAATTCAACTAAATGTGAGTCTATACGTACATACTATGAGAAAAGGATTCCCCCGCAGAATGATGGGACGCTTCAGACCTGGCTCTGCAAAAGGCATGCTCAGGACTCTGGGAAGGAAGAGATTGCGGAAGGAAGGAAGGAAGGAAGGAAGGAGGAAAGAAAGAAAGAACGAAAGAGGAAATAAAGGAGGGAGGGGGAGAGGAAGAAAGAAAAGAAGAACAAACTAAGGAAAAGGAAAAAAAGCAGGAGAGAGACAAGGAGGGAAAAAGAAAGAAGGAAATGGGAAGGGAGGAAACGAGAGGGTGGGGGAAAGAAAGGAAAGGGAGTGAGGAAAAAGTAAAATAATTTAGGGAAAAAAGAAAAGAATGAAGGGGAGAGAGGGGGAAGTGAAAAGGAAGGAAGGAGAAGGAAAGGAAGACTTGGGGGAAAAGAATAGAAGAGGAAGGAAGAGGGAGGGAGGGAGAATGGAGGAAAGAAGGAAGGGGAGAGAGGGAGGGAAAAGGAAGGAGAGAAGGAAATTTTGCAGGAGGGTTAAGACCTGGCTATTTGACCGGGCATTTGCAGATGTAGTATGATTGTCAAATTGAGATCTAAGGAACAACGACGATGCAATTGGAAGTCGATTTAATTAATGAGACGCTGATATTGTGTTTTTAACGTTGAATGCTAATTTGTATATGTTGGAATTGTATTGTATTGATAATTGTTGATATGTTTGTCTTAAGCAGTTTTTGCTGTTGTACACCGCCTCGAGTCGCCTTTGGGCTGAGAGGCGGTCTAGAAGCAAAGTAAATAAATAAATAAATGAATGAATGAATAAATAAGGAAAGGGTGAAGGGGAGAAAGAAAGGAAGAGGAAAGAAGGAAGAGGGAGAATGGAGAAAATAAGAAGGGGAGAGAGGGGAAAGAGGGAGAAAAAAGGAAGGAGAGAAGAAGGAAAGGGTGAAGGGGGAGAACGGAAGAAAGGAAGAGGAAGGAATGAAGGCCTGAGCTGCTCTGGAGAGCCAGATGCAATCATGAAAAGAGCCACACCTAGCTCCCGAGCCATAGGTTCCTGACCCCTGCTCGAATCTGTCAAGATCGTTTTGAATTCTGCTCCTGTCCTCTGGAGTATTGGCTTTCCCTCCCCATTTGGTCCCGTCTGCAAACTTGATGATCCTGCCTTCTAAGCCTTCCTCTAAGTCATTACTAAAGATCCCGAACAGGGCCCAGGAGGGAACCCTGCTGATGGCCCTCCGCTCGTCACTTCTTTCCAGGATGAAGAGGAAGCCTTGGGGAGAATCACCCTCTGGGTTCGTTCACTTAACCAATCACAGATCCACCTAACCGTAGTTTTGCCTAGCCCACATTGGACTAGTTTCCTTGCCAGAAGGTCATGGGGGACCTTGTCGAAGGAAGGCCTTACTGAAGTCCAGATACGTTACATCCGCAGCATTCCCCACATCTACCCAGCTTGTAACTATCGAAAAAAGACATCAGATTAGTCTGGAATGAAAGCAAAGCAAGACAGAAAACAGAGCAAGACAAGGGGAATTCATCTGGGTGAACAAACAAGCCCCCTTTCCTTGCCCACAGGCCCCCACATGCTAGTTTCCCCTTTCTGTCACTCCCACCTCATGCAGGCAGCCCAGAGTGCCTTTTCCAGGCAGATCCTCATGGTTTTTTGGAGAACAGCCCCTCCACTTGCCGCAATTGCTGGCAGATTCCAGAAGAATCCAGGAAGGAAGGTTATTGAGACTGGCATTGGCTGCTTCTGCCCTGGGTATAATGGTGCACTCTGCACATGCTCAGAAGCCCCCTGATTTCCTCCCATTCAGCCCATGGGGACAAATACACCGCCAGGCACAAGCTTGAGGTCATGAGGCTGGCTTCTTGTTTCGACATGACCAACCAACACTTTTCAGTATCAGAGTACATAGATGACTCAAAAAGCTGATGTGAAGTTTTCTGCTGACCAAGCCTTGGCCAAGTGGAACGCTCTGGAGCAGAACCACAGCATCAGACTCTGTTCTGGTTCGGGCACAGCAGCGTTTGCGACCAGGGGTCAGAAAGGGCTGGGAAGGAAAGGGGTGCCCTTAGGTTAACTGTATCTCTCCTCCTTACAGTCGGAAATACTTGTTATTTGTACTCAATCAGAGTCGGAAGGTCACCCCACTGAGAAAATGATCAAGGGACAGGATTAGGATCCAAAAGGACTTTGAATTGTGCCCAGTAGCAAACAGACAGCCAGGGGAGCTGGCACAACAAGGGAGTTGTGTACACCACCCCAGTTATTAACCTGGCTGCCCCTCGTTGGACTATTTGAAGCTTCCGAACAGTCTTCAAAGGCAATCCCACATAGAGTGTATTGCAGTAGTCTATCCTGGATGTAACGAGAGCGTGGACCACCGTGGCCAAGTCTGGCTTCCCAAGGTATGGGCGCAGCTAGCGCACATGGTTTAATTGTGCAAAAGCTCCTCTGGCTACGCCGTAACTTGGGGTTCCAGGTTCAGTGATGAGTCCAGGATCACCCCCAAGCTGCACACCTGTGCCTTCAAGAGGAGTGTAACCCCGTCCAGCACAGGCTGTGACCCTATGCCCTGTTCGGCCTTGCGACTGACCAGGAGGATCTCTGTCTTGTCTGGATTCAACCTCAATTTGTTTGCCCTCATCCAGACCATCACAGCGGCCAGGCACCAGTTCAGGACTTGGACAGCCTCCTTCGCATCTGGTGGAAAGGAGTGATAGAGTTGGACATCATCTGCATACAGATGACACCGCACTCTGAAACTCCGGATGATCTCCCCCAACGGCTTCATTTAGATGTTAAACAACATGGGGGACAATACTGAGCCCTGCGGGACCCCACAGGACAATAGCTGTGAGGCCGAGCAGGAGTCCCCCATGGCAACAGAAAAAAAACCTGGAAGGGGTTTGATGGGCTCTGAAATCCCTCCACCCCATGCCCTGTGACCCCCAATGATGACAGGATGATGGGAGTTGCAGTCTACCCACATCCAGGAAACACTGTGACTCCCACCAACAAAGAATCTGGACTAAACCTGGCATGCATACCCAACATTTTATTTATTTATTTATTTATTTATCACATTTCTATACCGCCCCTCTCAGCCCGAAGGCGACTCGGGGCGGATTACACAAGGCAATCTCTGCCCTCCAATCAAAACACGAGCAAAACAAACCAACAATAACCATATAACACAACAATTAGCAATTAAAACATACAATTACAGTCTCAGCATCACGTTGAAATCACTTTCCGTCACATCGTCGTCATTCCATATATCTAATTGAACCGTTATATTTCATCAGCAAATGCTGGCTCAAACAGCCAGGTCTTGACTTTCTTGCGAGAAATGTCAGGAGGGAGGGGCCGATCTGATGTCTCTAGGGAGGGCGTTCCAAAGCCGAGGAGCCACCACTGAAAAGGCCCTGTCTCTCGTCCCCGCCAGTCACGTCTGCTAGGAAGGCGGGACCAAGAGCAGGGCCTCTCCGGATGATCTTAAACATCTCGATGGTTCATAGGGAGAGATGCGTTCGGACAGGTAAGTTGGACCCGAACCGTTTAGGGCTTTAAAGGCTAAATCCAGCACTTTGAATTGGGCTCAGTAGCAAACTGGCAGCCAGTGGAGCTGGCACAACAGAGGAGTTGTGCGCTCTCTGAATGCCACTCCCGTTATCAACCTGGCTGTGTCCGTTGGACAAGTTGCAGCTTCCGAACAGTCTTCAAAGGCAGTCCCACGTAGAGAGCATTGCAGTAATCTATACGGGATGTAACCAGAGCGGGGACCACCGTGGCCAAGTCAGACTTCCCAAGGTACGGGTGCAGCTGGCGCATAAGTTTTAACTGTGCAAATGCTCCCCTGGTCACCGCCGAAACCCGGGGTTCCAGGCTCCGCTATGAGTCCAGGATCACACCCAAACTGCGAACCTGCGTCTTCAGGGGGAGTGTGACCCCATCTAACATGACCAGCTTTGAATACTGGTGGAGTTGGGAACACATGATTTTGGGAATTGTTGTTTACCCACATCCTCATGAATTTCCTAATAGGGCCATTCATAAATAATATTATAAATAGCATTACAAAAGGCCTAACCTGGGTATTGCCTTGTACCTAAGCAAGTAATAGTTTGTTTATTTATTGTATAAGAAGTGAACCAAGGGTACAGTTTAAAAACCCCCACAAAGTTTACAAAACTTGGCATTATACTAGATGTCCTTTGACCAGTAGCTGGCCACTTGGAGTGCCTCTGGTGTTGCTATAAGAAGGTCCTCCATTGTCCACTGTCCAAGGTTCAGAAGCAATCAGAAATAATAAGTTATACGTAGCAGCAGCACCAGCAGCACCAGCAGTATTAAATGTAAGCAGATGGTGGATGGCCATCTGTTAAGGGTGCTTGATTTGTGTGTCCCTGGGTGGCAAAGTGTTGGATTGGATGGGTTATGGGGTTCCCTTCCAACTCTAGGATTTTATTATTCCTCTGCTCTGGGGTTAAATGATGAGAGAATCTCTTTCCCCTCTTAGCCCCACTGGGCGTGGGTCAGTGCTTCTCACCCAGTCCTCCAGGTTGTTGGACTTCATGCCCCACAAGTCCCAGCCATGCTCTGCCATTGAAGAAGATAAAGTCTCCAACATCTAGAGGACCCAAACTCAAGAGCCACTCATCTCTGCAGGTCCCAATCTGCCCCTTCCCCTCCTCCCACCAAAATTCCCCTGGCAGGAAAGAGGAAGCATGGACGGGCTCAGGTTTCGCTTCCCCAGGCGACTTCAAGCTGTGCTCAGCAAGCCTTCAAGGGAAATGAAAGAGAGCCAGTCCCAGCAGTTGACGAAGAGCAAAGCCCAACTTCCCCCCAACGCCGTTCAGCCTCCAAGCCCATCCCCACTGCATAGTGCCCCCACAAAACCCATTTTTTCCCATCCTGACAAGACAGAGGTCCTCCAGGTCAATTGTAGGCCGAATCAAGGTATAGGTTGCACTCCCTCTGAAGTCACAGGTCCGCAGCCTTGGGTGTCCTCTTAGATTCAGCACTAACGCTTGAAGCTCAGGCGTCGGCGGTGGCTGGGTGGACTTTCGCACAATTGAAGCTTGTGCGCCAGTTCCGACCGTACCTTGTGAAGTCGGATTTGGCCACGGTGGTCCACGCCTTAGTTACCTCTAGATTGGACTATTGCAATGCGCTCTACGTGGGGCTGCCCTTGAAGACGGCCCGGAAATTCTAACTGGTCCAACGGGCGGCAGCCAGATTACTAACTGGAGTGACTTACAGGGAGCGGTCAACCCCCCTGTTTAAGAAGCTACACTGGTTGCCATTTATTTTCCAGTCCCAATTGAAGGTGCAGGTTTTGACCTACAAAGCCCTGAACCATTTGGGACCCTCGTACCTGTGCGACCGCATTTCCATCTCCGAACCCACGCGACCTCTTCGATCTTCTGGAGAGGCCCTTCTCTCGCTCCCGCACTTATTGCAAGTGCGACTTGTGGGAACGAGAGAGAGAGGGCCTTCTCTGTGGTGGTCCCTCGACTCTGGAATTCCATTACCCTGGCAGTCTTCAGGAGGAGCCCCCACCCTGGCAGTCTTCAGGAGGAGCCTTAAAACTTGGCTGTTCCAATGTGCCTTCAATGATTGAATATATGATAATCACCATAATCCCTGACCAAACTCTGCATAAAATGCCCCCAGGAGCACTTTATTTTCTGGTTGTGCAATTAAATCCTACCTCATCCCCCGGATCCCTTCCCTGGTACTTTACATTGCCCTATCTCCCAGTGTTTTAACATTTTTAATCTTTCAATTTTAATCATCTGCCCACGGTGATCATCTTTAGTGTCTTAATGTTTTGATTTCATATTGTTGTGTTGTTTATTTACATTGATTTTGTATTTTAGGTTATTTGATTTTGTGATTTTCTGTTGGGCCCATGTGTTATATTGTGTTTACTGTATCGATGGGCGTGGCCTCATGTAAGCTGTTCCAATGTGCCTTCAACCACTGAATGTATGATAAACCCTGACCAGCTGTGCCCGTATCTTGGGAAGTCAGACTTGGTCATGGTGGTCCACACTCTGGTTACATCCCATATGGACTACTGCAACGCTCTCTACATGGATTTGCCTATGAAGACTGCCCGGAAGCTGCAATTAGTCCAGTGCGCAGCAGCCAGACTACTAACAGGAGCGGGGTACAGGGAGCGCACAACTCCCCTGTTGCGCCAGCTCCACTGGCTGCCAATTAGCTTCCGAACACAATTCAAAGTGCTGTACGGTTCCAGGCCGGCCCAGTTTACCTGTCTGAACGTATTCTCCCCTATCAAGAGGCAAGAATGCGAAGATCGTCTGAAGAGGCCCTGCTCTCGGTCCCGCCTCCTTCGCAGGCGCATCTGGTGGGGACGAGGGACAGGGCCTTTTCTGTGGTGGCCCCCCGGCTGTGGAATTCCCTCCCAAATGAAATTAGATCCGCCCCCTCCCTCCTTTTAGGAAACAGGTGAAAATGTGGCTGTGCAACGAGGCCTTTGCAAAATGAAGGAGGAGATCACGAAGCAACTAAAGTCACTAACCACTAGATACGGACTGAATATATGGATTAAGTTGGACTTGATTTTACTTTGGCAAAAGGCCTTTTAAATGTATTTATTGTATTGTATTTTATTGTAAATTTTATTGTAAATTTATGATGTTTTTAGATTTTAAATGTTAGCATTGAATACTTGCTGTTTGCCGGTCTGAGTCCCTCTTCGGAGGTGAGAAGGCCGGGGTATAAAAGTTTTAAATAAATCAATTACATATACTGTAATAAAAGTCAGTGTTTGCCGTGGTGCAGCCGAGCAACCGAGCGAGCGACGGGAGGAATAAGTGCCAGCGTTTCGATTGGCTGCCATTGTGGGATTATTTGCATAACGGGCTCTAACTGGCCAGCCTCAGAACTCCAACATTCTACGGCCCCAAACAGAAGGGATTGGTTGCCACTGAAATGGAATTTGCATAACTGCCTCCAAATGGCCAACCATATTCAAACATTCTAAAGTGACTCAGAGGGAAAGGGAAAGGCCTCAGGCAGTCAGCCACTGAGGCCCACAGCACTGACAGATCAGGACCAAACTTGGCAAACAGGTGACCAATGACCCACTTCACTACCTGGTGTGGTTTAGGGCAGGAGGGGCCACGAATGATGGGATTTGCAGTAGCTTCACCTCATTCACTTCCTAAACAACACTAAAGCCCCTATAAAACACAAACCAGCCCCAAAATTGACAGAAAGGCTTCCTTAACTTGATTTTCCTGACTAGGCCCCCGGGACTCGCAGTACCTTCATTAAGTTCCTGAGACCACTGCAAGCCACATAAACATCTAATGGGAACCAACCTTGGCACACAATGCCTTCCTCAAATAACCCGGGCACCGCCGGGTCCTCAGCTAGTAAATAAATAAATAAGCCAGAGCCATAAGGGCCATTGAGGATGGCAGAGATGGATGCAAGGGCAGAAGCAGAGGAAAGGCCCCAAGACCCCGAGTCCGGCGGGATAAGGAATAAGGAAGGCTGGTCTGCCAGGTACAAAATGTAAACATCAGACATAGATATGAAATTAAAGCAAAATGCAGCGTGTAATTTTCGAGCTGGCCCTACCTATGACTCCAATAGGATACTAAAGCATGTGCAACATTTCTACACTAGCCAATTTATTATTATTTATTTACCACACTTTTCAGCCTGAAGGCGACAGGGTGGCGTACAAAGTGGCAACAATTAGATGCCTAAACACACATACATACATCTATACTTAAAACGGAAAAATCACATAATAAAATTCATATAAAAACAATTTAACACTATAAAAGAAAACAAGAAAGGGGATTCCATCTGAACACGAGGAAGAACTTCCTGACTGTGAAAGAGAGCTGTTCAGCAGTGGAACTCTCTGCCCCGGAGGGAGTGTGGTGGAGGCTCCTTCTTTGGAGGCTTTGAAACAGAGGCTGGATGGCCATCTGTCGGGGGTGCTTTGAATGCCGATTCCCATTGGCAGATCCTGGGAATTCCCTCTAGTGGCAGAACGGCGGAGAAAAGAGTTCGGGGGGAGTTTCTAGCCGGAGACCGATGACGCCAGAGAGGAAGGCGAATTCCCATTGGAGGATCCCGGGCATGAAGTCGGGGAGCTTCTGCCCGGAAACTCATGACGCCGCATATGAAGGCGAATTCTCATTGGCGAATCCTGGGAGTTTTGCTCAGCGGCGGAACGGCAGAGAATCAAGCCAGAGGCGGCTCTGTCTAGAGCAGGGGTGGGCAACTATTTTTTCCAAGGGGCCGCACGAGAGCCAAAAAATATTATGGAGGGCTGCACTTATTTATTTATTTACTATATTTACTACATATTACACATCATTAATATTAACATATTAATATATCAACAAATATTCATATATTATTAGTATTAATATCATAATTATTATATTATAGTGTGTGTGTATATATATAGACATTATAATATATTGAAATCATACTATAATATCATGGCAGATAATCCACAATATTGGCTTTGAACTGGGGGCCTTTTTACACAACTGCATAAACCAGAATATCAAGGCTGAACATCCCACAATATGTGCTTTGAACTGGTTTATCTGAGTCCACACTGCTATTTATTCCAGGTCAAAGTACATAATGTGGGGTTGTATTCAGCTGTGTGGAAGGGATTCAGAATATCAGGTTGAACATCCCACAATATGTGCTTTGAACTGGTTTATCTGAGTCCACATTGCCATATAATCCAGTTCAAAGCATATAATGTGGGGTTGTATTCAGCTGTGTGGAAGGGGATTCAGAATATCAAGGCTGAACATCCCACAATATGTGCTTTGAACTGGGTTATCTGGGTTATTAATAATAATAATAATAACAATGGGTTCCTAGAGCAGAAGGGACCTCTGAGGCCATCCAGTCTACCCTCCTTCTGCCATAAGGGAAAACGCAACCAAAGCATACCTCACAGATGGCCATTCAGCCTCTGCTACTAATAATAATAATAATAATAATAACAATGGATTCCTAGAGCAGAAGGGACCTCTGAGGCCATCAGTCCACCATCCTTCTGCCATAAGGGAAAACACAACCAAGGCATACCTCACAGATGGCCATTCAGCCTCTGATAATAATAATAATAATAATAATAATATTAATAATAACAATGGATTCTAGAGCAGAAGGGACCTCTGAGGCCATCAGTCCACCATCCTTCTGCCATAAGGGAAAACACAACCAAGGCATACCTCACAGATGGCCATTCAGCCTCTGATAATAATAATAATATTAATAATAATATTAATAATAACAATGGATTCCTAGAGCAGAAGGGACCTCTGAGGCCATCCAGTCCACCATCCTTCTGCCATAAGGAAAACACAACCAAAGCATACCTCACAGATGGCCATTCAGCCTCTGCTACTAATAATAATAATATTAATAATAACAATGGATTCCTAGAGCAGAAGGGGGACCTCAAAGGTAATGCAGTCCAACCTCATTCTGCCATAAAGGGAAAAACACAATCAAAGCATTCCTCACAGATGGCCATTCAGCCATCTTGAACCAAACTTGGCACACTGAACTTTCATGAGACCAACACAAAGTACTGAAAGGGTTTGCTCTGCATTTACCTTGGGGGTTGTAGTTCACCTACTTCCAGAAAGCACTGTCGGTCAGGCCCAAACTTGGCACAAATATTGAATATGCCCAAAGAGGCAGGAAGAAGGGAGGGAGAACAGAGGCAGAAGAAGGCTTGGAAGCCACGGAGGAGGAAGCAGGCCACGCCCCTCTCCCTAGCTGAGTTTCTGTGGAAGGGAGAAGGAATGAAAGGGAGGGGGAGGGAGAGGGGGAGGGAGACAGGAAGAGCGCCGAGGCAAGAGGGAGGAAGCGTGCGAGGGAGGCGAACACACACACACACACACACACTTTATTTGCTGCCTCCCCTTCTTCCCCCTCCCTTCCCCTCCGCTTGCCTGCCTGAATGAGGGAGGGAAGAAGGAAGGAAAGAAGGAAGCCCTTCCACCTCGGCTCTGCCACCGGCAGCTGCTTTTCTCAGGCCCGCCGCCTTAATCCTCGCCGCCCGCAGGGCACGGCAGTGGCGCTGAGGCGCTGAGGGCGCAGGCGCGAGGGAGGCAGCTGGAGGCGGTGCAGGCTCCCGATGCCCACTTCATCCACCGCCTCCGCCCACTCTTCTCCACGCCTCCTCCTCCCGCCGCTGCCTCCTCTCGCCTCCGCCTCGTCCTCATTCTCCCATGTACTCCTCAGCCGGCTGCCGCACGCCTCGGGGACATGGCAGACAGGCTGGAGGAGCGGCGGCCATCCCTGAAGCACTCAGCGATCTGAGGCAGCTGTTTACCCTGGAGATCGCCAGGGCGACCAGCCCCCGCAGGCTGCCGAGTGCACCTGCTGCAGGCTGGGATCGCCTTCACGGATGGCCGCTGCTCCTCCGGCCTGTCTGCCATGTTCCTGCACCCGGCTCGGAGGGAGGCAGCGGCAGGGAGGAGGAGGCGTGGGAGAGGAGTGGGCAGCAGCGGCGGATGAAGTGGGGTGTCTGGGGAGCCTGCGCCGCACTCTCCAGCTGCCTCCTTGCCAGCGCCCTCAGCGCTGGTGCTGTGGGCCTCGCGGCAGCGAGGAGGGAGGCGGCTGGGGCCGGAGAGAAGCAGCTGCCGGGCCGGATCCGGCCCGGGGGCCGTAGTTTACCCACTCCTGGTCTAGAGACTGATGACGAAAGGCGAATTTCCATGAGCAGAACCTGGGCTGGAGACTGATGACGCGGGAGAGGGAGGCCAATTCCCATTGGCGGATCCTGGCTGAAGCCACACAGCGCTGTGTTTGGCTCCCTCTCCACGGGAAAGCCTCTTTCCTTTCTCCTTCGTTCTCTGGAGGCTGGCCATCCCTCGGGAAGGCTTGGGTGGTGTTTTCCTGCAGGCCAGAAAGAGCTGGCTGGCTCTCCTTTATATGTATATGTGTGTGGATATGTCTAAAGATACACAAACTCACAACTAGGCAACAACATTCCTTGTTGGCCTTGGCAATAGGTTAAGATTGCTCACCTGCGCGGTCCAATAGATGGAACAAGTAAAAATTAAGCTCACCTGGATCTAGTCAGATAGAATCCTAGAAGGGTTGGAAGAGACCTGGTGGAGGGCCATCACCTGGCCAACCCCTTTCTGCCAAGAAGGAAAGAGTAAAAGGAAGGGAAGAAGGAAGGAAAGGGGAAAAAGAAGGAAGGAAAGAGAAAGGAAAAAAGGAAGCAGGGAAGGAAGGAAAGGGGAAAAGGAAGGGAGTGAGGAAAGAAGGAAACAGGGAAGGCAGGAAGGAAAGAGTAAAAGTAGGGGAAGAAGGAAGGAAAGGGAAAAAGGAAAGAAGGAAGTGGGGAGGCAGAAAGGAAGGAAAGGAAAAAAGGAAGGGAAGGGGGAAGAAGGAAGGAAGAAGAGCAGGAAAGGGAAAAAGGAAGAGGGGAAGAAGGAAGGAGAGAAGGAAATAGAAAAAGGAAGGAGGGAAGAAGGAAGTAAGGAAGAGAGTAAGGAAAGAAGGAAAGAGAAAAAGGAAGGGAAGAAGGAAGGAAAGGGGGAAAAAGAAGGGAAGCAAGGAAAGGGAAAAAGGAAGAGAAGGAGGGAAGAAGGGATTAAGGAAAGAAGGAAGCAGGGAGGCAGGAAGGGAGGGAAGGGGGAAGAATGAAGGAGAGAAGAAAAGGGAAAAAGGAAGGAGGGAAGAAGGAAGTAAGGAAGGGAATATGGAAAGAAGGAAGCAGGGAAGGCAGGAAGGAAAGAAAAAGGAAGGGAAGAAGGAAGGGGGTAAGGAAAGAAGGAAACGAGGAGGCAGGAAGAAAGGAAAGGGAAAAAGGAAGAGGGAAAGAAGGAAGGAAGGAGGGAAGGAAATAGAAAAAGGAAGAAGGGAAGAAGGAAGTAAGGAAGGGAGTAAGGAAAGAAGGAAACGGGGAGGCAGGAAAGAAGGAAAGAGAAAAAGGAAAGGAAGAAGGAAGGGAAAGGAAAAAGGAAGAGAAGGAAGGAGGAAGGGAATAAGGAAAGAAGGCAGAAGGGAGGCAGGAAGAAAGGGAAGGGGGAAGAAGGAAGGAAAGAAGGAAAGGGAAAAAGAAATGAGGGAAGAAGGAAGTAAGGAAGGGAATATTGAAAGAAGGAAGCAGGGAAGACAGGAAGGGAAGAAAAAGGAAGGGAAGAAGGAAGGGAGTAAGGAAAGAAGGAAGCAGGGAAGGCAGGAAGGAAGGAAAGGGAAAAAGGAAGAGGGGAAGAAGGAAGGAAGGAGAGAAGAAAAGGGAAAAGGAAGGGAAGAAGGAAGTAATGAAGGGAGTAAGGAAAGAAGGAAGCAGGGAAGGCAGGAAGGAAGGAAATAGAAAAAGGAAGGGAAGAAGGAAGGGAGTAAGGAAAGAAGGAAACTGGGGAGGCAGGAAGGAAGGAAAGGGAAAAAGGAAGAGGGGAAGAAGGAAGGAAGGAGAGAAGAAAAGGGAAAGGAAAGGGGGAAGAAGGAAGTAATGAAGGGAGTAAGGAAAGAAGGAAGCAGGGAAGGCAGGAAGGAAGGAAATAGAAAAAGGAAGGGAGTAAGGAAAGAAGGAAGCAGGGAAGGCAGGCAGGAAGGAAAGGGAAAGGGAAAGGAAGGGGGAAGAAGGAGAGAAGAAAAAGGGAAAAGGAAGGAGCAAAGAAGGGAGTAAGGAAGGGAGTAAGGAAAGAAGGAAGCAGGGAAAGCAGGGAGGAAAGAGAAAAAGGAAGGGAAGAAGCAAGGGAGGAAAGCGAGAGGGGAAAGAAATTGTCTCTCTGTTTTTGTCTCTGTATGGGGCTCTACTGCCGTTGAACTACCGCGAAGCCCCGCCCCTCTATGGGCCGCCTGCTCGCGGCCGCCTTCTTTGTTGAGGGCGGAAGTCCAGCTTGGGGGGGGGAAGGCTCAGGAGGGAGGGGCCGGGCGAGCTCACTTCGGGGGTAGCAGGCGGGATAGAGGAGGAGAGAGAGGCCTTTCGGGGAGAGAGAGAGAGAGAGAGAGAGCGCGCGGGGGAGGAAATGGAAGCAGGAGGAGGAAGAGGTGAGTCATGGCGGGCGTTGGGCCCTGCTTTTCCCCTCAGACTTCTGGCCACGCACGGATCTAGTCTCTGTGGAAAGAAGGGGAGGGGAGGAGTTAGCAAGCGGGTAAACAGGCTCCCAAACAGAAATGTCCAGAGCGTCAGCCTCTTCCAGAGCAGCCAATTATTCTGCCAGCTGCTTGAAAGGAAAATATAGGGCTGAGTCAGGGGAGCATCCCCCGTCTGTCTAAGCCAGGGGTGGGCAGTTATGTTTTCCAAGGGGCCTCACGAGAACCGAAAAATATAATGGAGGGCCGCACCTCGAGGCTGAACTGCATTCTACATAATATCAATTGAATTTCTTTAATAATAATAATAATAATGACATACATTGCGTTTTGATATATTAATAAGACTGATAAGAGTGTATGTTAAGAGCAATGAAAAAGAGAGGTTGGCATAGGAAAAATGACATTGATTCACTAAAATTTTGCAAAATGTATCATTTAACACAGTGTTTCCCAACCTTGTTTGAGCCGCGGCACATTTTTTTACATTTACCAAATCCTGGGGCACACCACCAACCAAAATGACACAAAATGACACTCTAACACAGTCATACATATCGTTAATATGTTTTTAAATGTATTTATACACTCAGTGTGAAATCTGGGCCTGTTTCGATGAACACAACATATATATGACTTCCTCTCACCAGGGCGGTCCTACCGGTAGGCAAAGGATGCCGCTGCGTGGGGCGCCATCTGGGTAAAGGGCGCATTCCCCCGCCCGCCAGACAGCGTCCGGCCGATGTTCCGCTTTTGGGCCTTGTGCGCTCCGACGCCGCGCCATAATGCCGAATAGGGAGTGCTGTGTTTACAGGCTTCTGCGCCTGCACACAGGAGCTTCTGGGCATGCGCGGAGGGGGGGGGCCAAAATAATGTTTGGGGGGCACCAAAATAATGTTCGCTTACCATTTAAAATTACCTTAGACCGCCCCTGCCTCTCACATATTTATACATGGCTATCATGTCTTCTCTCAGCCTTCTCTTCTTCAGGCTAAACATGCCCAGCTCTTCAAGCCACTCCTCATAGAGCTTGTTCTCCAGACCTTTGTGAAATTTCACCCTGAGTGAAACTTGCTTCCAGTTAACTATGGATGTTATAAACAGTTCCTGGGGGAACACTAAAAAAATCCAGTAAAATAGTAAAAAAAACTTTTCTAAGTGGAGAGGCTCAATTTGTTTCTTGGACACCTGTGAGGGGCCTGCTAGGAGGGGGGAAGAGTGCCAATTTCACACGGCACACCTGATGATCGCTCACGGCACACTAGTGTGCCAGGGCACACTTGTTGAGAAACACTGATTTAACATTTGTATCATTTGTGTCTCTGTTGGTCTTTAACAAGTGCATCAAAGTCAGATTGAATGTCAGAGGTGGAGGTGCGAAGCACCCCTGACAGATGGCCATCCAGCCCCTGTTTAAAAGACCCCAAAGAAGTAACCTCCACCACACTCCCTCCAGGGCAGAGAGTTCCACTGCTGAACGACTCTCACCACCAGGAAGTTCTTCCTAATGTTCAGATGGAATCTCCTTTCTTGTAGTTTGAAGCCATTGTTGTCAGATTATTGCATTTTGAATAGCAATTCATGAGTCAGCACAAGATATATTTTCGCAGTTTGAGATGACCTGCAGTGTGACATGTTTGACACCAGATGGCGCTGTCTCAAGACTGCTAAATGGAACCTTGAGGAATGTCAGTTACAAAGCGACAGTTGGGATCTGACAGTTGGGATTTAATATCTGTGAGGAAAGGATGTTTAGAAAGGTAGCTGTGATGGCTGTTGTTTTTCGATGTTTTGCCAGTTATTGTTAAATACAATTCAATACAAAGTTATATATTTACCTTGTGAATTGAATGAGAGTTTCATTATTCACTCGAACAGAGACTGAAGTTTTTGGGCCGATGGGGAATTAAACTTCTATATTTCTGTTGCCTATCCGCTGTGACATAAATACTCAACGCCGAAGAATTGTTCTGTGTCCTAGTTTCCAGGGCAGCAGAAAACAAGCCTGCTCCCCTCCCCTCTGGCTTCCCGTCACATATTTATACATGGCCCTCCCCTCACCATGTCTCCTCTCAGCCTTCTCTTCTGCAGGCTAAACATGCCCAGCTCTTTAAGCCGCTCCTCATAGGGCTTGTTCTCCAAACCCCTGATCATTTTAGCTTGTGAACATCGCCCTTAATTTGCAGTGCCCAGAACTGGACACAGTATTCCAGGTGTGGTCTGACCAAGGCAGTTGGTTAGTTAAAATATAAATGCATAGTTTCTAATAATGTTTGAGCTGGCACAAGACTTCAGCTCACATGTTTACATTCTTTTTTGCACAAGAGGAGGGAAGTGTACACTCTGTTATTGTGTTGTTCTGAATTTTATTGTTCTACCTTATCCAAGTATTATAAGCTCCGGCTGAGCAGAGGGAGAGCTCCCCCCTCCCTTCTCCTTCGGCAGCCAGCTGGGCCTGCATGACTTCTTAGCACTGCCGGAGCACAGCTGGAAAATGCCTGGGGGACTTTTTTGTTGGGAGGTGGTAGCTGGCCCTGATTGTTTCTTGTCTGGAATTCCCTTTATTGAGTGTTGTTCTTTCTTTAATGCTGCAATTGAGCACCTTGATTAGCATTTAATGGCCTTGCAGCTTAGCTGGTTGCTGCCTGGGGGACTCTTTTGTTGGGAGGTGATTAGCTGGCCCGGATTGTTTCTTGTCTGGATTTCCCTGTTTTTGAGTGTTGTTCTTTCTTTAATGCTGCAATCGAGCACCTTGATTAGCATTTAACGGCCTTGCAGCTGCAAAGCTTAGCTGGTTGCTGCCTGGGGGACTCTTTTGTTGGGAGGTGGTAGCTGGTCCTGATTGATTCTTGTCTGGAATTCCCTTTTTTGAGTGTTGTTCTTTCTTTAATGCTGTAATTGAGCACCTTGATTAGCATTTAATGGCCTTGCCACTGCAAATGCTAGCTGGTTGCTGCCTGAGAAAATGCTTTGTTGGGAGGTGATTAGCTGGCCCTGATTGTTTCTTGTCTGGATTTCCCTGTTTTTGAGTGTTGTTCTTTCTTTAATGCTGCAATCGAGCACCTTGACTAGCATTTAATGGCCTTGCAGCTGCAAAGCTTAGCCGGTTGCTACCCAGGGGACTCCTTTGTTGGGAGGTGGTAGCTGGTCCTGATTGATTCTTGTCTGGATTTCCCTGTTTTTGAGTGTTGTTCTTTCTTTAAGGCTGCAATCGAGCACCTTGATTAGCATTTAACAGCCTTGCAGCTGCAAAGCCTAGCTGGTTGCTGCCTGGGGGAATCCTTTGCTGGGAGGTGATTAGCTTGCCCTGATTTCTTTTGTCTGCATTTCCCGTTTTTGAGTGTTGTTCATTTTTAATGCTGCAATTGAGCACCTTGATTAAAATTTAATAGCCTTGCAGCTGCAAAGCCTAGCTGGTTGCTACCTGGGGGATTCCTTTGTTGGGAGCTGGTACTAAGGAAGGAAGGAAGGCCCCCCAGGCCTCTCCCCACTACTTTCCCTCCCTGGGGTGCGGGGATCCTAATCAGCCCCGGTAGATGGCCACCCCACCACGGCCCCCAAGCCCCCGGGCGAGGAAGGAAAGGCAGGCATGGCTTGGGCCCCACCCTCCCTTCCTGGATCCCAAACAACAACTTAGGGTGCCAAAAGGTGTTAATCCGGGCCTGGCAAAACATATACAACACACAATCATAAAATAATACATAAAATAAAATCTATATATATATAAAATCCTTCATGTGGTGGTTCCTGTCTTATAGACAAAGAAACCACACAAGGCAGACACACAGAAACAGCCCACATACCCAAAAAAACCCTACGAGGTATGCATACCACAAAAAAAAAGAACCAAAAAAGAACCAACGGCCACAAATCCAAAAAAATTATAGACTACAACTCCCATGATCCCCCACACCACCTCCCTCTGGCAGTTTACAGTGTCGGAATGTTGGTGGAGCTGGCCAATTAGAGGCATTATGCAAATACTCCCTCAGTTAGAATGTAGAAGCTGGGAGCCCCCCGCAGTTTAGACTGTCGGAATGTTGGTGGTGCTGGCCACTCAGAGCTGTTATGCAAAACAGACAGGTAATAAAAGGCAACCCAAAAGGTAGAAGCTGGTGAAGGGACTAGCAAAAGGAAGGGGAAAAAGGTAGGGAGGGAATAGAGGGAGGGAGACAAGGGGAGCAAGAACTGAAACAGAAAGGGGAGGGATGGCAGGAAGGAGGGAAAAGGAAAAGAAGAAAGGGAAGGAGAAGAGGCAGGAGGACAGAGAGAAGAGAAAAGCTGACGGAGGAGGGGGGAGGGAAGAAAGGAAGTATAAAAAGGCAGGAAGGGATGTTACTGTTGGTCTTCGCCACATGCACACACTTATGTACACAGAGACCTGCACATATATACACATCTATACAGGCACTGAAATATACACATGCACACATACATACACTCATCTGTACTTACACACATCTACACATATACACGGCCTAGCTGTACCCGGCCACGCGTTGCTGTGGCTTAAAACCCCTGATAGGCCCAAGTTTGCCCAGGCCTTTGTAAGGGAACTGGGGCTGTGAGGAATTGTGGGATTTGAAGTCCAAACCCTGATAGGCCCAAGTTTGCTCAGGCCTTTGGAAGGAACTGGGGCTGTGAGGTGTGGGAGTTGAAGTCAAAACCCCTGAAAGGTCCAAGTTTGCCTGGCCTTTGGAAGGGAACTGGGGCTGTGAGGTGTGGAGTTGAAGTCAGAACTTTGGCCTTTCAGGCGTTTTTGGACTTCAACCACATTCACAGTCTCAGGCCCCTTTCAAAGGCCTGTGCAAACTGGTCCTTTCAGGTGTTTTGGACTTCAACTCCCACAACTGGGCAAACTTGGGCCTGCTGGGTTGAAGTCCAAAACCCCTGAAGGCCCAAGTTTGCCCAGGCCTTTGGAGGGAACTGGGGCTGTGAGGTGTGGGAGTTGAAGTCCAGAACTTTGGCCTTTCAGGGGCTTTTAGGACTTCAACTCCCACAATTCCTCACAGCCTCAGGCCCCTTTCCATGGCCTGTGCACACTTGGTCCTTTCAGGTGTTTTGGACTTCAGCTCCACAACTGGGCAAACTTGGGCCTGTTGGGTTGAAGTCCAAAACCCTGAAAGGCAAGTTAGCCCAGGCCTTTGGAAGGGAACTGGGGCGGTGAGGAATTGTGGGAGTTGAAGTCCAGAACTTTGGCCTTTCAGGGGTTTTTGGACTTCAACTCTCACAATTCCTCACAGCCTCAGGCCCCTTTCAAAGGCCTGTGCAAACTTGGTCAGTGGAAAGCGGCGGGGGGTGGGAGGAGGTGGGAGGGGCTGGGGAGGAGGGGGGGGTGTCCCGCCTCTGCCACGCCCCCGCCGCTCTTCCTTACCGGGAGCGGCAGAGGGGGGCGGGAGGAGCTGGAGGGGCTGGGGAGGAGGGAGGGGTGTCCCCGCCTCCTGCCACGCCTCCCGCTCTTCCCTTACCGGAAAGTGGCAGGGGCGGGAGGAGGTGGGAGGGCTGGGGAGGAGGGAGGGGTGTCCCCGCCCTCCTGCGCCCCCGCCGCTCTTCCTACCGGAGCGGCAGAGGGGGCGGGAGGAGGTGGGAGGGCTGGGGAGGAGGGGGAGGGGTGTCCCCGCCTGCCACGCCCCCCGCTCTTCCTTACCGAAAGCGGCAGGGGGCACGGGAGGGAGGTGGGAGGGCTGGGAAGCAAGGGAGGGGTGTTCCCGCCTCCTACCATGCCCCCGCCGCTCTTCTTCCTACCGGAAAGCGGCAGGGGGGCCGGGAGGAGATGGGGGGGGGCTGGGAGGAGGGGGGGTGTCCCCGCCTCACCTGCCACGCCCCGTCCCGCGCTCTTCTTTACTGAAAGCGGCAGGGGGGGGAGGAGGTGGGAGGGGCTGGGGAGGAGGGAGGGGTGTCCCCGCCTCCTGCCACGCCCCGCCGCTCTTCCTTACCGGAAAGCAGCAGAGGGTGGGGGCGGGAGGAGGTGGGAGGGGCTGGGGGGAGGGGGAGGGTGTCCCCGCCTCCTGCCACGCCCCCCTGCCGCTCTTCCACCGGAAAGCGGCAGGGAGGAGGTGGGAGGGGCTGGGGGGAGGGGAGGCGGGCTCCCTCCTCCTTCCAGCCCCCCCGCTCTTCGTTACCGGGCGGCGGCAGGGGGCGCGGAAGGAGGTGGGAGGGGCTGGGGAGGAGAGCAGGGGTGTCCCCGCCTCCTGCCACGCCCCCCTGCCGCTCTTCCTTACCGGAAAGCGGCAAAGGGGGGCGGGAGGAGGTGGGAGGGGCTGGGGAGGAGGGGAGGGGTGTCCCCTCCTCCTTCCAGCCCCCACGCCACTCTTCCTTACCGGAAAGTGGCAGGGGGCACGGGAGGAGGTGGGAGGGGCTGGGGAGGAGGGAGGGGTGTCCCCGCCTCCTGCCACGCCCCCCGCCACTCTTCCTTACTGGAAAGCGGCAGGGGGCGGGAGGAGGTGGGAGGGGCTGGGGAGGAGGAGGAGGGTGTCCTCGCCTCCTGCCACGCCCCCGCTGCTCTTCCTTACCGGAAAGCGGCAGGGGGGTGGGAGGGGAGGTGGGAGGGGCTGGGGGGGAGCGGGGGGGTGTCCCCGCCTCCTGCCACGCCCCTGCCGCTCTTCCTTACTGGAAAGCGGCAGAGGGGGGGGAGGGAGGTGGGAGGGGCTGGGAGGAGGAGGGGTGTCCCCGCCTCCTACCACGCCCCCCCTGCCGCTCTTCCTTACCGGAAAGCGGCAGGGGGGGCGGGAGGAGGTGGGAGGGGCTGGGGGGGAGGGGAGGCGGGCTCCCTCCTCCTTCCAGCCCCCCCCGCTCTTCCTTACCGGGCGGCGGCAGGGGCGCGGAAGGAGGTGGGAGGGGCTGGGGAGGAGAGCAGGGTGTCCCCGCCTCCTGCCACGCCCCCTGCCGCTCTTTCCCACCGGAAAGCGGCAAGGGGGGGCGGGAAGAGGTGGGAGGGGCTGGGGAGGAGGGAGGGTGTCCCCCTCATGCCACGCCCCCGCCGCCACTCTTTCTTACCGGGAAAGCGGCAGGGGGCACGGGAGGAGGTGGGAGGGGCTGGGGAGGAGGGGGGGGTGTCCCGCCTCCTGCCATGCCCCCGCCACTCTTCCTTACTGGAAGCGGCAGGGGGCGGGAGGAGGTGGGAGGGAGGGTGTCCCGCCTCCTGCCACGCCCCCCTGCCGCTCTTCCCACCGGAGCGGCAGGGGGCGGGAGGAGGTGGGAGGGGCTGGGGGGAGGGGAGGCGGGCTCCCTCCTCCTTCCAGCCCCCCCGCTCTTCCTTACTGGGCGGCGGCAGGGGGGCGCGGAAGGAGGTGGGAGGGGCTGGGGAGGAGAGCAGGGTGTCCCCGCCTCTGCCACGCCCCTGCCGCTCTTCCTTACCGGAAAGCGGCAAAGGGGGGCGGGAAGAGGTGGGAGGGGCTGGGGAGGAGGGGAGGGGTGTCCCCGCCTCATGCCACGCCCCCCCGCCGCCACTCTTTCTTACCGGAAAGCGGCAGGGGGGCACGGGAGGAGGTGGGAGGGGCTGGGGGGAGGGGAGGGGTGTCCCCGCCTCCTGCCACGCCCCCCGCCACTCTTCCTTACTGGGAAGCGGCAGGGGGGGGGAGGAGGTGGGAGGGGCTGGGGAGGAGGGAGGGTGTCCCCGCCTCCTGCCATGCCCCCGCTGCTCTTCCTTACCGGAAAGCGGCAGGGGGGGGCGGGAGGAGGTGGGAGGGGCTGGGGAGGAGGAGAGGGGTGTCCCCGCCTCCTGCCACGCCCCCTGCCACTCTTCCTTACCGGAAAGCGGCAGGGGGGGCGGGAGGAGGTGGGAGGGGCTGGGGAGGAGGGGAGGGGTGTCCCCGCCTCCTGCCATGCCCCCCCCCGCCGTTCTTCCTTACCGGAAAGCGGCAGAGGGGCGGGAGGAGGTGGGAGGGGGGCTGGGGAGGAGGGAGGGGTGTCCCGCCTACCACGCCCCCCCCGCCGCTCTTCCTTACCGGAAAGCGGCAGGGGGGGGCGGGAGGAGGTGGGAGGGGCTGGGGGGAGGGGAGGCGGGCTCCCTCCTCCTTCCAGCCCCCCCGCTCTTCCTTACCGGGCGGCGGCAGGGGGGGCGGCAGGAGGTGGGAGGGGCTGCGGAGGAGGGGAGGGGTGTCCCGCTCTTCCTGATCAAAGGAGGAGGCGGAAGAGGCGCTCTGGCTTCCATGTGGGAATGTTCTAAACGTTTGCGCTGGCAGAGAAGTGGCCGGGGTGTGAGTTCCGTTGGCAATTTTTGGGGGATCGTTTTTTGGGGTGTTGGGAGGTATGTACGTCCGGTGTTTGTGGCGTTGTCTGTACCTAGTGTAATGGTCCAGTCGGTTGTCAAGTTTGGTGGTTGTGGGAGCCATAGTTTCTTTGTCTATATACGACATTAAACGGACTGAGCAATTTTATATATATAGATATACAGTACATATACAAAAACACTCATATACATAAATACACACATACAGGTCCTTCTTTAAAAATTAGCATATAGTGCTAAAGTTCATTGTTTTCCATAATATAATGATAACAATTAAACTTTCATATATTGAACACCAACTGAAATATTTCAGGTCTTTTTTTGTTTTGTACTGATGATTTTGGCATAGAGCTCCTGAAAACCCAAAAATACTGTGTCAAAAAATTAGCATATTTGGTCGGATGGAATATGCTAATTTTTTGAGATATGTATGTCAAAATCATCAGTATTAAAACATAAAAAGACCTGAAATATTTCAGTTGGTGTGCAATGAATTGAAAATATATGAAAGTTTAATTTTTATCATTACATTATGGAAAATAATTAAATTTAGCACTATATGCTAATTTTTTGAGAAGGACCTGTGTATACACATATACATAACTACACACACACACATATGTACACATAGACACAAATCCATATATATACATACATACACAAAACACACACATATATATATAGACTGGGACACAGGAAAGAGAAAAAGCCACAGCAGCACGTGGCCAGGTACAGCTAGTACAATATATGGAAAGAATGAAGGAGATTAATCTATTATATAAAGGGGTTCCCGTCATGGAACGACCGTCCCAAACAGAGAAACCTTACAACGCAGAAACACCAAACTTTCCAACAGAAATAGGCCTCAAGCAAGGTAGGTTTGTAGCAAAGAAACTTTCCCCCCCAAAACCTAAAAGGCCCCCAAAACAACGAGTAAAAAAAAACTACATTTCCCAACATCCTCCAGGGCGGCCAACGGCTCTCCCAGCCTCTACATTCTGACAACATGATTGGCTGCCAATAAGGGCGGATTTGCATAACTCCTGTACTGGCCAGCCAACATGAACATTCCGACCCATAATAAACTGTCAGAGGAGGATAAGGCAAAGGGCTGAGGCACAAACACAAACACCCAATTCACTTCCCACAGAAAATTTACACCCTACAAATCACAGACCACGCCCAAAATTGACAGTAAGGCTTCATTAACTTAATTTCCCTGACTAGGCCTCACTTAATGGAATGCTGTTTACGCTCTGAATTGACAGTAAGGCTTCATTAACTTGATTCTCCCGACTAGCTGTCAGCTCATTGGACATTGTGTATGGCCTGAATTGACAGTAAGGCTTCATTAACTTGATTCTCCCGACTACGCCTCAGCTCATTGGACATTGTGTATGGCCTGAATTGACAGTAAGGCTTCATTAACTTGCTGTTCCTGACTAGGCCTCAGCTCATGGGACATTGTGTATGGCCTGAATTTACAGTAACCTACCTTGGCACACAGAGCCCCTATGACCCACGCTACATTCTACTACAGTTTGGAGGAGGGTGGACCATGGATTATGGGACTTGAAGTACCTCCATGGATAATGGGATTTGTAGTACTTCAAAACCCATCATTCCCCACAGACCACTGTGGCCCAGAACCAAGACCGATAAAGACCAAACTTGGCACACAATGCCCCCCATGACCCACACTCCATCCGACTGCAGATTAGAGGAGGACACACCATGGATAATGGGGTTTCAAGTACATCCACTCACTTCCAAAGTACCCCACCCACACAAGCATCAACCTCTACATCAACACAGCAGACGGAAAGACAAAAAACATTGTATATCCACAAGCTATGCAGAACGCCAGCAACACCACACACCAACAACTCCACAGGACTTCAACATCCCACCCACCAGAACAACCCACAACAACACAGCCATGACCCCACCAAGACCGTAAGTAACATCAATTCCAACCCTTACATACTCAGACTTTCTCGCATCTCCTAAATAGGGCACAGCAACGCGTGCCAGGTACAGCTAGTACAATATAAACACAGGGTACAACAAAAGAAATAAAGACATCAACATGGTTTCTGCAAAGGCAAATCATGTCTTACTAACTTGTTAGAATTCTTTGAGGGTGTAAATAAACACATAGATAAAGGGGACCCAGTCGATATTGTTTACCTTGATTTTCAAAAGGCTTTTGACAAAGTCCCTCACCAAAGGCTCCTAAATAAGCTCTTCAGCCATGGAATCGGGACAGGTCTTGTCCTGGATTGGAACCTGGCTAAACTGTAGGAAACAAAGGGTGGTAATAAATGGACATTTCTCTGGGTGGAAAGAGGTGAGAAGTGGCGTACCCCAAGGTTCAGTTTTGGGTCCGTTACTTTTTAATTTATTCATAAATGATCTGGATGTAGGAGTGAATTCTGAGGTAGCAAAGTTTGCAGACGACACTAAATTGTTCAGGGTAGTTAAAAATGAAACTGATTGTAAAGAGCTCCAGAAAGATCTCGAAATTGAGTGAATGGGCAACAAAGTGGCAAATGCATTTTAACCTAAACAAGTGTAAAGTCATGCACATCGGGGCAAAGAACCCCAACTACACCTACAAATTGATGGGGTCAAAGCTTTCCGAGACAAACCAGGAAAGGGATCTTGGGGTTTTGGTGGACAGCTCAATGAAGATGTCAACCCAGTGCGCAGCAGCAGTGAAAAAGCAAATTCTATGCTAGGCATGATCAGAAAGGGAATCGAAAATAGGTCAGCAAATGTTGTATTACCTCTCTACAAATCTATGGCAAGGCCACATTTGGAGTACTGTGTACAATTCTGGTCTCCGCACCTTAAGAAGGATATAATGGAACTGGAAAAGGTACAGAAAAGGGCAACAAGAATGATCCAAGGGATGGAGCGGCTCCCTTATGAAATCAGGTTGCAACGCCTTGGTCTTTTCAGCCTTGAAAGACGGCGTTTAAGAGGTGACTTGATCGAAGTGTATAAAATCATGCATGGGATAGAAAAGGTGAATAAAGAAAAATTATTTTCCTTGTCACAAAACACTAGGACTAGAGGGCACTCCCTGAAGCTCCAAGGTAGGAAAATTAGGACTAATAAAGGGAAATATTTCTTCACCCAGAGGGTCATTGGGTTATGGAACTCACTTCCAGAGGAGGTTGTGACAGCTGTCAGCCTGAACAACTTCAAGGCAGGATTAGACAGATTCATGGATACCAAGTGTATCGGTAGTTACTGAAAAGGACATTCAAGTGCCACCTCGGAGTTGGTTGAGGTAGGCAGGATTTCCCTGGGTACTGGTTGTGGGGGTCAGGAGCAGGTCAGGGTTTTGCCCTCCCTTCTGCTCGAGATCCCCGTGTACAACTGGTGGGCCACTGTGTGATACAGAATGCTGGACTAGATGGGCTGAGGTCCGATTCAGCATGGCTCTTCTTATGTTCTTATGTTCTTATCAAGCCAAATGGGCAGGGCCAAGTACAACGGATACGATTTTTAAAACCCTGAGTGAGGTGGATAAAGTAGGGTGATGCATATGGTGGGTTTTGGATGTGACAACCAGTGAGAATTAATTTCAACTGAAGGGTGAGATAAAATGCGTCAGAAGGCATTTTGTACTGAGTTAAGAACATAAGAACATAAGAAGAGCCATGCTGAATCGGACCTCAGCCCATCTAGTCCAGCATTCTGTATCACACAGTGGCCCACCAGTTGTACACGGGGATCTCGAGCAGAAGGAGGGCAAAACCCTGACCTGCTCCCGACCCCCACAACCAGTACCCAGGAAATCCTGCCTATCTCAACCAACTCCGAGGTGGCGCTTGAATGTCCTTTTCAGTAACTACCGATACACTTGGTATCCATGAATCTGTCTAATCCTGCCTTGAAGTTGTTCAGGCTGACAGCTGTCACAACCTCCTCTGGAAGTGAGTTCCATAACCCACGTGCCTTGGGGTAATTTTTGGGGCTTGTGTTTGGGGTTTTGCGAGGTACCTAGGGCCGTTTTTTTTGGCCGTCTAGCTACCTCGTGGTATATTGCCATATGCTGCCGATTTTGGTGGTTTTGCGGCTTATGGTTTCTTTGTCTATTTGCCCCGTTGCACAACATGAAGAAATATATATATATAGAGAGAGAGCAATACTAGTAAATGACACTAGGTGGTGCTATAGGTCAAAAGTTAAGTTCTCAGATATATAAAAGCAGTATACACCAGTGTTTTTCAACCTTTTTTGAGCCACTACACGTTTTTTACATTTACAAAATCCTGGGGCACACCACCAATCAAAATGACATTCTAACACAGTAATACATATAGTTAATATGTTTTTAAATGTATTTATACACTCAGTGTGAAACCTGGACCTGTTTCGATGAACACAACATAGATATGACTTCCTCTCACATATGTATACATGGCTATCATGTCTTCTCTCAGCCTTCTCTTCTTCAGGCTAAACATGCCCAGCTCTTTAAGCCGCTCCTCATAGGGCTTGTTCTCCAGACCCTTGTGAAATTTCACCCAGAGTGAAACTTGCTTCCAGTTAACTATGGATGTCATGAAGCTGTTATAAACAGTTCCTTGGGGGGGGGGGACTCTCAAAAAATCCAGTAAAATAGTAAAAAAAAAAACATTTCCAAGCGGAGAGGCTCAATTTGTTTCTTGGAAACCTGTGAGGGCTGCTAGGAGTGGGGAGAGTTCCAATTTCCCACGGCACACCTGATGATCGCTCACGGCACACTAGTGTGCCACGGCACATTGGTTGGGAAACACTGGTATACACTATGCAGGATTTCCTTTCTTCCCCCCATTCAATTCCTTCCCTTTCTCCCCCCCCCCTCCTTCCTTCCTTCCTTTTTTCCTTCCTTGCTTCCATCTTTCCGCCCGTTCCCTCCCCTCCCCAGGCTTCCTAAATCCAGGTTGCAGCCCCTTTGTGTACTCTGCAGCCAGCCAGCCATCCACCCCTGCGTTGGGGGAGGGAGAGAAAGGGAGGGAAGGAGGAAGGCTGCTTCTGGCTCCCTGCTGCCAGTGGTATTCGTGGAGTAGAGCAGCCCCCAGCTGCTTTTGCTGCCCCCTCCTCCTCTTCTTCCTCTTCCTCCTTCCTGTTGTGCTTTTGTTTTTGGGAGGAAAGAATGAGGAAGGGAGCCAAGCCGCCTGGCGCTGCTGTGTTCCGTGGCGCCCCCAGAGTTGAAAGAGGAAGGGGTGCCTCTCCAGGTGACCTTAGCCCCGGCCTGGGCAAACTTGGGCTCTCCAGGTGTTTTGGACTTCAACCCCCACAATTCCTAACTGCCTGCCAGCTGTTAGAAATTATAGGAGTTGAAGTCCTGACACCTGAAGGGCCTAAGTATAGTTTTTGTGATTTATCACTATGCTTTAATTATATTCAATTTGTAACAATGGAAATACACCATATGTCTCAGATATTTATATTACTGGGTTGCTGTGAGTTTTCCAGGCTGTATGGCCATGTTCCAGAAGCATTCTCTCCTGACATTCTGCTCACACCTATGGCAGGCATCCTCAGAGGTTGTTGGGATGTGTTGGAAACAAGGCAAGGGAGGTTAAATATCTCTGGAATATTGTCCAGGGTAGGAAAAAACTCTTGTCTGTTGGAAGCAAGTGTGAATGTTGGAATTAATCACCTTGATTAGCATTGCAAAGCTTTGCAGCTTCAAGGCCTGGCAGATTCCTGTCTGGGGGAGATGTTAGCTGGTCTTGATTGTTTCATGCCTGGAATTCCCCTGTTTTCAGAGTGGTTTTTTTTACTGTCCTGATTTTACAGTTTTTAATACTGGTAGCCAGATTTTGTTCATATTCCTGGTTTCTTCCTTTCTGTTGAAAATTTCCATGTGCTTCATGTGGCTTCTCTGTGTTGTCTGACATGGTGGTTGTTAGAGTGGCTGAGCATTTCTGTACTCTCAAATAATATGCTGTGTCCAGGTTGGTTCATCAAGTTCTCTGCTATGGCTGACTTCTCGGGTTGAATTAGTCTGTTGTGCCTTTCATGTTCCTTGATTCATGTTTGGGTGTTGCGTTTGGCGGTCCCTATGTAGGTTTGTCCTGCAGGACCTCTGCAGGAGTCTACTGTATACTATGCAGCTGTAGACAATTCTACACAGGGATCGCCAAAAGCAGCATTTCCCAAAACATGATTCAAGGAACATGAAAGGCACTGCAGACTGATTCATCCAGAGAACTCAGCCATAGCAGCGCATTTGATAAATTATTGAATTTAATATTAAATAATTAGTAATAAAATAAGTAGCAATGAAAATAATTTTATGGTTGGGGGTCACCACAACATAAGGAACTCGATTTAGGGGTCACGGCATTAGAAAGTTTGAGAACCACTGGTCTAAGTTCTCCCAAAGTAATAAGTAGTGGTGGTGATGGAAATCTTTGCGAGAATGCAGAGCTGCTTGAGAGCAGTTGCTCTGTTCCATTTCTCTTTTGCTTGGCATGTCTCTGTCTGTAGTGCGGTGTGCATTTGTGTCTGAGAATACCAGCCTGTCCCAGTGTAAACAGATGCAGACTCAGCACTCGCCCCTCCGCCCCTTCCCTACTCCCTTGTCACCTTTGCTATGTTTACCTGTCAGAAGCGGTTGTGTGTGCCTTCCCCATCTGTAGCCCTGCAGGTGCTATTTAGCTTAGCAAGAGGAATCTTTGCCATTTTTTAATCCTGTGTTAGAGTGTCATTTTGTGTCATTTTGGTTGGTGGTGTGCCCCAGGATTTTTTAAATGTTAAAAGTGTGCCTCAGCTCAAAAAAGGTTGGGAAACACTGCACTATAGCAATGTGGAGGCAAGTAATCTGCTCTTGATGGAACAGAGATATACAATTTAGTACACTAGTAAGTTGTGGGATATGCCCTAAAGCAAGATAATACTCTCTAAGTAAAGTGAAGAATACACATGCAAACACGCAGCATAAATGAATCACAGAATATGATAGCTATCAGTTCAAAGTTAGGCAGAGAGGGGAACATCCGTAATAGTAAGTGCTCAGTATCATACGGTAATGTAATACCAAAATGTCAATGCAAAAAACTATATGATGATTGATCCACAGTTTGAGTCAATTCCATGGCTGCATGACTTCAGAATGCTTTTTGATATCAGGGAACTATATATCACAGCAACTCCCAATTGCCAAGGTATATTTTCTGACAGCCTCCCCAGTATTTTGTGTTGGTCATGGGAGTTGTGTGTGCCACGTTTGAGTCAATTCCATGGCTGCATGAGTTCAGAATGCTTTTTGATGGCAGGGAACTATATATCCCCGCTACTCCCAATTGCCAAGATATATTTTCTGACAGCCTCCCCAGTATTTTGTGTTGGTCATGGGAGTTGTGTGTGCCAAGTTTGAGTCAATTCCATGGCTGCATGAGTTCGGAATGCTTTTTGATGGCAGGGAACTATCTATCCCAGCTACTCCCAGTTGCCAAGGCATATTTTCTGACAGCCTCCCCAGTATTTTGTGTTGGTCATGGGAGTTCTGTGTGCCAAGTTTGAGTCAATTCCATGGCTGCATGAGTTCAGAATGCCTTTTAATGGCAGAGAACTATATATCCCAGCAACTCCCAATTGCCAAAGTATATTTTCTGACAGCCTCCCCAGTATTTTGTGTTGGTCATAGGAGTTGTGTGTGCCAAGTTTGAGTCAATTCCATGGCTGCATGAGTTCGGAATGCTTTTTGATGGCAGGGAACTATCTATCCCAGCTACTCCCAGTTGCTAAGGTATATTTTACTGATAGCCTCTTCAGTATTTTGTGTTGGTCATGGGAGTTGTGTGTGCCAAGTTTGAGTCAATTTCATGGCTGCATGAGTTAAGAATGCTTTTTGATGGCAGGGAACTATCTATCCCAGCTACTCCCAATTGCCAAGGTATGTTTTCTGATAACCTCTTCAGTATTTTGTGTTGGTCATGGGAGTTGTGTGTGCCAAGTTTGAGTCAATTCCATGGCTGCATGAGTTCGGAATGCTTTTTGATGGCAGGGAACTATCTATCCCAGCTACTCCCAGTTGCCAAGGCATATTTTCTGATAACCTCTCCAGTATTTTGTGTTGGTCATGGGAGTTCTGTGTGCCAAGTTTGAGTCAATTCCATGGCTGCATGAGTTCAGAATGCCTTTTAATGGCAGAGAACTATATATCCCAGCAACTCCCAATTGCCAAAGTATATTTTCTGACAGCCTCCCCAGTATTTTGTGTTGGTCATAGGAGTTGTGTGTGCCAAGTTTGAGTCAATTCCATGGCTCCATGAGTTCGGAATGCTTTTTGATGGCAGGGAACTATATATCCCAGCAACTCCCAGTTGCCAAGGTATATTTTCTGACAGCCTCCTCAGTATTTTGTGTTGGTCATGGGAGTTCTGTGTGCCAAGTTTGAGTCAATTCCATGGGTGCATGAGTTCGGAATGCTTTTTGATGGCAGGGAACTATCTATCCCAGCTACTCCCAGTTGCTAAGGTATATTTTACTGATAGCCTCTTCAGTATTTTGTGTTGGTCATGGGAGTTCGTGTGCCTAGTTTGAGTCAATTCCATGGCTGCATGAGTTCAGAATGCTTTTTGATGGCAGGGAACTATCTATCCCAGCTCACAGCCTCCCAAGTTCTGTGTGCTAAGTTTGCATGGCTGCATGAGTTCAGTATGTTTTCTGATAACCTCTCCAGTATTTTGTGTTGGTCATGGGAGTTGTGTGTGCCAAGTTTGAGTCAATTCCATGGCTGCATGAGTTCGGAATGCTTTTTGATGGCAGAGAACTATATATCCCAGCTACTCCCAATTGCCAAGGTATGTTTTCTCACAGCCTCTCCAGTATTTTGTGTTGGTCATGGGAGTTCTGTGTGCTAAGTTTGAGTCAATTCCATGGCTGCATGAGTTCAGAATGCTTTTTGATGGCAGGGAACTATCTATCCCAGCTACTCCCAATTGCCAAGGTATGTTTTCTGATAACCTCTCCAGTATTTTGTGTTGGTCATGGGAGTTGTGTGTGCCAAGTTTGAGTCAATTCCATGGCTGCATGAGTTCGGAATGCTTTTTGATGGCAGAGAACTATATATCCCAGCTACTCCCAATTGCCAAGGTATGTTTTCTCACAGCCTCTCCAGTATTTTGTGTTGGTCATGGGAGTTCTGTGTGCTAAGTTTGAGTCAATTCCATGGCTGCATGAGTTCAGAATGCTTTTTGATGGCAGGGAACTATCTATCCCAGCTACTCCCAGTTGCCAAGGTATATTTTACTGATAGCCTCTTCAGTATTTTGTGTTGGTCATGGGAGTTGTGGTTGCCAAGTTTGAGTCAATTTCATGGCTGCATGAGTTAAGAATGCTTTTTGATGGCAGGGAACTATATATCCCAGCTACTCCCAATTGCCATGGTATGTTTTCTGATAGCCTCTTCAGTATTTTGTGTTGGTCATGGGAGTTCTGTGTGCCAAGTTCGGACCAGGTCTGTAATTTGTGGGGGATCTCAGTGTTCTGTGGAAGTCAGAGCTGAATTGGTTGAAAGTACTGCAAATCCCATCATCCGTTGTCCATACTCCCCCAAACATATTTTTTCTGATTAATCACAGTGCTTTATTTATGTTGAATTTGTAACAATGAAAACACATCCTGCATATTAGATATTTACATCACGATCCGTAACAGTAGCAAAATCACAGTTATAAAGGAGCAATGGAAATAATTTTATGGTTGGGGGTCAGCACAAAATGAGGAACCATATTTAGGGGTCACTGTGTTAGAAAGGTTGAGAACCACTGTTCTAGGGATTTTATTTTGGCTTCAAACCCTGTCTGCTTCTGGGGTAAAAGCTGTACCTGCTCTTTAGTGTCTTTAACCTCAAGAGTAATATGTCCCATAGAGTTTTGCTGCCCTTGGATCATTTCCATCCATTTATCCAGCTTGGAATCGGTGGAATTGAGGGTCTCTGAAGCCATTTGAACTGCTGTGTCCCTTGCACTCTGTTTCCCCATCCGCTCGACTGCCAGATGGCCTTTATCTCAGGCAACTCCTGACAGCTCCTAGCGGCAGTGGTTGCTTATCTCGGGGAGCTTTCGGGAGTTTGGAGATAGCTTTTGAATGCCTCAATTATTTCAGATATGGCAGAAAAGAAAGCAATTTTGTTCTATAGTCTCTTGGCCATGCTTCAAGTCTATTTTCAGCTCTTTCGACCTTGGGTAAGTTATATTTAACTCGCTTTTCCACGGAGAAGCTCTGCAGCGGGTCCGGTCAGCAAAAGTGCATGCTCTGCCCCATCGATTCTATGATCATATCTATCCCGCTTCCATTCCCTTAAAAGGAGACCCAAAGCTGATAACAATAAAAGCAACACAGGATATAATTTAAAACCGACAAACACACACATCAAAATTAAACATTCACACTATTAAAAATAAAAAGTTAAAACCAATTAGAAACCTGTCCTGAGCCATCCCGGCAAAAGTATGCAAGCCCAACCAGTCACCTTGTTGGCAATTAAAGTAATAATGTAAGTGTGGCTGAAGCACCTGCTGGACGCTTTCAATTGGGTCCAGTCTCAGCTCAACTGGCAGGCAATCCTCAGTAAAACCCCTGCAAATGGACTTCCAGGGCCAAATAATTTATTTATTTATTTCCACCATTTTTACCCCACTTCTTCTCAACCCCCGAGGGGGGACTCAGAGCGGCCTAACAACAGCAACAATTCGATGCCAAAAACACAGTATACATATAATAGAAAACCAAAAACAGTCAAAATTAAAATACATTAAAATACAGTTAGCATTAAAATACATTAAAATACATCATATACTTTACATAAGTTTTAAAAAAGTATTCCATCCATAATAGAAGCATTGGGTCATGTCCACCAGTTTGCCATTTCAATCCAATCTAAAGTGCTGTATCGTGCTAATGTGCAAACGCCTGGTCCCATAACCAAGATTTCACCTTTTTCCTGAATGCCAGGAGGGATGGGGTTGATCGTATATCAATTGGGAGTGCATTCCACAGATGGGGAGCCACCACCGAGAAGGCCCTATCTCTCGTCCCCACCAACCGCATTTGAGAAGTAGGCGGGAGCGAGAGCAGGGCCTCCCCAGATGATCTTAAATTACGAGGTGGGACGTAGCGGCTGATGCGTTCGGACAAGTAAGCTGGGCCAGAACCGTATAGAGCTTTAAAGGACAAAACCAGCACTTTGAATTGAGCTCGGAATTGGATCGGCAGCCAGTGGAGCTGACACAACAGGAACTGAAAGAAGGAGGGGCCTGTGGTGGATGCAGTGAACTTGATGGCTTCCTTCCTACTTCCTTAGCCATAGCACAAACATCACCTTTAGCACAGCATTTTAGTTTTGGCTGCAATATTGTTTCCTCAGTAAATGCAGACTTTTGCCTTTCCTTTCCTTTACAATTTTAAAGTTGTCCCGTCCTTGTTGCCTTTCTCTAAACCTGTTGCAGTTTGTCAATGTCCTTTCTAAAATGGGCTGAATTGAGCAGAACTGGGCAGGAATCATGTCCTCCTTCCCACCCCACCGTTGCTGGACTGCAATCCTCTGTCTTTCTGAGTGGGAAGGGTTGATGGGAGTTGGAGTGCAGAACGTCTCGAGGGTATCAGGATTCCCACTCACCCTGGGGGTCCATCCATGCGTCTCCTCTACAGCCACTCTCTGATGTATTGGTGTCAGTGTCAAACGTTTTTCCGGTTAGCTTTTGACTGTTGCTTAATTTTAAATGATGTTCTTTGTTTCTTCTACTGTTTTATGCTTTTATGTGATTGTGAGCCGCTCCGAGCCCTCAGGGAGTGGTGGCATACAAGTTCAAATAATAAAATAAATAAATAAGTAAAGTTTGCATTTTCCTTTTTTCCCTCTTTGCATTTGTTCTGACTGAAGTTACATACCTTTGTGGTATACAGTAGGTTGTGTAAAAATGCAATATGTCAAGGAACTTTGCGGCCAAATGTGCTCTCAGTGTCTCCATGTGGGGCAGGGATCACGCTGCAGGGAAAGAGAGGATCAGGAACATTTTTTTCTTGAGTTGGGTGGAAATGAAGTATTTTTCTCACAAGACGGATCACTTGGGATGGTCTGCCCATACAGGTGGTCACTCAAGTTCTGAATTGGTACGCGAGAAAGCCAGATCTAGACAGAAAACGCTTTGCAAGCTGAGCCCTTTCTGTGCTGACCATATTGTTAGAAGTCTTCCTTTGCAAAGGCTGGATTCCACTCTGAACACACTGCAGTGGAAACAATCGCATACAGAGAACCTTGGGCCACTCTCCCCTTTGCAGGGCTCGCTCTTTGTTGGGCAAGTGTTAAAGTACTTCTCAGCAGGCAAAGGCTCTTCTCAATAGGACCCCTCTTTCTCTCTTCTTCCCCTGCCTTTGCTACAGCACTAAGCTTTTGCTCTTATTGTTCAATGAGAGATTTCTGTGCTCTGCTCCTGATAAGTTTTTCCTCTCACTTCTCTGGCAGGTAACCTCTGAATGAACCTTGTGAAGAACACTTCCCGTTGCCTGACGTCTGAAATAAAAATACAAAGCACACACAAGAACAAGAAATAAGTTGGATAAATTATATTTCAAGCTGCATAGCTGTGTATTCAAGGAGGAAAGGGAGGATTGTGCTGTGAAAAGTGGGGCTTGGTAATTTATTTATTCAAATGGACTAGAGCAATACAAAGATTGAGAAGAGGAAATCAGGAGAACATATCTGTGACCTTCTACCATAATATTTGGATCATAAAGGTGAAAGAATGGAAAATCTCAATTCCTTGTCAAAATCGCACACAGGGGAGAAGCGACATACTTGTATGGAATGTGGGAAATGTTTCACTTGGAGAAGTTATCTTACTAAACATCAACGAACTCACACAGGAGAGAAGCCTTATAAATGCATGGAATGTGGAAAGAGCTTTAGTCATAGTGGGAGTCTGCGTATCCATCAAAGGACCCACACAGGGGAGAAGCCACATAAATGCATGGAATGTGGAAAGAGCTTCAGTGAAAGTAGGACTCTGCGTATCCATCAAAGGGTTCACACAGGGGAGAAGCCGTATAATTGCATGGAATGTGGAAAGAGCTTCAGTCAGATTGGGAATCTGCGTACCCATCAAAAGACCCACACAGGAGAGATGCCATATAAATGCATGGAATGTGGAAAGAACTTCAGTCAGATTGCGAATCTGCATAGCCATCAAAGGACCCACACAGGAGATAAGCCACATAAATGCATGGAATGTGGAAAGAGCTTCAGTCACAGTGCGAGTCTGCGTACCCATCAAAGGATCCACACAGGGGAGAAGCCACATAAATGCATGGAATGTGGAAAGAGCTTCAGTCAGAGTGGAAAGCTGCGTATCCATCAAAGAACCCACACAGGGGAGAAGCCACATATTTGCATAGAATGTGGAAAGAGCTTCAGTCAGAGTGGAAAGCTGCGTATCCATCAAAGAACCCACACAGGGGAGAAGCCACATAACTGCATGGAATGTGGAAAGAGCTTCAGTCAGAGTGGAAATCTGCGTATCCATCAAAGGATCCACACAAAGGAGAAAGCACATATCGTATCTACTTGAGTATAAGCCAACCAAATATAAGAAGAGGCACCTAATTTTACCACAAAAATAGGGAAAACTTACTGACTTGAGTATAGGTCGAGGGTGGGAAATGCAGCAGCTATTAGTAAACTTCAAGAATAAAAATAGATACCAATAAAATTGCATTAATTGAGGCATCTATAGGTTAAATGTTTCTGAATTATTGCATAAAACTGTAATTTAAGATAAGACTGTCCAACTCTGATTAAATCATTATTCTATCCTTCATCAGTGTAAATGTATCCTTCCAGTAATAATAAATAGGGTAAAATAATAAATATAATAATAATAACAATGGAGTAAAATATTTAATGTATTAATAATAATAAATAGGGTAAAACAATAAATGTAATGATAGCGTAATAATAACAATAAGTAGAGTAAAATAATAAACATTTTAATAATAAATAGGGGAAAATAATCAACAGAATAAAATAATAATGATGGTATTAATAATAGCAATAATGATAGAGTAAAATAATAAATGTAATAATAATAACACAGTAAAAGAAATGTAATAATAATAAACTAAAATTATAAATGTAACCGCAACAACAAATACAACAATAACAATCAAATTATCGCCATAGTTTATTTTAACGACAGTATACATTTTGAGGAAAATGCTGTGTGTATATGAATAATAAAAAGTGGGAAAGACTGACTTGGGAAGGGGGTGGAAAAGAAGGACTGGAAATGGGAAAAAGTTGGAATGGGAAAGAGCGTTTGAAAAAGTGGAAAAATGAGGTCTCTGGAAAAGTAAGACAGATTGGGGTGGGAAGGGAGCAAATGGAGAAGGAGGAAAGATTGGGGTGGGAAAGGGGAGCTGGAAACTGGGAAAGGTTGGGATGGGAAGGTGGCTGGGAAATGGGAAACTGCATTGGGGAAAGAGGCAAGACAAATGGGAAAGGTGTGGATAAATCCCATTTCCACTGTAATACTGAAAAGGCAGATCAATTGGTGGTACAAAATAAGACAAATGCAACCTCATAGATTACCAGCTATATGCCTACTAGAACAAGAAAACCACAAAGAGTGGTCATCATGGCTGAACAGACTTGGCCACACGGTCAGCAGGCTAGGGGCAAAAGTGTGCTCAATTGTATATCAAAGAGCTCTTGACATTGCTGCACAAAACGATCAAATGATCATAATGCAAGCTAGAGCCACATCATACCTGGCTAATTTTAAATGTAATGTGGGCATGGGAATTTATCTTTCCTTCATGCTACCTCTATATATCAAAAAAAACTTTTTACCAGGGCTAGATTCGAGCAGCTCGACATTATGTCCAAGCTGGGGTGACATCAGAAAATTCCCTATATGAGGAGAACCTCTGGGTGTCGTGAGGTAGAGGCAGAAGTGGAGGACTCAGACCATTTCTTCCTAAAATGCCCCTATTACAACAGGATTCGACTTTATTATCTGGAGCCTCTTTTGGAGAACTAATTTGTGGGGTCCCCTCTGTTATTTAACATCTATATGCGACCACTTACCCAGCTGGTGCGCAGCTTTGGGCTTGAGTGTCACCAGTACGCTGATGACACTCAGCTCATTCTGAGGATGGAGGGCCGACCCGACTCTGTACCCGATAATTTCCATCTCTCCCTTGAAGCTGTTACTGGATGGCTGCGAGCCAGTAGGTTGAAGGTAAATCCAGCGAAGACGGAGTTCCTTTGGCTGGGTCACCCGGGTGGTGGGGAACTCCAGCTGCCAACCCTGGATGGTGCGGATTTATGCCCGTTGTCTTCTGTAAAAAGCCTTGGAGTCCATTTGGACACTCGGCTCTCCATGGAGACCCAGGTCTCCATGGTCAGCCGAGTTGCGTTTTTCCACCTCCGCCAGGCTCGGAAGCTGGCCCCCTACCTGTCCCGCTGCGATCTGGCCACAGTGATCCAAGTGACTGTCATCTCAAGGTTGGACTACTGTAATGCTCTCTACATTGGCCTACCTCTGTCGGTAAGCTAGTGCAAAACGCCGCAGCCTGCATGCTCACAGGCACGCCTGTGGGCTACCGTATTACACCGGTGTTGCGGGAATTGCACTGGCTGCCTATTGAATTCTGGATCACTTTCAAAGTGTTAGTCTTGACTTTCAAGGCCTTGTATGATCTGAGGCCAGTGTACCTGAGGGACCGCCTTACCCCATACTGTCCCACGAGATCACTGAGATCTGAAGACAAAGATCTACTGGTTCCGAGCGCCAAAGCCTATCGCCTCACGTCAACGAGGAGAAGGGCATTCTCCATCATTGCCCCCACGCTTTGGAATTCCTTGCTGCCGGAGGCCAGGTCACTCCGTGACCTTCTGGCTTTTCGGAAAGCCTGTAAGACCTGGCTATTCCGGCAGGCTTTTGTAACTGAGTTAGTTTAGATACATGCTAGTTGAGCAAATACTGCTGCTCAATGTAACCTTTTAATGTTTTTTATTGCTGTTGCTATTGTGGGGTTTTATTGTTTTACCGTTTTATGCATTATTGTACCTGTTGTTTCCCAAACCTGTGAGCCCCCCCGAGCCATCTGGGAGTGGCGGCTGAGAAATCCAATAAATAAATAAATAAATAAATAAAAAATAAAACTATACTCACCTAGAGAACAAGGAGAAACTGCACATTCTCCTACAGGGTTCAGATAAAAATTCTTTATCTGATTTTTTTTTACGCAAAAAGCGCTGGCCATCCGCGAGAAGATGAAAGCAGAGAGCTCAGACATCACTGCCATCAATGTAATTTAATATGATATGTTTACTAGTTTTACTTACCCTTGTCCTCTCAACTTTTATTCTAAGTAATTAATTAATGTTTAATATTTTAAACAAGAAGTTTTGTAGATAGGAGTGGGTTTAGCACGGTGGTATGTAGGTAAGTTCTGTATTCACATTGGCATTTACTGTATGTATGTGTATGTTCTGTATTATTTGATATGATCAAAATTGACTAATCAATAAAGAATTTATATACTTATATACTTAAATCAGAAAGGTTGGGATGGAGAGTGGAGAGAGAGGGGCAGGGGAAAGGGGTAGTAAAGACTAGGGTAGGAAGGGAGGAACTAGAAAAAGGGAAGACGGGGGTGGGAAAGGGGTGCTGGAAATGTGGGGGAAAGACTAAGGGAGGAAGGCGTCACCTGTCCCATCCAAGGCAGGACCAGGCCCTGAGTCGCCTCCTCTCTACCTGAACACTTGAGTACTGGCCGTGGATATAAAACTTCCTGACTGTGAGAGCCGTTCAGCAGTGGAACTCTCTGCCCCGAGTGTGGTGGAGGCTCCTTCTTTGGAAGCTTTTAAACAGGCTGGATGGCCATCTGCCGGGGGGTGCTTTGAATGCGATTTTCCTGCTTCTTGGCAGAAAGGGGTTGGACTGGACGATGACGCACGAGGTCTCTCCCGACTCTAGGATTCTATGGAACGAGATTGGGACCTACGACTAATCCACTAGTTATTACAATGAGGGGACATTTGTTTATTGTGTGTTTTAGGAATGAGTTTCCTCTATTTAGAAACGGAAGAGTGAATCTAGAACAGCATTTAAAGTGAGTAAATGCAGATAAAAGTCAGCGTGCAGCAAGAGTTTTGTTGATCCGTTGTTCTCTTAGTTTTCTTATGTAGGTGTGTGTTGTTCAGTCTTTCATGTTTGTTAAGGATTCATTTTTTAAAATCCCAAAATTGTAATTTGTATAAAAATGCTTTCCTTTTTTGCCTTTGAATAAATATTATTTTGACAAAACAGTGTGTGATGTGACAGCTACAAATGCCAATGTGATTCTCGGCTGTGCCAAGAGGAAACATCGTGTCCACACCCAAGGAAGTCATGGCCTACTTTTTCCTGCTTTGCTCAGACCTCATCTGGAATCGCTCTCTCTCGAATTCTGGGCCTCAGTACAACTCAAGGCGGAGGTGGCCAAACCGGAATATCTCCAAAGGTGGGCTGTAGGGAATGGCTGAGGGAGCTGAGTGTGTTTAACTTAGAGCAGTGGTTCTCAACCAGTGGGTCTCTCCCCAGGTGTCGTGGCCTACAACTCCCAGACATCCCGGCCAATTGACCAGTTGTGAGGATGTCTGGGAGTGGAAGGCCAAAATGCCTGGGGAGAGAGATGTTGTTCCAAAAAACAGGGTTTGATGTAAAGTAGAAAACGCAGCAGAGAAGCAGTTAAAAAGGGTTCACAGCAAATGTGGCATATGAGGACTCAAACTGGAAATAATGCATCTGAGCAAACAAGCCATGTTATTAAAGCATTTCTACTTTATTGTAGAAAGCAACAGAAAAGCAGTAATACACATGCAACAGCATGCTTAACAAATTAGAACAGGAGAAAAATACCATGAGGCACACAAAATGGATGGCATACAGCAGAAGACTAACAGCAACTCTAAACTCCTCCCTTCTTCATCGCTGTGATTGGAAGAGAGAGTGAGCCAATAGGCAGAGCCTAGCAACAGTGTTTCTAACCTTCTGACTATATTATTATTCTACCGCTAGATGGCGCTCATGAGAGAGGAAATCTGCTTACTTCTATCCTGCATCTACTCTCATAAGACACAAAACACATTCATTTAGACATATTGAACTACAGCATTTTGCTATTAATTTCAACAAGAGAGACCCACAGGTTGAGCGCCACTGGCTGAGAGAAAGCCTTCCGGCTGATAAGAGTGGAATAGAAATAACATAAATAAATAAATGTTATGATATACAGTAAGTGCAGGCCAGCTTATGTGTCGTCTGAGCTGAGGCGTTGCAATAGTGACGCAACCAGCTGTTAGAGTGCGTTTGAGTGAGAGAAGCCAAAGGGGGGGAGCTAACTGCCACTTGGGAGGGGCGGCCATTTTGAAAGAGCGAGTTTCTTTCAGTCAGTGGACAAAAGTGGAAGTTGGGTCCTGGTGTGTGGAGAGACCGGACCCAGGGGTTTAAGCCTTCAGCCTGTGTGTCTATGACAGAGTCCGTTGCACCTGTTTGAATTAGTAATGAGCCTGGCAGAAACCCATAACTTCAGTGGGGGAGCTGAAGGGAGAAAAAGGCAAGCCGGTGCCTTGAATTATCAGTTAAGAAAAGAAAGCGACTTCACAGGGAAATAAGTTTGAAACCAGTCTGGTGGAAGTAAATGCCATAATGAGAGCTTGGCACACTTGGAAACTGTTTATAACTAAAGTCAACTGTAACAACATTTTAAGGAATACAGAATAACCATCCAATGTACACCTGTGAATCCTTAAATATTTCATCGACCAGTTCTTTATAATTAAGACTCATGTCCATTTATTGAGGAGAAGATTTACCTCAGAAGAAGGCGGCTGAAGATATTGGAAGAAAAGATTCTGGTTGGGGAAAGGAGTCACTCCTTTTAGAAAGCGTCTCAAGTAGAAACATTAGAAAAGGCTAACCTCAGCTACACGCACCACCACTACTTTAGTCTCCTCATTGCCCTGGTTATTTTTATTTATTTACTAGCTTGGGGACCCGGCCCTGCCCGGGTTATTTGAGAAAGGCATTGTGTGCTAAGGTTGGTCCTTATCAGATGTTTACGTGGCTTGCAGTGGTCTCAGGAAGCTAGTGAAGGTACTGCAAGTCCCATTGGCCATGGTCCATCCCCCTCCCAACAGCACCAGGATGTAGAGTGGGTCATGTGGGCTTTGTGTGCCACGTTTGGTCTTGATCATTCATTGGATGAGGGTCGCAGCCGTCTCGGAAGGTGAGTGAAGGCACCTCAAGTCCCATCATCCATGGGCCATCCTCCTTCAAACTGCACCAGGATGTAGAGTGGGTCATGGGGGCTCGGTGTGGCAAGTTTGGTCTTGATCAGTCATTGGATGAGGGTCACAGTGCTCTCAGGAAGTGAGTGAAGGTACTTCAAGTCCCATCATCCGTGGTCTGTCCCACACAAAACTGCACCAGGATGTAGAGTGGGTCATGAGGGCTCTGTGTGTCAGGTTTGGTCTTGATCAGTCATTGGATTAGGTTTGCAGCAGTCTTGGAAAGTGAGTGAACTTCAAGTCCCATCATGCATGGTCTGCCCTCCTCCAAACTGCACCAGGATGTAAAGTGGGTCATGGGGGCTCTGTGTGCCAAGTGTGGTCTTGATCAGTCAGTGGATGAGGGTAGCAGTGGTCTGGGGAAGTGATTGGAGGTACTTCAAGTCCCATCATTCATGGTCTGCCCTCCTTCAAACTGCACCAGGATGTAGAGTGGGTCTTGGGGGTTTTGTGTGCCAAGTTTGGTCTTGTTCTGTCTTTGTTGGGAGCCGCAAAGTGTTTTGGTCTGAAGGCCTTTGCCTTATCCCCCTCTGGCAGTTTAGAGTGTCGGAATGTTCGTGTTGGCTGGCCAATTAGAGGCGTTATGCAAATGCTCCCTCACTGGGAACCAATCATGTTGTCAGAATGTAGAGGCCGGGAGCCAATCAGAACGCTGCCACATACATACATACATACATACATGCATACATACATACAAACAAACATTTCACTTTATTATATATGGACTCAGAAAACCCAGTTCAAAGCAGATACGGTGGGTTGTTCTGCCTTAACATTCAGGGTTATAAGCCTGTGAGGAAGTTCCCTGGGTTATGTGAGTCGCTTTGCAGACATCTGAATAAACTTCCATGCTATTTTCTTTGAACCAGATTATATGAGCGTGGACTCGGATAACCCAGTTCAAAGCAGATACGATGGGTTTTTCTGCCTTAACATTCAGGGTTAGAAGCCTGTGTGGAAGGTCCCTGTGTTATCAGAGTCCCTTTGCAGACATCTGAATTAAATTCCATGCTATTTGCTTTGAACCAGATTATATGAGTGTGGACTCAAAAACACCCAGTTGAAAGCAGATATGGTGGGTTGTTCTGCCTTAACATTCAGGGTTATAAGCCTGTGTGGAAGGTCCCCTCAGTGGCAATCAATGCCCTCTGTCTGGTGCCTTAGAATGTAGGAGTGCCGAGGCTGGCCAATTAGAGTCATTTATGCAAATACTCCCTCAGAATGTAGAGGCTGGGAGCCAATCAGAAAGCTGCCACATACATACAAACATACAAGCAAACAAACATTCCGCTTTATTATACATACAGATATATTTTTTATTTATCTTTTGGGTTGTAGGTTTTTCGGGTTATATGCTTCACAGCCTCTGAGGATGCTTGCCATAGATGCAGGCGAACGCCAGGAGAAAATGCCTCTAGAACATGGCCAAACAGCCCAAAAAACTTACAACAACCCACTGATTCCATATTGTCGAAGGCCATGAAAGCTTTCGACAATATTTGTCATTTGTTGGTCGTATTTTACGGAGGCCTTGCCATTATTGTCTGCATATGTGATCCATCACCATCCTTGTTGTGTGAACTTATTGTGTTTGAGAGTATCTACATATATTAAAAGAAGACCTGGACATCGTTATAAGCAGCAAATAAATCAAGAATAAAACCTCCATGTTGGAACTCAAGGCTGTTGCTTCCAAGAGATGAGCTCCTTTCCAAAGCCAGAGGCTGTGACACTGTGACCAGAACTCTGCGCTGACAAGCAGACCATTATAGAGAGGAGGGGACCTCCCACTCACTGCCTCCCCACCCCAGCGTGCGCTTCCGTTCTTACTTGCCACTTGCCCTTTCTGCTCTAGAGTAAGAGGCGCTCACAACCTGAGGATCACAACCAGACACAGTGGAGACATCTGCCCTTGTGCTTGGCTGCTCTGCTGCTGAATACGCACACCCAGTGTGAGACACATCTCACCACGTTAAGACAATGGATGTGGCTCTGAATGAGACAGGCCGCATTATCACAGGATGGTTACGCCCCACACCACTGGAGAAATTATACTGTTTAGCCAGTATTGCACCACTGGGAAATGTTTTTGTGTGTCAGGAGCAACTTGAGAAACTGCAAGTCCCAAAAGGATAGTAGAACAACGTCCTTGCAGATGGCCAATTCTGTCACACCAGAAGTGACTTGCAGTTTCGCCGGGAAGCAGCAGCCAACAGTGAAAGGACCAGGGCAGTGACATATCCGGGCCATCCCCCGTAGATAACCCAATGATGTCCCCGCGGGGCGTACTGTGCCCCCCTCCTTGCCCCGCTCTCTCTCTCCTGGGCCCACCCCCTCCCGGGCCCACCTCGCCCAGCCTGAGCCCAGCAGTCCTTCCTGGCCTAGCCTTCCAAGGCCAAAAAGGTTGTCCAGGCCCGGTCTACATCCACCGTTGGTTGGGTTCAGAATGCTTTTTGGATATGGGTGAACTGCAACTCCTGGAATTCAAGGTAAATTCCCTCCAATTATTGATTTATTTATTTATTAACTTCACTTATACCCTGCAACCATCTCCCCAAGGGGACTCGGTGCGGCTTACATGAGGCCGAGCCCAACAACACATAATAACAACATAACATCAATTATAAAACAATACTATCAATAAAATTCAAACATAAGTAATAACATAGTTTAAAACCATTTCGGGCGAGCCAAATGTGAATATTAAAATTTTAAAATAAATAAACGCGGGATGCAGACAGAGGTAGATTGTATATAACAGGAAGGTTTCAAGGACAATGTGGGGCAGACACCCAACCTGTGATTACCCCAGTAGTGGTTTTTTTGTTTTTGTTTTTTTTTGCTGTGATGGTGGGAATCATCCTCATCCTCTTTCTTTATACCCCGCCATCTCCCCCCCAAGGGGATTCAGGGTGGTTTCCAAACAAAAAAGTGGCAAACTTCCAATGCATGAATGGAAACAATCAAACTCAATCAAACCAATGAATACAACGACATCAATAGAAAATTATAATAACTAACAAAGTAAATAAATGAAACGCGTTTTCAAATAATTAGTTAAAAAGTAGAATAAAATCTCATCAAGTACATTGACATCATAATAAAACCTGATTGCTAAAATGCATTAAAAATATGAAATGGTTTACAACCACCAAGAGAGCCTTCATGGGATCCCAGCATCTGACTAGGATTGCCACTTTTTGATATAAGAAATAAGGGACCGTTACCTAAAAATACAGGATTGTTCACAAAAATAAGGGACACTTCATAAAAACTTGAACATCAAACCTTAGGTATAAATACTTTTATTAACAGAATAAGATCATGATTGAATGTCATAGGAATGGAAGAGGAGAGAGGAAACAGAATTTAAGGAACCCTTTAAAGGAACAGTAAAAGTGTGTAAAAAAAGAAAGAAGAAGTTAAACCCAGGCAGTGATAATAAGATGGCAACTATATGGCAAATGAATTATAATAATGATGAAAGTATAGGTAGAACACTGAGATTAATTGAAAGTAGAGGGAAAAGATTTACATATAGTAATAGTTAATAGAAATTTATTACATGCACGGATAATAGGAGTGAAGAATATGCAAAAAGAAAAATTGATTGACAAATTAATAGCGTGTGCACAAATAGTTTTAGTGAGGGGTTGGAAGGATAAAACAAAATGGACATTGCCTAACTGGTATAACTATATAATTAATATGTTAAATGTGGAAATAACAAATTGTAAATTGAACAATATAGATAAAATTGAAAAGATAATAATAACAAAGAGGATGTGGGAACCAGTTAGAAATTATTTAGAAAATGTGTTAAGAGGTGGAGTAGAAAAATTAAGACTGAGACTGATATTTCAAATGTAACCTCTGTAGTTTGATGTATAAACTGTATGTACAAGATGGAGAGGGTGGGAGAAGGGGAAAACCCCTTTAAAAAAAATGATTGAATGTCATTAAAAAACTGACTTACACCCTCTTAACAGTACATAGTATGTTTCTGCATGTTTTGTTACACCTAATGTGATGTTGCTCTGTGATTGTGATATGTTTTTATTTGATTGCTGTTTGATTCTATTTTGATGTGTTTGTTTTAATCTGTGATTCTTGGGCTTGTCCCTTTGTAAGCTGCCCTGAGTCCCCTCGGGGAGATGGTGGCAGGGTATAATAAAAATAACATTATTATTATAAAATGAACAAAGAACAAATCAACTGGAGCCATGGCAGCCAGCAGTAAGTCATGCGGTTCATGCCTTCGGCTTAACATTATTTTTCCAAAAGCTTTGGTAAGTGCATTAAACCTGGATTCTCTAGGTCAGGGGGGTAGGCAACCTTTTTTGGCCAAAGAGAGGAGCCAAGGCAGGAGCTTGCCTCCTCTCTGTAAGAAGAATCCACATGGCTCCCCCTTATAGAGAAAAGGAGGCTCTCTGTTATAGAGAAAGGTTTCTGCCCCTTTGAAGTTTGAGAATTGTGTCAGGCTCAGCTTGTTCAAAGCCAAGTTGTCTCACCAAAACTGAGGCTGCAAGCCAAAACATATTCCGCACACCAACATCCAAAGTACCGTCAATCTTTCAAGGGTTCAAGGCACAAGACACGATGCTCAAGGCTGCAGCTGAGAACCAATAATAATAATAATAATATACTTTATTTATATTCCGCTCTTCTCACCCCGATGGGGACTCAGAGCTGATTACAGGTACACATACTTAGCAGACAATCCCTGCCGTTTCCACATACACACATATAGATGAACAGAGGCAAACTCTGCCCACCAGGGGGAGCTGACGCACTCCTCGTCTCTCAGCGTTCCCAGCGTCCCTTGTTGTTCCTTCCGCATTCCTCAGCATTCCTGGAGTTTTATAATGGCCTAATAATTCAGTCAAAATTTGCCTCTCCACTTAATGTGGTACCTTTATCTCCTACTTGACAGATGCAACTGTCTTTCGGGCTGCAAAGGTCAATAGCATGCTACACTTAAAGGTCGAGCACCCACCTTGACCCGGGCAGGCCTCGAACCCATGACCTACTGGTCAGAGAGATCTTATGCAGCTGACACTTAGCCAGCTGCGCCACATTCCCGGTGCTGCAATGAGCCGATGTTGCTACCCACAGCTAAATATTCCAGACCTCAGCTATCTATACGGGTTTCTCAAGTGCTAGCAAGCTCCCACTTGAAAGTGATAAGACTTCCATTGTCTACTTGGGTTTGCTGTTGTACCTGTTCTGAAGTAGTGACCTCTTCTTCGGTCTCTGGTTGCACCTGCTTTTACTTGCTCCCTAAAGATAAAAGTAAAGGTTTCTGAGTCATTAAGAGACAAGGAAAATAGAAATTTTGAAAGGAGTAATTGGATTAAATTTCAAGATTATTGCAGGTTTGAACTTAATGTTGATCTACGTTTACAATAAAAGGTGTTCTTAGACTATGTTTTTTTCTTTTTTACTCTTACTACAGGCACTAGATAAGAATTATGAAGACTGTAAAGAAAGGATAGAAAGAAAAATAAAGCAAATACACAAATTCTAGCGAGCTTGGATGGTAAAGTTACTACACGTCATCTTCCTTATATTTCAAAGCACCACTTTCCTACCCTCCCTCCCTCCCCTAGGGTTGCCATATGTCCCGTATTCTACGGGACGTTCCGTTTCTCAGCCCCCAATATCATGTCTCATATGTTTTGGTCGTGTCCGGTATTGACAAGACAGGACAGGACAAGGTAAGGTTTAGAGTGGTCGTGGCTTTGGGACTGAGGGGAGGAAAACAAGCGAGGAGGAGTGTGCGTGCATGGTGCATGTGAGGTGAAAGAAGGCAGGAAGGAAGAAGTGACTGGGAGGGGTCAGCTCGCTTTGCTTGCCAGCCAGCAACATGGCGGCTGAGCGCGAACCTCCGCTCCCTTCTCCTCCACCTCCTCTTCTTCTTCTCCCTTCTGATTTCCCTTCCCTCCTCCTCGTCCTTCTTCTTCCTGGCGGCCTGGCCTCTTCCACCAGAGCCCTGAGGCCCTCGCTCAGCCTCTTCCTTGGCCCCCTTCTTCCCCTCTGAGAGGAGAAAGGATGCAGCCTGGCACAGAGAAAGAGAAGAGGACGAGGAGGGGGTCGCTGTCGGTCCTTCACCGCCCGGCCATGGAACTGGCCAAGTCAGTCTTCCCCTTACTGCCCCAGCCCAAAGAGGACTCCGAGGTGAGCCCGCCCTGGGTTTGTGTGTGGAGGCAACCAGGCAAGGGAGGGGAGGGTACAGGTGCCTCCCCTGCAAGGGGAGGGAGGGGAACAACAACCACAAGAAAAGGAGGTGGTCATTCTGATGTAGATCCCACCAAAAGAAGGAGACTCAAAGCTGCTTACAGGAAAACCGAGGCAATACAATTTATTGTATGTTGTTGTTGTTGTCTCTCCAGAAAGAGAGAGGTTCAATGTGGCTTACGGTAAAACAAAGGCAATACAATGTATTACTTGTATTATTATTGTTATTATTATTATGTATACCCTGCATTTTCTCTCCAGAAAGGGAGAGGTTCAAATTGGCTTACAGTAAAACCAAGGCAATACAATTTATTGTATTTATTATTATTATTATTATTATTATTATTAATACCCTGTATGAAGTGTCCCTTATTTTTGCGACAAATCCCGTATTTTTAGGTAAATGTCCCTTATTTCTTATATAAAAAGTGGCAACCCTACCTCCCCTCCCCTACGACCCCTTCCATTCCCCTCCCTTCATGGTTTCCCCTTTACACTTCTTGTTCGTCATCATTTGTTTGTAGAATCTATGTTAGGATGTCTCACATTATGGTATTAATTGTGGTTTTTAGTTGTGGAAATTTAATAAAAAATACTTTTTTAAAAAACAAAACAGGCTCTGCTCCAAAAAGCTCAGCCAACAATCGCATGGAGGAAGGGTCTGTATTCCTCTTGCCCTGGACCGACCCTCATCTGGTCAGGCTCAGGCTGAGGGCGCCCTCTCACCTCCACAGGGCTGGAGGACCTCTTGACACGGTCTGACCCAGGAGGCTGGTGGGCCCAGAGTGTGAGGATTCGAAATAGTGGGCTGACTGGAGAAAGAGAGAGATGTGTCAGCAACCGATTGGCTGAGTGTTGGCTGATTGGCTGTGCCTGTTAAGGAGAATGTGTCAGCAGGGTTCTGATTGGCTGATTGGCTGCTGCCTCTGGCTGGCTGCTGAGGCCAACCGTTCCAACTGCCGTTCTGCCCTTTGTGAGGAAACATGGCTGGCTGCCCACGGCCTTGAAGCCGGATCCTTTGGAGGCTGGAGGCATATTTTAAGGACTGATTCAAAAGGGCTCTTTCATTCCTCTCTTCCCTGCCTGGATTCAAAGAGACCGATGCATACATTGTTACCCTGGATACTTCGGTTTCTTTACTGTTATTTCTTTCACAAGCCTGAGTGACATTTTATTATACAGCAGAATATAGATTGGTTTAAATACTGAGGTAGAGCTCCTACTTACTCTGCTTATACACATTTACCAAGCCTCACACAAAGGACTTCCTGGTGGCTCTTGGGGAATTTCCCGCCACACTGGCCGATGCTCCGCTCTCTCGCTGGAATGGTGAGACGGAGAGGACAACAGGCACGATCGCTCCGGGGCGTCCAGTCTCTCATCTCAGGGCTAACCCAGCTCTTTGGTTCAGAGGAGCTGGCAGCGATGAAGCATGAGAAGAGTAGACGAGAGGACGCGTGGTGCACATCTCACAAGGAATCAGACCGAACATGGATGTGTACGTATTTAAGGTCGTATTCTGCGGCAGTGGAGGCCACAAAAATCTTCCATTGCGACTGACATTGCATCCGTGAGAAACTGTCCGGCTGAGCTGTTTCGAAGGTTGTTAAATCCTGTTTCACAAGACCGTTCGGCAACTTGCCGTGAAGCATTTGCTCAGTTCTTTGCGGATCAAATGGCTCTGATCCGTTCCGACTTGCACACCATGATTACTGCAGTCGCTAAAGATGTAGCCAGAGCGTCTGCTTGTCTGGTTTTAATGGGTTCGTTTCAATTCGTGCAACCCGAGGATGTGGACAAGACCCTTGGAGAGGCGAGGGCGACCACATGCCCCTGGGACCCCTGCCCATCTTGCCTGATAGAGCAGGTCAGAGGAGGTTGGGTAGAGTGGGTCCAAGTGGTGGTGAATGCCTCCCTTCAAGAAGGCCAAATTCCAGCCAGTTTAAAAGAAGCTGTTATGAAACCGCTGTTGGAGAAACCATCACTGGATGCCACTCAGATGGACAACTTGCGGCCATAGAATCATAGCATGACGAAATCACGAGTTCTCGAAGGCCTGTCTGTATAAATATGTCTTGCAGGCTCTGCGAAAGGAAATTAAATCTTGCAAACCCCACGTTTCTGGTGGTAGCATATTCCACAGTACAGGGGCAATGATTGAGAATGCCCTGCGCCTTGTCGAAGTTAGATGAAAAGCCTTCACACTAGGGATGTCAAGAAGGTTCTGATCCTCAGAACGGAGTGATCTTGGAGGGTTATATAGAATCAGGCGATCCCGAAGGTACACTGGCCCCAGACCACGTAAGGCCTTGAAAGTAAGAACTAACACCTTGAAAGTGATCCGGCGTTCGATCAGCAGCTAGTGCAAGTTCTGCAGTATAGGTGTTATGCGGCAACTCGCAGGCTTCCCCGCGAGCAGCCGGGCTGCAGCATTCTGCACTAGCTTCAATTTCCAGATCACGGACAAGGGTAGGCCAATGTAAAGAACGTTACAGTAGTCAAGTCTTGAGATGACCATGGCTTGGATTACCATGGCTAGGTCATTCCATGAGAGATAGGGAGCCAGACGCTTCGACTGTCGCAGATGGAAGAATGTGATTCTGCTAACATTGGAGATTTGGGTCTCAATTGATAGCAGAGGGTCCAAATGGACACCCAGGCTTTTTACTGATGATGACGGGCGTAGTGCCTCGCCATCCAGGGTTGGCAGTTGGAGTTCCCTATCGCCCGGACGGCCCAGCCAAAGGATCTCAGTCTTTGCCGGATTCACCTTCAACCTACTGGCTCGCAGCCATCCAATAACGGCTTTAAGGCAGAGATGGAAATTATCGGGTACGCAGTCCGGCTGGCCCTCCATCCCCAGAAGCTATGTACTAGTTGAGCGAGCAGTCGCATATAGATGTTAAATAACAGAGGGAAAAGGATGGCCCCCGAGGGACCCCACAAAGCAGAGGGGATCCCTTGGAAACCAGCCCACCCCTCTGCACTCGCTGCTTCCGGTTGTGGAGAAACAAGGACAGCCAGTCTAAAGCTGTCCCCCTCACTCCAGGCGGTGGGTCAAAAGATCATAATTGACTGTATCAAACGCTGCTGTGAGGTCCAATAACACAAGCAGCGCTGATCTGCCTTGGTCAAGCTGGCAACGTAGCTGGTCTGTGATGGAGACCAGCACCGTCTCCGTCCCATGCCCAGACTAGAAGCCGGACTGGAAGGGGTCTAAGCCGGCTGTGTCATTTAGGAAAGTCTGCAACTGCTCAATTGCTGCCCTCTCAATCATCTTGCCCAGAAACGACAAATTCTAACCCTGTTTTTTTCAGCAATGGAGCGACCACCGCCTCTTTCAAAACCTCTGGAAAAACTCCTTGCTCAAGGGAGCCATTTATCATATTCAACAGAGGATCATGTAGCCCATCTAGGCAAGATTTAACAAGCCAGGTTGGGCACGGATCAAGGGAGCAGGTGGTCGGTCGAGATGCAGTGACAATCCTATTGACAGCCTCTGCATCCAGTGGTTGGAACCGGTCGAAGGTGGGCCCGGCGAGTGGCCACGGAGTCTCAAGTTCGCTCACTGTATCAATTGTGGCTGGAAGGTCCCAGCAGAGGGACGAAATCTTGTTTGCAAAGAAACTCTGGAAGACTTCGGCAGTAAGAGCCTGATCATCATTATTTGGGATGGTAGGGACCATCGTTAACGACCGAATTATCCTAAACAATTGTGCCAGGCGTGAGTCAGCAAATGCTATCGTGGTGGCATAATGCAATTTCTTCGCCTCCTTGATAGCATGCTCATAAACATCCATGGACTTTTTATAAGCTGATTTCGACCCTTCGCCACGGAATTTCCTCCACACGCTCTCTAGCAGTCTCTTCTCTCGTTTCATCATCCAGAGCTCATTGGTGAACCAAGGTGAATGATTTCTACGAGATCGTAGAGGGTGTCTAGGGGCAACCTCGTCAAGTGCACTGGACAGTTTGGTGTTCCATGTGTCCACTTGCAACTCGATCGAAGTGCTGACAGGCTCCAGATCCCTCAGAGTGTTCAGGAACCTACTAGGTTCCATAAGATATAAATATCAGATATTTACTGCAACGGCAGTCCCCTAAAAGCTATTAGGAATATCCCACTTTGTGTCCCTCAACTGTAGAGGATTCTGTGCCCTTAATTTTCTTCTAAAAATTGAACACATGCTGCCACCAAATATAAAACTGTTCCACAAGCTACCTCCTTAGATGCGTGGTTTGTATGAAAGGCATTCAGAGACGTTTGCTTGGTATGAACAAAGAAAGAGGTTTATTTATTTATTCTGAACAGGCAGAAAAGCTTCATGGTTTCGGTAATACTTGTACAAAGCAATATGGTTTCAGAAGTAGTTCAGTGCTTGAGTTACAGGTTCCAGTCAAAACCTGAAAAACTTTTACTATCCCACTAAATGGTTCCTTCAATCCAAACAGCCCAAACTCCAGGGTCTGTTCAAACCAATAGTTCTGCCTTGAAGTAACTATTATATAACACAAGCAAAATTCCTTCTTCCTCCTTTTTCAAATCCCAAACTCCTTTTTCCCCCCAATCTGAAGCTTTTATTTTATTGTAGTTTTAACATATTCAGTAATTAAACATAGTTATACTTAACACTTCCCCTTAACAAATTATACAGAACATGTGTGTCTTAATGCCTGTAGTATTTCATTCTTCGGCTTCATTACATATTGTTTAATCACCCAGTGCTGACCCTTCACCTCAGACCAGCCAATTATAATACTTATTTCCAAAAATCAGTTGTTACTATTACAAGTTTGGTCCCTTTACGTTCTATATATACATATTCTATCAATTTTCTCCAAATCTTCCCAAAATCATCTTTTTTAAATAATCCTCTTTTAACCTTTATGTTTCCTGTCAGTTTATCATTTACCTTTTATTCTTTCATTTCCTTCTTTACTCCCCCTTTGGTTAATCATTTCTTCAAATTTGATAAGTTCTCTATCTCCTTTATATTTCTTTCTTATTTCCCTTAACCATCTATCAAGTTGTAGAACTTTATACCATCCAATATTCCCTCCTGAGAGCTGGTCCTTTATCTCATCATTGATTCCCAATCTTTTAATTTCGTTATTCCTTTTTCCTTAGACCATATTTTCAATATATATTTTTTTAAAAGGGGTTCTCTATTTTGTTAGACCATTTCTTCTCTAGGTTCCTAGTTTTCCCTATAAAGAAAATATATTCTAGTTTCATATCTATGTCTTCACTTTCTTCTTCTAACCATTCTAAATCCCAAACTCCTGACATTAAAATGGCTTTTTTTCAAAAAAAACTGTCCCAAAAAGAACAATCAAAAAGAACAAACTTCTTCTAACCATTCTAAAAAACTGACACAAAAGTTCAAAACCACAAAAAATGTTGAACAAGAGTTCAAAACCACAAAAAAAAGTCAAGCCAAACCCTACTTAAAGCCAAGGGAACCACATGTGTTCATCGGGAAACGTTGAAAGTTTAGTCTCCTGCACCAGAATGTCCAGAACCTGCCATTTCCCTGTTGCAACACATTTTATTAGTTTTGTCCCAGCTCTTTGGATGATTTCTCTCCTGTACATTCCCTCTGGTGGTTCAAAAAGTATAAACCCCGATAAAAACTATTTCCCACACTCCTGGCATTAGAATGGCTTCTCTCCTGTGTGGAGTCTTTTGTGTCTCACCAAGTTTGAACTCTCAGCAAAACATTTCCCACACTCCTGGCATTGGTATGGCTTCTCTCCTGTGTGGAGTCTTTTGTGTCTCACCAAGGCTGAATTCTCAGCAAAACATTTCCCACACTCCTGGCATTGGTATGGCTTCTCTCCTGTGTGGAGTCTTTTGTGGCTCACCAAATGTGAACTGCGGGCAAAACATTTCCCACACTCCTGGCATTGGTATGGCTTCTCTCCTGTGTGGAGTCTTTTGTGGTTCACCAAGTCTGAACTCTCAGCAAAACATTTCCCACACTCCTGGCATTGGTATGGCTTCTCTCCTGTGTGGAGTCTTTGTGGCTCACCAAAGTTGAACTGTCGGGCAAAACATTTCCCACACTCCTGGCATTGGTATGGCTTCTCTCCTGTGTGGAGTCTTTTGTGGTTCACCAGGTCTGAACTGTCAGCAAAACATTTTCCACACTCCTGGCACTGGTATGGCTTCTCTCCTGTGTGGAGTCTTTTGTGGCTCACCAAGGTGGAATTGTCAGCAAAACATTTTCCACACTCCTGGCATTGGTAAGGCTTCTCTCCTGTGTGGAGTCTTTTTTCACCTGCGAGCAAACATTTCCCACACTCCTGGCATTGGTATGGCTTCTCTCCTGTGTGGAGTCTTTTGTGGCTCACCAAATGTGACCTCTGAGCAAAACATTTCCCACACTCCTGGCATTGGTATGGCTTCTCTCCTGTGTGGAGTCTTTTGTGATTCACCAAGTCTGAACTGCGAGCAAAGCATTTCCCGCACTCCTGGCATTTTTTGTGTTTGGTGTTCCACTTATTTGCTGTGAAGAAGGAGAGAAACAATGTGAGTGATAAGGACTCTAGAGAATTGGTATAAGAAGGAGACTGAAATGATCCTTAAAAGAAACGGAAGAAAATAAGACATAAATGCTGCCCTCTCCCCACCCCTTGTTCAGTAAAAATGGACATTGTTTGACTGCCAGGGGCCTCTAAGTTGTTGCACTCGTTTCAGACACTTCATGACCTCATGGGCCAGCCCACGCCAGAGCTCCCTGTCAGCTGTGGCCATTTTTCCCAGTTCCTTCGAAATCAACCCTGTCTCTTTAAGGAGCAGTTCCATCCACCTTGACCTTGGCTGGCCCCTCTAAGGGAGAGGTGAGTAACATATGCTCCAGAGGCTACCTGTTCCTCAGCCCAGCCTGGCTTTTTATTCTGTCTCCTTTCTGGCGAAATGGATGACTTTTCCTTTCACATTCAAAGGCTTGCTTTTTTCTCTAGCTAAAACTTTTTCTGCTACCACACATTTGATAATCGACAGTTGCATCTGTGAAATAGGAAATGTAGGTACCGCCCATCCGGGGAGGCTACTTTAACTAATTTACGATGCCATAAAAATCTCCAGCAAGCCTGCAAAGAATGAGCAAGTACTTAATCAGGGTCACAAATGGACGGTGAAGCAACAGATCCCCAGGTGGCCAGAAGACCCTCACGAAATGCTGGAATGTTAAATTGATCACAACATTGTTAACAGCAAGGCTATTAAGAGCAAAGTATTGGAAAGGAGGGTTAAAAAAAGAAGAAACATTGAGAAAAGATGGGAGGCTGGATGGCCATCTGTTGGGGGTGCTTTGAACGGATTGTCCTGCTCCTTGGCAGAATGGGGTTGGACTGGATGGCCCACGAGGTCTCTCCCAACTCTATGATCCCAGGATTCCATGATTCCAAGCAACTCTCAGCAGAAGATGTGAAGTTCTGGTGGGACCATAAAGAAAAGAAGGACTCTGGATACGGAGAGCACAACGGGGGAAGCGAGAATAAATAAATACATGAATTATGGAGATTGTATTTTGTAATGAAATTGCATAGAAATAGAATACTATTATTATTATAATTATTAAGAAGAATTCTGGGAGTTTGCCCAGGCCTGCTCTACACAAACTGATATAAGGAGCAGGGAAACAGACGGGAAACGCTAGCCAGAGATAAGATTTGTTCCTCAAGGAAAGTCATAGTGCGAGTGTCTTTTCCTTGGGCTTGGCGTCAACAGAAGCACTGCCTTCCATTCTGGAATCCCGGCTGAAAAACAGCATTCACAAACTGGACATTACCAACTAAAAGGGAAAAGAAGCTGGAAACTAAGCCCAGAGGAACAACGGATGGGATTACGTACGTTGGCGCCCACAAAAAGATATCAAACTGTAGTTGCCCATTTTTAGCCCATAAGAGGGATATTGCTCGTCCATCCATCCATTCCTTTCTCATTTAAATGCAATCTATTATATACGAGTTTCAAATATTGTCAGGAGATAGGTTTCTTTCTTTTATTATCAAAGCTTGATGTTGTATTGTCTAAGTCAAGCATGTAGCCGATGAACATGTAGCCGATGGAGAGCAGAGAGGCGTGCTGGCTGGGATCCTGCATTTGGAAACAGAAATCCCCACCAGTGAGGAAGCCTTACCAAGAGAGTCGACCATCCAACGAATCTCCTCCATGATCTGCTCGTGCACGGCTTTCTGAGCAGGATTCAGGAGAGCCCATTCCTCCAAAGAGAAATGGACATCCACGTCCTCAAAAGACGATTGGGCCCTGGTGGAAAAAGGGAAATAAGGGAACCCAAGAAAAATAATCACAAGAATCTCTTTGAAATGACTGACATGGATCTTGGTTCAATCTTTTCTGTTTCAAAGGATGTTTGATGACTGAGATTGCAACCAATGGCCCCAGGCAGCTCCAGCCCTCCTCTCCCAGGAATCCTTCTGTTTACCTGGTTCAGTTCCACTCCCTCACAAAGAGGAAGAAGCGACTCTGGATTCGGCAACATCGTTCCAGCCTCTAGGAAAGAGATAACAAGGTGCGGAAAGTGGTCACATAAGTATGTCTCAGAGGTAACAACAACGGTTCTTAAAAGAAATCAATGAGGAAATGACCCCATGAAGACAGAAGCGTTTTAGAGTTTAGGTCTTTTTTTCTCAAGCAGTGATTTAAGTAGCTTGTGTTGAAAGGAGTCCTGAGCTTGGTATTTCAATGGACTCAAGTTATTCTTTTTTGTCTGCTTGTCTTCCAGCCCAGTTTCAGGGCTCATCTTTGCTTCAGGTTTCACCCGGGAACATACCATACAGCTGATCTTTCTGTCCCACCCAACAGTATGGAAACGTAGAAACTGAACAAGAAAACTCCAAATCACACTGAAATCACACCTTTTGCAACCAAATCATACCTATATACTTACAAGCCGAAATTATCCTATACGTATGCCTTCTCTAGCTCAAACCAATTGTGAGTGTGCTACAATCCCCTGAAGGGCAATTTGCATTAGCATAAAATACTAAAACTCTCACAAGGGCTCCTCCTTACCCTGCAAGTAAGCAGCCCCGTCTCCTTTCTGCTTGAGCTCCTTCTGCTGGAGGCTCTGGGTGGTGCCTGAGTGAGATTTTTCTGATTCAGGGACGTCAGAGTGGACTTCCATGCAGTTATTTTGGGCCTGGAAGAACACAGAGTATTCCAGAAGTAGTATGATGAATTTTTTTTAAAAAAATCACAGCGCTATGTGCAAAAACTGCACAGACTTTTTAAAAAGAATAAATCTGAGTTTGAAACAAATGACACAATCCCCCTTCCATCATTTTCAATGTGATATCTGGGTCAAGAAATTTGGATAGAGCAGCAACTGAGTTCACAGTGGCTCTGGAGGTGAGAGCAGGAGGGGCAGAGCAGGTGAGAAAAGAGGCCGAGAGAGCAGAGCCTGGCTTCTCCCTCACATCAGCCCCATCTTGGAAGGAAGGCAAGATGTACGTTTAACCTATCCATCAGTCCCAATGGGAGTGAAACCAAGAGGAAATGCCTCACCTGTCCTTCCTGCTTCTCGTCCTCTGCCCGACTCAGGAGGAAGCCTTCCACCAGGGCCACCGCCTGGGAACTGGTCTCTGCCCCACACTCTCGGACCCAGCTCCCCATCTCTGGGGGCAGGATGTCCAAGAACTGCTCCAGGATCACCAGGTCCAGCATCTCCGCCTTGGTGTGTTGCTCTGGCTTCAGCCACTGACTGCAGAGAGAGTGGAGGCGGCTGCAAACCTCTCTGGGCCCCTCGCCCTCTCGGAAGGAGGACTGCCTGAAGCGCTGGTGCTGTGTCTCGGAGCTATAAAGGTCCACTCTCAGGAACTTAGGTGTAGTTTTCCCCCAGGATGCTGCACTGCTCCCAAGTCCTGCTTCAGGTCCAGGTGAGATGGGTCTCTCCATGTTGGAATCACTGTTTGTCGAAGAAGCAAACTGGATCCAAGATGCTCTTCCTGGCTCGTCTTTCTTTGGAAAGAATTCCCTCAACAGGCTCTGAATGGAAAAAGGGAAGACGCAAATTTAAGAGGTGCCCAAATAAAGAAAGATAAAATTAACGTCAAGGCCTTTGCAGACGACATGGTTTTGATTATTGAGAATCCAGTAGACTCCATAACACATTGGCTAGAATTAAAGTAGAAGAATTTGGAAGGGTGGGATTCAAAATAAATAAAGATAAAACATAGATATTAGTTAAAATATATCAGAAGAAAAGAAACAGGTTCTACAGAAGAAAACCAGAACAAAAATATCAAATAAGGTAAAATATTTAGGAATAATTCTGACCTCCTTTCCTTCTCTCTCTCGCTCTCTTCCAATGGCTCCAGGGAAGCCATGAGAGGGCGAGGGCAATGGTGCTGGCCTCCTTCATTGCTTCTCTCCCTTTCCTTCTCTCTCTCGCTCTCTTCCAATGGCTCCAGGTAAGCCATGAGAGGGCGAGGGCAACAGTGCTGGCCTCCTTCCTTCTCTCCCTTTCCTTCTCTCTCTCGCTCTCTTCCAATGGCACCAGGGAAACCATGAGAGGGCGAGGGCAATGGCACTGGCCTCCTTCCTTCTCTCCCTCTTCCAATGGCACCAGGTAATCCCACCATTCCTAACAGCCCCAGGCCCTTTCCTTTTCCCCTCCCCTGCAGCTGAATTTTTGGAGGTCAAGTCCAAAACACCTGGGAGGGCCAAAGTTTGCCTAGGCCACAGCCTCGAGGAATCATGGCCTCTTCCTCCTCCTTTGTATGTAGAAGGAGAACTACAAGGCTCAAAATGCTTTGAGAGGCCTCTCTGCCACCATCATGGGGAGGGGGCTTCACTGTGCAGATATACTGGTTGTTGGATTGGCCCAGCATTTCCATGTCCTTATATGCTGTGTCCAGGTTGGTTCATCAAGTGCTCCGCATACCCTGGGCAACGTCTTTGTAAATGGCCGATTCTCTCACACCAGAAGCGATTTGCTTCTGACACAATAAAAAAACCCCCCAGCTTGGCTCTCATTTGGCTCCTGTCGAACCTCATAGAGTTTGTTAAGGTTAAGATGGCAGTGCTCGAGTTGGTTTGTAAATGGAGGTGCAGACTATTTGCAGAACCGCATCTCTGTTTACAAACCAGCTTGAGCACTCTGATCTGCAGAGGAGGCCCTGCTCTCGGTCCCATCCCCATTGCCTCAAGCACGGCTGGTGTGAATGAGAGAGGGGGTCTTCTCTGTGATCGCTCCCCACCTCTGGATCTCCCTTCCAAAAGAACTAAAAACTGCCCCCTATCTCCTCGCTTTAAAAAAGTTGCTTAAAAAAATCTATGCACTCTGGTGTATGTCTCGACATACCATAATCTAAGATATATTAAATTCTGTCTAGATACTGGAATTGATTTCAGTCTGTTAGTTGTTGGAAACCATCTTACCTCTTGATAAGGTCTGAGTTAGTGTTTTATTCTGTGTACATTTATATTACGTGACTATGTCTGCTAGGTTTCTCAAGTTTTATTTTTTGGTTACATTTTATTTGGTATTAAGTTTACAGTTACGCTGTTTTATATTGTTTCATGTGTCCTGTTTTGACGTAATTTGCTGGCACTGAATGTTTGGAGATGGGGCAGTCTACAAATAAAGATAATGATGCTAATGATGATTATTATTTGATACACAAGAAGATTAGTACACAGCAAACAAGATCACTATGCTGGCGTTTGTATTCAATCATACATTGGGCTCTTCCCAAGTGTATAGGACTGTATATGTTGTCCGAATGCCCGATCACCGTCTCCCAAAACAGTTGCTCTACTCCGAACTAAAGAATGGAAAACGAAACGTTGGAGGAAAATAAATTTAAAGATGGGCTCAAAGCCAACCTTAAAAACTGTGGCATAGACTACCAAGAACTGGGAAGCCCTGGCCCATGTGCGCTCTACCTGTGACCAGCAGTACTGCAGAATTTGAAGAGGCACAAATGGAGGGCAAAAGAGAGAAAGGTGCCAAGACTAAGGCGTGACAACCCAACTCTGACCGGGACCTCCTGCGGGAGAACATGCAGGTCAAGAATAGGGCTCCACAGTTACCTACTGTCACTCCACAGTCACTTACTTGGAGGATAATCTTACTCGGACAACGAGGGATCGCCTACGTAAGGACTGTGTGCTTATTATTATTACTTTTACTGACACAAAAACACAGCAAACAAGATATATATGCTGGATTTTGTATCACAAAATCACAAGTCGAACACTTCCCAAGCGTCTTCGACTTGTGATTTCTGTATGTCGTTCATGCAATTTGACAGCCCAAACCTCCTCCAAACTCTGCCAGCCTCACTCCCAGGGCACCTGGCATCCCTAAAGCACACAACTGCTGCTCTGGGCCAGAGTGAAGAGAGGTTGTGTGTGTGTGGGGGGGGGGAGAGTTCCCCTTGTCTCCTGCATATGTCATCAGGTGGGGACCCCTCCCCCCCAGCACCCACTGCCGCTCTGGGCCAGAGTGAAGAGAGGGGGGGCCAGGGGACAGTTCCACCTTGTCTCCGGTGCTATGCAAATAATATAATATAATATATTGTATATACATATCATATTTATAATATTATAATGTAGTGCAATATAATACTAATAATTATAATATGACATACTAATTATATATTTATATTGCATGTAATGTTACTAATAATAGTACAATATAGTAATCGGCTTCGGAGGTGAGAAGGTTGGGATATAAACGTTTTAAAAAATAAATACATAATATTTAACACTGATATTGTAGTCCGCCGGACTCACCTTTGACCGGTTCCGACCACTGGACGCAGAGGATGTCGACAGGATTGTCGCAGCTCTTCGACCTACCACCTGCTCCCTCGACCTGTGCCCCTCCACGCTGATTCGAGCTTGCGTGGAGGGGTTACGCGGCCCTCTGTTGAAGATAGTCAACTGCTCCCTTGAGCAAGGAGCTTTTCCAGAGGAGTTGAAAGAGGCGGTGGTAACTCCATTGCTGAAAAAGCCTGGGTTAGATCCCGCGGCTCCCTCCAATTACCGCCCATTGTCCAATTTACCGTACCTGGGCAAGGTAATTGAGAGGGCAGCAATGGAGCAGCTGCAGACATTCCTGGATGATGCATCCTGGCTAGACCCCTTCCAGTCCGGCTTCCGTTCTGGGCATGGAACGGAGACTGTCCTGGTCTCCATCACAGACCTACTCCGTTGCCAGTTGGACCGAGGTGGATCGGCGCTGCTCGTGTTATTGGACCTCACGGCAGCGTTTGATACTGTCGATTACCAACTTTTGACACAGCGCGGTGGCAAGGGTGAGGGGGACAGCCCTCAACTGGATGTCCTCCTTCCTCCAAAACCGCCTGCAGCGAGTGAAGTGGGGAGGGGTGGTCTCAGAGGGCTCCCCCTTACATTGTGGTGTCCCTCAGGGGGCCATTCTCTCACCGCTGTTATTTAACATCTACATGCGACCACTCGCCCAGCTGGTGTGGAGTTTCGGGCTGGAATGCCATCAGTACGCTGATGACACCCAGCTCGTTCTGAGGGTGGACCCCGGGGCGGACTCCGTACCCGATAATTTCCAACTCTGCCTAGAAGCCGTAACTGGATGGCTGCGAGCCAGTAAGTTGAAGGTGAACTCGGCGAAGACGGAGATCTTGTGGCTGGGCCGCCCGGGGGGCGGGGGAGAGATCCAGTTGCCGCCATTAGACGGCGTGGCACTATGGCCACAGCCCATTGTTAAGAGCCTTGGGGTCCGGCTGGATTCCCAACTGTCTATGGAGGCGCAAATCGCTTGCGCCTGCAAGGCAGCTTTTACCATCTGCAGCAAGCGAAGCGCCTGGCTCCCTACCTCTCCCGCTGCGACCTGGCCACGGTGATCCAAGCCACGGTCATTTCGAGGCTCGACTACTGTAATGCGCTGTACATTGGCCTACCTTTGTCGGCGATCCGGAAACTTAAACTGGTGCAGAACACGGCGGCTCGTCTGCTGCTGGGAGCCTCCAGGTCATCCCATGTAACTCCCATTCTGCGCGAGCTGCACTGGTTGCCAGTTGAATTCCGGGTTTCCTTCAAGGTGTTAGTCTTGACTTTCAAGGCCTTACATGGCTTGGGGCCAGTGTACTTGAGGGAGCGGCTTACCCCATACATACCCAGAAGATCACTGCGTTCGGAGGGCCTCAATATGCTCGAAATTCCGGGACTGAAAACCTCCAGGCTGTCCAGCACACGGCAAAGGGCGTTCTCCGTGGCAGCCCGTGTGTTATGGAACTCGCTGCCGGCCGAGACGCGAGCCTTGCGGGACCTGATGGCGTTCCGCAGGTCATGTAAGACCTGGCTATTCAAGCAGGCATTCGGCCCGACCACCATCTGAATGGCCTACTCCTTAGCTGTGCTGCTGCCATTATTGACCCTACTGTTTTAACTATTGTATAACTGACCATGACTGCCATGGTATTTTAAAATGTTACCGTGTGTCCCCGAAAGTATGACACCCCGATTGTAAGACATATCGGGGGTGTCAGAGGGGTCGGCTTATATAAGCCGTACCCCGAAAGTAAGACGTACCTCGGGCGGCAGGCATGGCGTGGCTTCCTGGCTGGGCGAAGAGGCTCCTGGCTGGGCGAAGAGGGGCTCACACGGGGCCCGGACTCCTCCTCCTCTTCGTCCTTTTCCTCCCAGCGGCGCCTGCCATCCTCCTCCTCGTCCTCCCAGCAGCGCCTTCTCCCCTCGCCGGTTCCGCCCCCTCCCTTATGTGAAGGGAGAAGGGGCGGAGCCGCCGGCGAGGGAAGAAAGCGCCGCGGAAGTCCTGCCGGCACGGCGGCTCAGGCGTCTTTCCCCCCCCGCCGCCCGGCTTGCCCGCGCTCCAAACGGGAGCCAGGCAGCGGAGAAAAGCGCCTGAGCCACCCTGGGGGCGGGACTTCCGCCGGCGCCCTCTCCCTCTCGCCGCTGGCGGAACCGGCGAAAGGGAGAAGGGAAGACAGACAGGCGCAGAGAGGGCAGCCCTGTTGCCTGCCTGTCTTCCCTTCTCCGAAGAGGCTGCTGCAAAGGAAACCGCGAGATCCCCTTGCAGCCGGCTCTTTGGAGAAGGGAAGACAGGCAGGCGCAAAGGGACCCTCTTGCGCCCGGCCTGTCTTCCTTCTCCGAAGAGGCTGCTGCAAGGGGATCTCGCGGTTTCCTTTGCAGCAGCCTCTTCGGAGAAGGGAAGACAGGCAGGCAACAGGGCTGCCCTCTCTGCGCCTGTCTGTCTTCCCTTCTCCCTTTCGCCGGTTCCGCCAGCGGCGAGAGGGAGCGGCGCGGAAGTCCCGCCCAGGGCGGCTCAGGCGCTTTCTCCGCCGCCCGGCTCCCGCTTGAGCGCGGCAAGCCGGGCGGCGGGGGGAAAGACGCCTGAGAGCCGTGCCGGCAGGCTCCGCCGGCGCTTCCCTCTGGCGTGGCGGCCTCCGCCTCCTCCCTTCACATAAGGGAGGGGCGGAACCGGCGAGAGGGAGAAGGCGCTGCTGGGAGGAAGAGGAGGAGGATGGAAGGCGCCGCTGGGAGGAAGAGGACGAAGAGGAGGAGGATTCCGGGGCCCCTTTGAGCCCCTCTCTGGGAGCCTCTTCGCCCAGCCAGGAAGCCACGCCATGCCGCCCGAGGTAAGTCTTTCGTCTTACTTTCGGGTACCGTCGGCTAATGTAAGCCATACCCCGAAAGTAAGCCGTAGTGGGGGATTTTGGGGGGTCAAAAGAAAGTAAGACGCTGTCTTACTTTCGGGGAAACACGGTAGTATGTTTTTAGTTGTTAACTGGTAGGTTTTATCTTGATGTCTTGCATATATGCTGGAAGCCGCCCTGAGCCTCGGGGAGGGCGGGTTATTAAGTTGAAATAAATAAATAAATAAAGTAAGGAAGGAGGAAGGAAAAGCATAAGGAAGGGAGGAAGAAAGGGATGAAGGAAGAGAGGAAAAGAGGAGGGAAAGAAGGGAGCAAGGAAGGAAGAGTGGGAGGAAGGGTGGAAGGAAGGAAGGAGGGAGAGAAGGGAGAAAAGGAAGAGCAGAAGGAAGGAAGGGATGAAGAGATGAATGATGGGAGAGAGGGAGGGAAAGAAGGAAGGGATGAAGGGAGGGAGGGAGGGAGAGAGAGAGAGAGAAGAAAGGGGGGGAGCGAGGTGCCAATGACAAGAACAGAGCCAGCCTTCCTCCCACGGCAGCTGGCATCCCTCAAGCACACTTTGGAAGGAAACCAACACATTTCAAAACACAGCGCCTGACCAGGCCCATCCCCTGCCCTGAGTTTCCTTGACACTCACACACCTGCCTGCCTCTCAATCTGTTTGCCTGCCTCTAGGTGTGTTTGTGGGCGAGGGGTCCCGACTGGCTCCCTCTTCCAGAGCCCACGGGCACCCCCACTGGAGAGAGGCCTGGGCCCAGCCTGGCACACGGGGACAGCCCACCCCTTAGGACCAAAGGGTTTGGGGGCAGAGGAAAGGGGCGAGGGGAGCGGCCTTCCCCTGGCGCCCGGGGGCCTTTCCCGAAGGGGGCCTCCCTCCCCTCCTGAGGAGGCAACCCAGGGCTGATTCCCAGGTTGGCCCGGACTCCTGGGCACAGGCCTCAGGCCTCCCTTGGGCCTCCTCCCCCTCCCTGGGCCGGGCCTGAGGTAATAATAATCCCAGAGGAAGGCCAGGCCAGGCCGCCCGGAAGGTCTCCACGCCACTACAGGCTCATCTCACCTCACCCCGCCCCTCCCACACTCACCTGGCCTAACCAGCCTCCCTCCGTCCACTCACACGCGGGAGTCTTCGACTGCACCTGGGAAGCGTTGCTGCCTCTCCCTCAGCTAGGCCCAACCGGAAGCGCCGCTCCCACTTCCGCCCGCACTGCCGTCCCCCTTCATTTGTCTCCAAAGGAAAGGGGCGGGGCCGGTCTTGCCGTGACGTCACCCCGGAGCCCTACTTCCGCCCGGCACTGTCATGGCTGGCGCAGGCAGGCGCCCAAAGAGAGGCGGGGCTTCGCCTTAAAGGAGCCGGACCGCAGGAAGGAGGGAGACCGAGAGAGAGAGAGAGACCCAGGCAGAAGAGGCGCCTCTCTCTCCTTCCTGGCCCAGTCTGGGAAGAGGGAGGCCTGGCAAGGGTGGGAGAGAGGCCTGGCCGTGCTGGTGGGCGCCAAAGGGGAGGCCAAAGGGGAGGGCCCGGCCAGGCTAGGCTCTCTCTCCCTCCCTCTCCCTCTCAAGCTCTCACAGGCAGCAGGGCCGGACCTAGGTAATTTTAAATGGGTGCATAGACAAATTTTTGGCCCTACAGGTATTTTGGACTTCCTACTGGCTGTTTGGAATTGTGGGAGTTGAAGTCCAAAACACATGGAGGGCTGAAGTTGGCCCATGCCATCTATCTATCTATCTACATATATATTCCTTCCTTCCCACCATTTTCCCAGCTCTATTCCTATTCTCTTTGCAGCTCTGCAGCGCCTGACATACTGCTTTGCAACAGCTGCAGAGCTGTTTGGGCTGGAAGTCAGTCTAAAGAAAAGGGAAGTCCTCTACCAGCCCGCACCACAGGAAGAACACCCATCATCCCCATGTCAGCATAGGTAAATCTGTGCTTAAGTCCGTTCAGCAGTTCGCCTCCCTGGGAAGCATCATCTCTTCAGAGGCCAAGATTGACAAAGAGATAGATCACAGATTAGCAAAGGCATAGAGTGCATTCGGAAGGCTTCACAAAAGAGTCTGGAGCAACAAGCACCTGAGACAAAGCACCAAAATCGGCGTGTACAGAGCTATCGTACTGTCTATTCTCCTCTATGGGTCTGAAACATGGGTCACCTATCGCTAGGGTTGCCATATGTCCCTTATTCTAAGGGATGTCCCTTATTTTGGCCCTAAAATTTGTGTCCCTTATTTTCAGGCCCTGTCCCTTATTTTTGACTAGCAGGACAGGACTGGGCGGGGTTGACCAGAGGAAGCTGCGCTGTGGTTTCCACGGCAATGCCTGCCCGGGGATTCCAACTCGCAGGGCAGCCTCGTCCCCGTTGGAAGGAGAGGCGATACAGGACTTTTTCAAAGTACAGTAGACTAATTAACCATTACCCAAGGGGAATGTTGGATCATGTTGGATAACGATAGTTTCTGGTTGCTTGAGAGTTACTCTTAAAATAGGCCTAGCTGTGCATCCCAATACTATACAATGCTGTGTATCCCATACTATACTATATCATTAGCTATCGACATAATAATCATGAAGATGTACTGTCTTATAAAATTTATTTTATTTTAATGTTTAGACAGTGCACTTTTAAAGCCAGCAAAGTCAAGTACTAAATACAGATGGAGAAAATTAGGTAGTTCTAATAATGTTTTTTCTGCATGACAAAGCATGCAGAAACATACCATGTACTGTTAAGAGGGTGTAAGTCAGTTTCTTTTGAGTTTCAATCATTTTCTTATTCTGTTAATAAAACTATTTCTACCTAATGTTTGCGTTTCAAGTTTTTAATGAAGTGTCCCTTATTTTTGTGAAAAATCCCGTAAATGTCCCTTATTTCTTATATCAAAAAATGGCAACCCTACCTATCGCCAACACCTACGACTCCTCAAACGCTTTCATCAGCGCTGTCTTCGCACAATCCTAAATATACACTGGACCGACTGTGACGAATGTTGCTGTCCTTGAGCAAGCAGGGATCACCAGCGTTGAGGCCATGCTATTGAGAACACAGCTGTGCTGGGCACGTCTCTAGGATGGAGGACCACCGCCTCCCAAAGATACTACTCTAGGGTGAACTCCCCACGGGTCAGCGTAAGAGAGGCGCCCCAAAAAAGAGATATAAGGACTCCCTGAAACAACACCTCAGGCTCGGCCAGATTGATCACCAACAATGGTCCACCCTGGCCTCACATTGGGAGGCATGGAGACGCACTACCCACAATGCTCTTTCAAGAAGACACGCCGAATGGGTCCTGAAGAGAAACGACAACGCAGAAAGAACCGCAACTTGGAAACAACATCACCCAAGGAGACTTTCTGCTGTGCTTTCTGCAACCAAACTTGCCTATCTCAGCTTGGCCTTTTTAGTCATCAATGCGCTTGGAAAAAGCGTGGGATGAGTCCTTCCTGAGAATCTTCATTCGCGAAGTGATGCCGATAGATATGTATATATTCCTTCCTTCCCACCATTTTCCCTGCTCTATTCCTATTCTCTTTGAGTGTGTGGGTGTGTGTGTCTATATCTATATCTATTCCCCTTCCTTCTCAGCCCTATACCCCAGAATATCAAGGCAGAAAATCCCACATTATCTGAGCGTGGACTCAGATATTCAAAGCAGATATTGTGGGATATAGGGCTGTATGGAAGGGCCCTCACCCTTTTCCCTCCCCTCTTCCTATTCTTTGTGTGGGTCTGTACATTCCCCATCCTTCCTCACCCTTTTCCTTGCCCCCCTCCTATTCTCTTTCCCCTTCCACTCTGGACCCTTGAACATTAAAGGTCACCCATCAGTCCAGGGAGCAGAGCAGAGCCTCCACCTACAACAGAGAAAGAAGGTCTCCGCATGGGGTCAAGGCCTAGCAGGGCTCCCTTTTCCCTGGGAGGAGGAGGAACACAGGCTTGGGTGGGGGACACAATCAAAGCACCCACCACAAGCAGGCTCTTCCTTGCCCATGGCTTTAGAGAAATCCCCTGCTGCAATAGCTGCTCTGCAAAGGCAGGGGAATCTTCATGCAGAGTTTGGTCATAAGGGTGCCACTGGTTTCCACATCTCGGTCTTGCACAGGACGACTCCAAAAGAGGGGCAAACATAGTGAAGCAAGGAGATATACCCAGCCCGTCTGCAGCACGACTGACTGGAACTCGTTGAGGTGCAGATTTCCATCCACCATGTTACGAGAATGATAAGTTAAAAAAAAGAACCCAAAATTCATTGGCTATGCTTGAGGTTTTGACGGCGCACTTAATGTCCAACTTATGCCTTTGCTCCTCAATACATTAACCTGGTTGAGAATGGAAAATAGAGGAGGAGGAGAAGTCCTGGCAGGCTTTTGTTGTTTATTCATTCACTCACTTCTGACTCTTCGAGACCTCATGAACCAGCACAAGCCAGAACTCCCTGTTGGCCGTCACCACCCCCAGGGTCTCCTTCAAGGTCAAGCCAGATCCCCTCAAGGACACCACCCACCCACCTTGCCCTTGGTCGGCTCCTCTTCCTTTTTCCTTCCTTTCCCCCCAGCATTATTCCCTTCTCCAAGCTTTCCTGTCTTCTCATGATGTGGCCAAAGGACTTCCCCTTTGCCTCTCATCTCCTTCTCTCCAGTGAGTAGTCACAGACCTCCATGATTTCTCCCTCTATTTGCCAATTATCGATCAGTCTTGTTTCCAGAATCTTGGTTTTTCTGATGTTCAACTGCAACCCATCTTTTGCCCTTTCTTATTCTTCTTACACCTTGTTGATAAGGCTCCTCGGTTCCTCCTTCCTTTCGGGCAGCAAGGTGGTATCATCTGCATATACCTAAGGGTGTTCATGTTCCTTCCAGAAATTTAACCCCAGCCTTGGATTGGCCCTGCAAACGTCCCTCCCTGACAGGACCGACTCCACTCCAGTGCATCCTTTACGAGCCTGCCTCCATCCTGCCAGCTCTTAGTGCCATAGGCAGAGCAATGCCAGACGCAGAGCCTTCAGGGAGTTGTGTTTCCCCGCCCAGAAAGGGCCTCCCTCTCGGAAGGGGCTAGGCTTGGCCCCACGGACTACATTTCCCAGAATGCTCTGTGAGAAGCAGGATGTTAGGGGGCGCCCTTGCAAACCCCCCCCCCCCTTTGAGGACAGGCAGGAGACAGTGGAAGGGCAGGGCTCAGAGACAGCCCTGGACCTGCCCAGGTTCCCTGCCGTATTATTCGTAGGCTAAGGGTGCATCTACGAGGGTGGGTCAATAAGTCCGTGACTTTTTGAATTTCCCGCCTTTTAACTGAAAAGGCAACACTGCTCCTGTCAACAGGCATCTGTCAGTTGACTCCTGTCAAAATTTGAACAAGCTGCATCATTTAGTTTGTGTTTGACAGCCATTGATAGCATGATTTGAGGAGAAAATGGAAAAAAGTGATTTTCTAATTTTATGTACAGTATATACTTGGAAATAAAAAAATAAAGAAAAAGAAAAAAGTGAATTTTGTGTGCTCATTAAGCATTATTTGCGGGGGATCACTCAAACTAAGGCTAAGCTTGATAAATACTATGGGGACTCTGCACCATCAATTTCAATGATAACAAAGTGGTTTACTGAATTTTGTTGTGGCCGTACAAGCACGGAAGATGCCGGACATTCTGGACGCCCAGTTGAAGTCTCTACACCCGAAACAATTGAAAAAATTCACGATACGGTGCTGGCCGATCAGAGATTGAAAGTGCGAGAGATTGTGGAAGCCATAGGCATCTCACGAGGCTCAGTGGTTTCAATTTTAAATGATCACTTGGGTATGAGAAAGCTTTCCGCAAGATGGGCGCTGCGTTTGCTCACAATCGACCACAAACGCTCCCTCATCCACCCTATTCTCCGGATTTAGCCCCAAGCGACTATATCTTGTTTCCAAACCTGAATAAATGGCTCAGCGGAAAGAGATTTGACTCCAACAATGACATCATCTCACAAACAAATACCTATTTTGATGATTTCAACAAATCTTATTTTTGGGAAGGGCTAAAAAATTTGGAGAAATCTTGGACAAAATGTATAGAGCTCAAAGGAGACTACGTTGAAAAATAAAATGATTTTTTATCCAAAAATCTGTGTTTTATTCAAAAAGTCACTGACTTATTGACCCGCCCTTGTACATTGCAGGATTCCTGCATTTTGATACCACTCCAAGTACTGCCATGCAGCAATGTCATTCAAACCTGGGATTCATAGTTCTGCCTTCTCTGGTGTCAAGCTACACATCCCAGGATTGAATGACATTGCTGCATGGCAAACTACATTAATCCTGCAGTGGAGATGCACCCTTAGGCCCCTTCCACACAGCTGAAGGAAATCCCACATGATCTGCTTTGAACTGGAATGCATGGCAGTGTGGACTCAGATAACACAGTTCAAACTAAACATGGTGGTCTTTTCTGCCTTGATATTTTGGGTTACAGTATATGCCTGTGTGGAAGAGCCCAGAGTGACAGGAAGGGCATTTCGGGGTGGGGGGTGGGGGGAGACAAACCTTTGCATTTGCATGCGTCTACACTGTAGAAATAATCCCAGATTCTCTGGCAGTGTCGACTCAGGAACATTCCACACAGCTATATAAAATGAACATTAAACTGGATTGTATGGCAGTGTGAACTGATAACCCAGTTCAAGGCAGATATTGTGGATTATCTGCCTTGATATTCCGTGTTATATGGCTGTGTGGAAGGGCCCTCATCTAACCCAGTTTGAATCTGGGTTCAGACCCTGGGATGTAGGATAGTGTAGATCAGGGTTGCTCATTAGGTAGATCGTGATCTACTGGTAGATCTTGATCTACTGGTAGATCGCGTAGGCCGTCCTGGTAGATCATGGGAGGGCAGGAGGAAGGGTCAGTCCCGCCCCGCAGGCTCCCGACGCTGCCCAAATGCTGCCGGCCCTGGGTTATCTGAGGTCCTTTCCACACAGGTTAATAAAATACCATGTTATCTGCTTTGAATCAGATTATATGGCAGTGTGGACTCAGAAAACCCAGTTCAAAGCAGAAATTGTGTTATATGTTTAACATTTTTGTAGTGGGTAGGTAGATCATTTTGACTTGGTTGTTTTATAAGTACCTCGCATGCTGAAAAAGTGTGAGCACCCCTGGTTTAGATCCAGCTGTTGTGAGATTGCTTTATTTATTTATTTTATTTATTTCCACCACTTCTACCCTGCTTCTTCTCAATCCCCCAAGGGGGACTCAGAGCGACCTAACAACAGCAACGATTCGATGCCACATAGTATACATATAATAAAACCTACCAGTTAAGATTAAAATACATTAAAATACAGCTAGAATTAAAATAGATTCAAATACAATTAACATTAAAATGCATCATATACATTCACAACAGTTAAAAACAGTATTCCATCCATAAAGCATTAGGTCTTGTCCACCAGTTTACCATCTCAGTCCAATCTAAAGTGCCGTATCGTGCTAATGTGCAAACGCTTGGTCCCATAACCAGGATTTCGCTTTTTTTCTGAATGCCAGGAGGGATGGGGTTGATCGTATATCCATAGGGAGTGCATTCCACAGACAGGGAGCCACCACCAAGAAGGCCCCGTCTCTCATCCCCACCAACCGCGTTTGAGAAGTAGGCGGAGGCGAGAGCAGGGCCTCCCCGAATGATCTTAAATTACAAGGTGGGACATAGCGGCTGATGCGTTCGGACAAGTAAGCTGGGCCAGAACCGTATAGAGCTTTAAAGGTCAAAACCAACACTTTGAATTGAGCTCGGAAGTGGACAGGCAGCCAGTGGAGCTGACACAACAGGGGGGTGGTATGCTCCCTGTATGTAGCTCCCGTTAGTAATCTGGCTGCCCCCTGTTGGACTAATTGCAGTTTCCGAACTGTCTTCAAAGGCAGCCCCACATAGAGTGCGTTGCAGTAATCTATTCGGGTCCTCTTACACTGCCATATAATCCAGATTCCAGATCATCATACCAGCCCCTTCTACACTGCCATATACATAGGACATTATCTGCTTTGAACTGAATTATATGGCTGTGTAGGAGGGGACTCAGGCAAAACCAAGCCCCCTTCTACACAAATGTATAAAATCCACATCAATAGCTTTGAACAGGATTATGTGGCAGTGTAGACTCAGATAATCCAGTTCAAAGACGATGAGGATTATCTACCTTAATATTCTGGAATATATGGCACGTAGAAGGGCCCAAAGACTCTCAGGCTTTATCTCAAGCCCCTTTCCACACTGCCATATAACCCAGATTATCAAAGCAGACAATCCACATTATTTTCTTTGAACTGGATTATATGAGTTTACACTGCCATATAATCCGGTTCAAAGCAGAGAATCTCGATTTGATATGGCAGTGTCGAAGGGGCTTCAGCCTCAGGACAGTCGCTTCCACAGTTGCAACCATCGACGGCTTGAAAATATCAGTTTGGAACTGGAGAACAGGAGAGGTGGGGAGTTGTCCTTAGTCGTGTGAAGAGACTACGGTTTTGTGGCGGGATGGATGCTGATGCTTCCGAGGAAGATGAAAAACCTCCTGTGGTGAGCAGGCTATCTCCTCATATTTATCAGCCAGAGAAATTATCTTTTTCCACTGCCTATGTTTTCCTTTGCTTCTGTCAAGCCTATTTTGGAGGGTGCCTCTACATTGCACAAGTAATGCAGTTTGACAGGCCTATAGCTGTCGTAGCTGGATGCTATGGAATCAGTGGAGTTTGAGTCTTACAAAGTCTTCCTCCCAACTTGGACATTACTCATAGATAGATAGATAGATAGATAGATAGATAGATAGACAGACTCCACTTGCCTCATTTCCAACAGGCCTCTGAACAAACCTCTGGGGATGCTTGCCAGAGATGCGGGATAAACGTCAGGAGAGAATGCTACTGGAACATGGCCATACAGCCCGAAACGCTCTCAGCAACCCAACGCCTTTGCTCTTTAAAGATATGTGAAAGGTCCAGGGTGACAAAAATAACTCTTTTCAACGTGAGCCAGGTGTGAATGTTGCAATTGCCCACCTTGATTACCTTTGAAAAGCCTTGCAGCATAAAAGCCTGGCTTCTTCCTCCCTGTAGGAAACCTTTGGGGAGATGTGTTCCCTAGCCCAGATGTCTGAAATTCCTCTGTTTTTGAACTGCTTAGGTCAACAGTGAGCAGGGCTGATAGTCGGGTGCTCATGCTGACCCAGGGCTTCGAACTTGCAACCTTTTGGTGGATAGATCTTATAGTTGCTGATGATTTCCCAGCTGTGCTAAACCTCCAGCCCCATGATGGTCATGATGATCATAGAGAGATGCTTCTCCCTCCCTCCTTCCTTCCTTGCCTGGCGCGCCATTCCCGGCTTCTGCCTGGCGCTTCCGTAATAGTAGGAGAGATGGGTCCAGAAGCTCTGAGCGTGACCCCTTCTTACCCAGACCCTGACCCAAATACCTGGAAGTCACCCTGGACCGTGCTCTGACCTACAAGAAGCACTGCCTGAATATCAAGCCAAAAGGGGGTGGCGCTATAAACAATATCCTAGGAAAGCCGACTGGCATAGCCTGGGGATCACAACCAGACACAGCGAAGGCATTTGCTCAGTCCATACGCATGCCCAGTGTGGAACACGTCTCACCACACTAAAATGGGATGTGGCTCTTCATGAGACATGCCGCATGATCACGGGGTGCCTGCACCCGACACCACTGTTTAGCTTGTATTGCACCACCTGACAGACATCCGCCGGGAAGTAGCGACCAATAGGGAAAGGTCCAAGGCAGCGATATCTCTGGCCCATCATCCCCTGTCGGGGTATCAGCCAGCACGCCAACACCTTGAGTCAAGGAATAGTTTTCTAAGGTCTACAGAGACACTCGCTGGGACACCTCAGCAAGCGAGAGGCCAAAAGTGGCAGGCTCAAACCCAGAACCTCAATCTATGGCTAATGCCAAACGAGAGACTCCCTCCTGGGCACACAGAAAACTGGGCGACATGGAAGGAAGGCGCTGAACAGGCTGTGCTCTGAGAGGCCCCACGAGGTGCAGAGCCGACCTTCAGAAATAGGGCCACAAAGCGGAGTCCGCGACATGCGAGTGCGGAGAAGAGCCAACCACAGACCGCCTACTACAATGCAATGTGAGCCCTGCCACAGGCACAAGGGAGAGAGGGCCTTCTCACAGCCACACCAGGGGCACCCCAAAGTGGCCAGCTTGCAAACTTTGTGTGTGTGTGTGTATGTGTTTAAATACAAGACAACGGTTTGGTTCGCTCCTGACACAATCAATAAACAAACCCTAAACCTAGGAGCCCCCTGGGGCGGCGGCGTAGTGGGTTCAAGCGCTGAGCTGTTGGACTTGCTGACCGAAAGGTCGCAGGTTCGAATCCAGGGAGGGGTGAGCTCCCACTGTCAGCCCCAGCTCCTGCCAACGTAGCAGTTCAAACATATGCCAATGCGAGTAGATCAATAGGTACCGCTCCCTCTGGTGGGAAGGGAAGGGCGCTCCATGCAGTCCTGCCGCTGGCCACATGGCCTTGGACAACACCGGCTCTTGGGCTGAGGAATGGAGATGAGGCCCAGAGTCCCCCCAGAGTTGGACACACGACTGGACTTAATGCCAGGGGGAAACTACCTTGACCTTGACTCACCCTCAACCTCCCAGGGTCCAGAGAAGAAGAGTAATCACAACAAGCCTGCCTTGCTTCCTTCCTTCCTTCCTTCCTTCCTTCCTTCCTTCCTTCCTTCCTTCCTGCCTGCCTGCCTTCCTTCCTTCCTTCCTTCCTTCCTTCCTTCCGTCCTTCCTTCCTTCCTTCCTTCCTTCCTTCCTTCCTTCCTTCCTTCCTTCCTTCCTTCCTTCCTTCCTTCCTTCCTTCCTTCCCGGAATGCCAGAAATGGCCCGCCAGCAGGAGACTCCCACCTAGAGGCCGGAAGGCGCGGGCGGGTCTGCCCGGAAACTGATGACGCAACGAGGTGAAGCCGATTCCCATTGGCGGATCGCGGGAATGCCTTCTCGTAGTGCCATAAAAAGGGCGGACGAAAGGAGATTCTGCCCGGAGACCGGTGACGTCAGAGAGGAGGGTGAATTCCCATTGGCGGAAAGAAAGAAAGGAAGGAGGGGTCAAGGAGGGAGTGTCTCTCTCTGGGGTGCCATTGACAGTCAAGTGAAGCGAAGCCCCGCCCCTCTAAGGGTCTTCTGCCCGCGGGCGCCATCTTTCTTTCGGGTGGAAGTCCAGCGAGAGGCCTCCGTTTCCTAGAGGGGCGGGGAGGCTCAGGAGGGGATTGGCCGGCCGACGCCTTTCCCTGTGAGCTCACTTCCGGAGGAGGCGGCAGAAAACAAAGAGGAGGCTTTTCGGAGAGAGAGCGAGAGGAGGAGGTGAGTAATGGCGGCGTCGGGCCTGCTTTCCCCTCAGACTTTTGCCTCAGGATTCCGGGCTGTGGGGCCTCCTCCTCCTCTCCCGCTTCGGCCTGCGCGGCCTTCCTGTCCTGGCTCGGCCTCTGCTGCTGCTCTCGGGCCTCCTTCTTTCCTTCCTTGGCGGCCGAGGCTTCGGGAGGGAGCGAAGGCCTGCCGGGGGGACGCCTTCTCTGCGCCTGCCTCTCCCTCCACTCCCAAGCGAGAGAGAGCGGCCTCGGGCCTTGGGACATCCCCGGGCAGAGCCAAGAGAGGGGGGCCCACCTGAGTCTGTCTCCTGGACTAGCCACATCATATACTATATTATAATAATAGAATGTAATATGTTGTATATGCATATACTATTTATAATATTATAATGTGATACAATATAATACTAATCATAGGATAGTATAATTATATGTATTATATTACTAATAATATTACAATATAATGGTAGAGTACAATATGGAAATATATAATACTGATATTGTGCTATGCTAATAATGTAATGTATTGCATGTATATACATCTTGTAAGCCTTCGGGGTGGGAAGGGCGATATGTATAATACTAATAATATGACACTTTAATTATATGTATTATATTACATGTAATATTACTAACAACATTACAATATAATGGTAGAGTACAATATGGAAATATATAATACTGATATTGTACTATGCTAATAATATAATATATTGTATGTATATATATATATCTTGTAAGCCGCTCTGCGTCCCCTATGGGGTGGGAAGGGAGATATGTATAATACTAATAATATAACACTTTAATTATATGTATTATATTACATGTAATATTACTAATAACATTACAATTTAATGGTAGAGTACAATATGGAAATATTTAATACTGATATTGTACTATGCTAATAATGTAATGTATTGCATGTATATACATCTTGTAAGCCACTCTGCGTCCCCTATGGGGTGGGAAGGGCGATATGTATAATACTAATAATATGACACTTTAATTATATGTATTTACTAGCTGTACCCGGCATGCGTTGCTGTGCCCTATTTAGGAGATGCGAAAAAGTCTGAGTATGTAAGGGTTGGAATCGATGTTACTTATGGTCTTGGTGGGGTCATGGCTGTGTCGTTGTGGGTTGCTGTGGTGGGTGGGATGTTGAAGTCCTGTGGAGTTGTCTGTGTGTGGTGTTGCTGGCGTTCTGCAGAGCTTGTGGATATACATTTTTTTTTGTTTTTCCATCTGCTGTGTTGATGTAGAGATTGATGCTTGTGTGGGTGGGATATTTTGGGTGTTTGTTTGTGTTTGTAGAGTATCAGTGCAGTGTTGTGTTGTGGTGGGATTATAGGTGGAGTTGGTTTTTGTTTGTGGTGGTGGTAGGTGTTGTGTGTGCGGGGTCCCGTAAGGTTGGGGAGATGGGTTGTGATAGGAAGTTGTGTTGTGTTGTGTGGGTAGGAATTGCTGGAGTATTGTGCCTGGGATGTGTGTGTGTATTTGGAGGTGTGTGTGGTGGTGAGTAGTGAGTGCAGTCCTGGGTTTTGTGTTGGGGAAGTTGTCAGGTATTTGTGGGGTGTATTTTGTGTGTGTTGTTGTGACATAGTTGTCTCAGTGTGGCTGTGTGCTGGTTGTGATGTGGAGGGGGTGTTGCTTTTGCCAGTGGTGTTTGTTGTGAATTTTGGTTGGGGTGGGTTTTTGTGTTGCAGGATTGTTGGGTTTTTTTGTGGGTTTTGCAAGTTTGTGTTATTCTGGCGGTATGTGTTTGTCAGTGGTGCCTGTGTCCCTGGTGCCCTATTTGTGTTAGTGTTATGTCCTCCTGTGTTAGTTGGTTGTACTGTGTAGGTTTCTGTTTAGCAGTGGTATGTATGCGTTGTGTGTGTTGTGTGTCTGTTGTGTTGTGGGTCTGTAGAGGTAGGCATTGCGAGTTGTGTGGCTGTCATGTGGGTGTGGTGTTTGTAAAGTGGAGGATTGGTGGTGTGTGGGTGGGATGGTGCTTGGAGAAGAGTTTGTGGTGTTGAGTGTGTAGTTTGTTGTGAGTGTAGAGTGGTAGTGTGGTGTGGATGTACGGTGTGGATGTGGGGTGTGTTAGTTAGTTGTACTGTGTAGGTTTCTGTTTAGCAGTGGTATGTATGCGCTGTATGTGTTGTGTGTCTGTTGTGTTGTGTGTCTGTTGTGTTGTGGGTCTGTAGAGGTAGGCATCGCGAGTTGTGTGGCTGTCATGTTGTGGGTGTGGTGTTTGTAAAGCACAATCTATCAGAACTACAGTTCCAAACTCCGACTGCCACTAAGAACCTGCTCCCTCCTAGAGCTTGGTCTTGACAGTTTAACCCACAAACACCAACTGACTAAATTCAATTCACTCAGCATTCTAACCTAGCCTTGGCTGGCTCCGCCCACCGTTACTATGGGAACTCAACCTCCCAGCATTTTGTGTGGGCCGATGTTGGCCAATGGGATTCGCTGGCGGCCGCAGAGGACGCTGGGAAATGTAGGTTTTTTTGTATCGTTGTTTTGGGGGCCTTCTAGGTTTTGGGGGGGAAGTTACTTTGCTAAAAACCTTCCTTGCCTGAGGCCTATTTCTGTTGCCAAGTTTGGTGTCTCTGCCTTGGAAGGTTTCTCTGTCTATGGCAGTCGTTCGATGATGGGTCCTCCTTTATATATATAGATATTACATGTAATATTACTAATAACATTACAATTTAATGGTAGAGTACAATATGGAAATATATAATACTGATATTGTACTATGCTAATAATATAATGTATTGTATGTATATATATCTTGCCGCTCTGCGTCCCCTATGGGGTGGGAAGGGCGATATGTATAATGCTAATAATATGACACTTTAATTATATGTATTATATTACATGTAATATTACTAATAACATTACAATTTAATGGTAGAGTACAATATGGAAATATATAATACTGATATTGTACTATGCTAATAATATAATGTATTGTATGTATATACATCTTGTAAGCCGCTCTGCATCCCCTATGGGGTGGGAAGGGCGATATGTATAATACTAATAATATGACACTTTAATTATATGTATTATATTACATGTAATATTACTAATAACATTACAATTTAATGGTAGAGTACAATATGGAAATATTTAATACTGATATTGTACTATGCTAATAATGTAATGTATTGTTTGTATATATATCTTGTAAGCCCCTCTGAGTCCCCTTCGGGGTGAGAAGGGCGATATGTATAATACTAATAATATGATAGTATAGTTGTATGTATTATATTACATGTAACATTACTAATAATATTACAATATAATGGTACAGTACAATATGGAAATACATAATACTGATATTGTACTGTACTAATAATGTATTGTATGTATATATATCTTGTAAGCCGCTCTGCGTCCCCTATGGGGTGGGCCTGTCCTAATTAGTATCAGGTCCTACCCACAGTGCTCGACACACACTCGATCTGGTTTTCTGTCAGGGTTAGGAAAATAGTGAAAGGGTAGAGGAGCTGACCATCGCTCCGTTACCATGGATTGGCCACCACCTGATCAGGTTTAGACTTATTGCGCTTTTCCACCTCTGTAGGGATGGTGAACCCACTAAATTGGTCCGCCCAGGAGACTTATGGATCCAAATGGATTTCTGACGGCTCTTGGGGATTTTCCTGCTGCCTCGGTAAGTGACCCTGTCGAGGCTCTGGTCTCTCTCTGGGATAAGGAGATGACCAGGGCTATAGACACGATCGCTCCAGAATGCCCTCTCTCGAGTAACCGAGCTAAACCGGCTCCTTGGTTTACTGAGGAGTTGGCAGCGATGAAGCGAAAGAAGAGGCGGCTAGAGCGTGTGTGGCGTCGGAAAAGGAGCGAGTCAGTTCAAGCACTTCTAGTTTCCTTCTTAAGGAGCTATGATGTGGCAATAAAGGCTGCTAAAAAAATCTCTTGCAGCCAATATTGCGTCCGCGAAGAACTGTCCAGCTGAGCTGTTCTGAGTTGTCAGAAGACTGTTAAATTCGCCTCAAAGTGAGATCCCTGACAACTCGACAGATCGCTGTGAAGCGTTTCCTCAGTTCTTCGCAGACAAAGTTGCACTGATCCGTTCTGACTTCAATGCTACGTTAACAGCGCACTCTGGGGATGTGACACGAGCATCTGCTTGTCCGGTTTTAATGGATTCATTTCAATTGGTTCAGCTCGCAGATGTGGACAGGATCCTTGGAGAAGCGAGGCCTACCACTTGCATCCTAGACCCCTGCCCATCCTGGCTAATAAAGGAAGGCAGAGGGGGTTTGGCACAGTGGGTGAAGGTGGGGGATAATGCCTCCCTGCAGGAAGGCAACATTCCAGCCAGCTTAAAACAAGCTGTTGAAGAAACCATCACTAGACACCACTCAATTAGTTAACTAGCAGCCAGTTTCCAATCTTCCCTATTTAGGCAGTCTTAGAATGTGTGGTGGCTTCTCAACTCCATAGGTTCCTGGTAAACACTGATTATCTTGATCCGGCACAGTCTGGCTTTAGGCCGGAACATGGTACTGAGACAGCCTTGGTAGATGATCTTCACTGGGAGCTTGACAGGGTGAGTGTGTCCCTGTTGGTTCTGCTGGACCTCTCAGCGGCCTTCGATACCGTTGACCACGGTATCCTTCTGGGACGCCTCGCAGAGATAGGGCTTGGAGGTACGGCTTTGCAGTGGCTCCAATCCTTCCTGGAGGGCGGGTCCCAGAGGGTGTTACTGGGTGACACCTGTTCAAACCCCGCAGCTGTTGTCTTGTGGAGTCCCTCAGGGCTCAGTACTTTCCCCGATGTTATTTAACATCTACCTGAAACCGCTGGGGAAGATCATTCGGAGTAAGGTGTTATCTGTATGCAGATGACGCCCAAATCTGTCCCTCCTTTTCCACCTATTACTGAGGAGGCTGTCCAGACCTTGAACGGTGCTTGCCTGCTGTGTCGGACTAGATTAGGGCTAGCAAATTGAAATTGAATCCAGACAAGACAGAGGTCCTCCGGGTCAGTCGTAAGGCCGAACAGGATATAGGGTTACAGTCTGTGTTGGATGGGGTCACACTCCTCCTGAAAATGCAGGTTCGCAGTCTGGGAGTGATCCTGGACTCATCGCTGAGCCTGGAACCCCAGGTCTCGGCGGTGGCCGGGAGAGTTTTCGCACAGTTAAAACTTGTGCGCCAACTGCGCCCGTACCTTGGGAAGTCTGATCTGGCCATGCTCGTCCATGCTCTAGTCACATCCCAAATAGATTACTGCAATGCACTTTACATGGGGCTGCCTTTGAAGACGGCTCGGAAATTATAGCTGGTCTAATGGGCGACAGCCAGATTGCTAACTGGGCCAACATACAGGGAACATACCACCCCCCTGCTGTGTCAGCTCCACTGGCTGCCTGTCCATCTCCGAGCCCAATTCAAAGTGCTGGTATTGACCTTTAAAGTTCTATATGGTTCTGGCTCAGCTTACTTGTCTGAGCGCATCTGCCTCTACATCCCACCTCGTACCCTAAGATCATCTGGGGAGACCCTGCTCTCGCTCCCACCAGCATCACAGATGCGGTTGGTGGGAACGAGAGATAGGGCCTTCTCGGCGGTGGCTCCTCGCCTATGGATTGCATTCCCAAACAAAACAAGATTGACTCCTTCTCTCTTGGCTTTTAGAAAAAAGCTAAAGTTGTGGTTCTGGGACCAGGTCTTCGGGCAGCAGACCTGGTCCCAGAACTTGCCTGGATTGACATTTTGGACTTGATTAGACTGATAATGTGCTCCGCTTGATGGTTTAATTATTAGTGTTTGTTGGTTTTTAATATGATGGTTTTAACGTTTATACTGATGTTGATTTTATGGCTGTATTTGTTTTTATTATGTAATGTGTTGCGGCATGTAGTGCTGCGATTGTAAGCCGTGCTGAGTCCCCCTTCAGGGGTGAGAAGCTACGGGATAAAAATGCCGTAAATAAATAGTATGTCTTCTTAAAAATGATACAGTGTCTTATTTTCGGGGAAACACGGAGGGAGCAATGTTGTGTTCTGCTGCCCAGGAGACGAGGATGCAATGGAGCCATGGCTTCTAACTACAAGAAAGAAGATTCCATCTGAACATTAGGATGAACTTTCTGACTGTGATAGCCGTTCAACAGTGGAACTCTCTGCCCCAGGTGTGGTGGAGGCTCCTTCTATGGAAGCTTTTAAACAGGCTGGATGGCCATCTGCCAAGGGTGCTTTGAATGTGATTGTCCTGCTTCTTGGCAGAAAGGGGTTGGACTGGACAATGGCCCACGAGGTCTCTCCCAACTCTCGGATTCTGTGGAACGAGATTGGGACCTACGACTAATTCACTAGTTATGACAATGAGGGGACATTTGTTTATTGTGGGTTTTAGGAATGAGTTTCCTCTATTTAGAAATGGAAGAGTGAATATAGAACAGCATTTAAAGTGAGTAATGCAGATTAAAAACCAGCGTGCGGCAAGAGTTTCGTTGATCCGGTCTCTTAGTTTTGCTCTTATTATGGAGGTGTGTGTTGTTCTGTCTTTCGTGTTTGTCAAGGATTCCTTTTTTAAAATCCCAAAATTGTAATTTGAATAAAAATGCTTTTATTTCTTGTCTTTGAATAAAATTTATTTTTGAAAAAACAGAGTGTAATGTGGCCGCTACGAATGCCACTGAGATTCTAGGCTGTGCCAATGGGAGACAGCCTGTGTCTACACCCAAGGGAGTCGCGGCCTCCTTCCTCCTGCTTTGCTCAGACCTCGCCTGGAATCGCTTTCTCTCCAGTTCTGGGCCACAGCACAACTCTAGGTGGAGATGGCCAAGCCAGAATATCTCCAGAGACGGTCTGTAGGAAATGGCTGAGAGAGCTGGGCGTGTTTAACTTAGAGCAGTGGTTCTCAACCCGTGGTTCTCTCCCCAGGTGTGGCCTACAACTCCCAGAAATCCCGGCCAATTGACCAGTTGTGAGGGTTTCTGGGAGTGGAAGGCCAAAACACCTGGGGAGAGGTTGAGCGCCACTGGCTGAGAGAAAGTCTTCGGGCTGATATGAGCGGGATAGAAATAACGTAAATAAATAAATGTTATGATATTAGTGCAGGCCAGCTGATGTGTCGCCTGAGCTGAGGCGTTGCCATAGTGACGCAACTGGGTTAGAATGTATTCAAGTGAGAGAAGACAAAGGGGCGGAGCTAACTGCCACTTGGGAGGGGCGGCCATTTTAAAATAGCGAGTTTCTTTTAGTCAGTGGACAAAAGTGGAAGTTGGGTTCTGGTGTGTGGAGAAACCGACCCAGGGGTTTAAGCCTTCAGCCTGTGTGTTTATTACAGAGTCAATTGGACCTGTGTGAATTAGTAATTAGGGTCATATAACATATACCAGGGCTGCCCAACTGGCGGCCCGGGGGCCGTATACGGCCCCCAGCCCCTTCCCTCCGCCCCCCTAAGCTTTTAAATAAAAAATAAAAATTGAAAAATAAAATAAATAATAAAAATTAAAAAAAATTCCTACTTCCGGGTTCAGAGCAAGTATCGCGAGAATACGCAAACCACATGGGATTTCGCTGTCAACGCGAGATCACGCCGGCGTTGACAGCCGAATCCCATGTGGATTTCGTATTCTCGCGATACTCTTCGGCTACTCTACTGCTGGATCGCTGAGGCCCACAGACGCGATTAGGACCTTCTTTGACTCAGTCGGTCGTCGCCTCTCTCGTCGTCCAGGTACTCCTGGATCCTGCGCGTTTGGAAAAGGTAGGCCGAAGCAGGGGCTCCTCAGGGGCTCCTCATTCCCTCCCCCCCATCTCCCCTCATGTATTAAATATAAAATTAAATATATTTAAAGATGAAATAAGGGGAGATGGGATACATTAAAATAAGGGGAGAGGGGAGGATGGAATTAAATATATTTAATATTAAATTAAAATAAAGGGAGAGGGGAGGATGGAATTAAATATATTTAATATTAAATTAAAATAAGGGGAGAGTGGAGGATGGAATTAAATATATTTAATATTAAATTAAAATAAGGGGATGGGAGGATGGAATTAAATATATTTAATATTAAATTAAAATAATTTAATACCTTATCCCTGCATTTTATCTCAGTAAAAGATTATATTTGACTGTATGGATGCCCCTTTTGAATGCGCACCCTGCATTTAATGTTAGTAAAAGATTATATTTGACTGTATGGATGCCCCTTTTGAATGCGCACCCTGCATTTAATGTTAGTAAAAGATTATATTTGACTGTATGGATGCCCCTTTTGAATGCCCACCCTGCATTTAAGGTTAGTAAAAGATTATATTTGACTGTATGCATGCAGGGCCAGGGCGGGGGAGGGGGCGGGGGCAGACCCTACGGCCCCCCAGGTCATCAGTGACCGGAATTCCAGCCCCTGGGCCCGTAGAAGTTGGACAGCCCTGACATATACAATATAATTAATAAAGAGTAAGAGTTGTGAGCAATACCCAACACATATAAATCACATAGTAAACGGTCCCGTCTCACAAGTTAGAAGAGCAGTGGGTTGACAATCCAGTATCGCGAGATACCTTAGTCCTTCAAAGGGCTGTTCCGACCCTTTGAAGGACTAAAGTACTGTTTAAGCAAGTCGGAACCTCAGCATCTTGACAACCTTTGATTCTAGTGATTTACCATTGTGCTGAACTCATTGTGTTGTACTACTTGTGGCAAACTATATGTATGCAATTCCACCATAATTTCCATTGTGTTGAATGAGGCATGAATACCGTTTAAATAAGAATCTTTGATACTATTTGTCTATGGCAATTTAATTGCTACCCGAGTTGGTTTTTGTGTGGCAAAGGATTTAACCCTGAAGTATCTCCTTTTGTTGCCCCTAAGGCTCCCATCCCTCAAGGAGGGGGGTCGTGGGGTGCGACGGTAGACCGCGGCAAGCGGGTCGGAAGACGGGAAGTGGAGGAAACCCCACAGCAACTATCCCGCGCCCACTAATCAAGAAAGAAACCAACATGAAAAGAGAGCTGAAACAAGTAAGTCTCTCTAAAGTAAAGTAAAAGTTCGACCTCCATACTTGAGAGGCATAGCCTAAATAAAAGGGACGATCCGAAAGGAGAGCCCAGGAAAGAGGAGAGAGAGAAGAAGTGAATCAATTCCCATTTGCCAAAACGGAGAGATCATAGTATCCGTCCCTTGAAGCATCCACCAATTAAAGTAAATGAACTACTAAGATCTGTGAGGAGAAAGAAAGTGGAACCCCCCCCCCCCGCCGGAGTGGATTGGGGTTAAATTGGGTGAAGGGAGACGGGAAGGCTACCGCGAGGGTGGCGAAGGCACAATTTAACCAAAATTAAACCCCTTCCCGGTATACGGAAGGTCAGATAGAGAAAGTCAAGGAGAGTCTGAAGTTTTGGGAAAATATCTAAGAAGAAAATGGCACCGACCTTGAACCGGGATTGTTGAGTCTACGCGCCACCTTCTCTATAAACAATTGAAGTCCCAGCCGGCGCCCAGCGTCACTTCCGGGGAGGCGCAGGGGAAAACCGGAAGGGAAGAGACAATTGGAGAACCAAACCATAGAGAAGAGGCGGGAGGACTAATTAGCGGAAACGAAAGAATACGCGGTGACACCAACGGAGGACCTGGAAAACGGAAGTGATGACAGAAGACTGAGGACGGTAGAGCTACAAAGCTAGATCATTAAAAGTGAGGAGATTGCGAGTCCAGTCTCAATACTGAGGTCGGTAGAGCTACAAAGTTAGAACATTAAAAGCGAGGCGATTGCGAGCCCAGTCTCAACATTAAAGTGCTTCGGACAGACACGAAGGTACTAGGAGAGTCGAAGGTCGACTGGACGGAGAGGAATCGAGCGGGGCCGTAGAGGAGCTGTGAGGGTCGAAGCGAGTGCTGGGCCATCGGGCGGTGCAGCGAGACCAGGAAGGGAAGTATTATTATTATTATTATTTCAGGATTTTACCCCGCTCTTCTCAACCCCCGAGGGGGGGACTCAGAGCGGCTTACAGCACGGCACAATTCGATGCCACATCAACAGCGTAAAACCCCAAACCCCACAACATATTAAAATACATTAAAACATTAAAATACAATCCCTCAACAACATCCACAGTCATTCCAATTAAAACAGTATTCAACCCTAAAAACATTGACCCCCTTCCTCCCTCCCATTAGAATCCCATCTCACATGCTGCCTAGTGCTGGTGTGGGAACGCCTGGTCCCAGAGCCAGGATCTCACCCTCCTCCTGACTGTCAGGAGGGATGAGGTGGACCGTATCTCCGAAGGGAGCGCATTCCTCAGGCGGGGGGCCACCACCGAGAAGGCCCTGTCCCTCGTCCCCACCAACCGCATCTGAGAGGTCGGGCGGGAGGCGAGAGCAGGGCCTCCCGGATGATCTTAGGTTACGGGATGGGACGTAGCGGCCGATGCGTTCGGACAAGTAATAAATAAATAAATAAATAAATAAGGGAAGTAGACTGGCAGCGAGACCAGGAAAGGAAGCAGACGGGCAGCGAGACCAGGAAAGGAAGCAGACGGATAGCGTGACCAGGAAGAGAAACGGAGGATTGCGGACGATTGGAGAGAAACGAAGAAAAACAAGATCAAAAACCCGACAGACTTCACAGAGTCTTTTATACACTGGTGACACATCTTGGGCAAATAAAAGCAATAAAAATGGCTGCATCCAAGAAAGACGGAAAGAATATTAAACCCCTTCCAAGAAGAGGCTCATTCTCTGGACAGGGACCAGAGGAGGGAGGATTGAGAGACCTCCTTAAAGACATCCAAAAGGAGACACAGAAATTAGCAGTGAAAACGGACCTACTCCAAAATATGGCAGTGACACATGAAAACCAGCAAAAAGCCACACAGGACGAAATGGTTGCAATGCAGAAAAAATTGACAGAGGAATGGAGTACAATGAAAAAAGAAGTCTCAGACGCATTACAGGATGTAAAACAATTAAAGACAGACCAAGCAGAAATTGAGAAAACCCAAAAAAAACCTCAGAAGAAAGTCGAGGGTATAGAAAAAAAGACTACGACCATGGAGAGAACACAAGAAAGGTTGGAGATGAGTGAAACGGAATACCAACTTAGATTTCGCAACATCGTCGAACAGGAGGGAGAGGATATCCGAGAGGTAGTAATCCTCTTAGTATCAAAGATAACTGATGTGCCCGAGAGAGAGGTGGAGAGAGAGATAGATAAAGTCTATCGGATCCAAACGAATTACTCCAAAAAGAATAAAGTACCACGAGATGTGATCGTGAACTTCATTCGGAAAAGAGTGAGAGAGGATACCTGGAGGAAAAGCAATGTGAAACCTGTTCATTTTAAAGATACGAAAGTATCGATCCTCCGGGAATTCCCCGTTGGAGTGTTGACCAGGAGAAGAAAATATTTTTTCTAACAAAAGAACTCAAGCAATTAAATATCCGCTTTAAGTGGGAGAGAAATGAAGGTATCATGGTCACATACAAGGAGGAAAAAATATGGCTTACATCGGAGGACAAAGCTAAAGATTTTTACAGAAGACTAGAAAAAGAGAGAAAAATAAGAACCCCGCTGAGCTCTCTTGAGAAAGAGAAAAAGTCTAAAAGGAAACGCCTAAACACTCCTGAGTCCCAAAGTACTGCTTCAGCAGGCGCAGCCGCAGCCGACCCACCAGATATAGAAGAAGAAGGAGAGGAAGAAGATGAAGACGACCCAGAACTCGAGGATGAAGATGTATTTAATAGAGACCTGAATGTCTAGTTTAATGCACCAATTGAAATGCTATTCCAATAATGTGAATGGCCTAAATTCACCTAATAAACGCAAAAGATTATTCAACCAAATTAAGACTGGAAATTATAATATTATTGCACTCCAAGAAACACATATTAAACAAAAACATGTATCCCACTTAACCCAGAAGAAGCTGGGACGTGCCTACTACTCCTCTGCACCAGACAAGAAAAAAGGAGTAGTTCTGTACATAGAGGAAAAAATTAGATCAGAATTCCTGTTCAGAGATGACGAAGGCAGAATGGTAGCAGTTAAAATAATCATAGGTACAGAGACAATTTTGGTATGTAAAATATATGCTCCAAATGCTTCTAAGAAAAAATTCATAGATACCCTCAAACAAAAATTGAATAACGAACATGTGGACCACATGATAATCTTAGGTGACTTTAATGGTGTACTGGATAGAACATTAGATAAATCTAGAACAACGAAAAGGACAAACAAAAATGACACCTCTACTTTACCTGACAATTTCACTAAGCTTAAGAAGGAATACGATCTGGAAGACGTATGGAGAATCCATAACCCTAAAGTTAAAGATTACACTTTTTATTCGAACCGCCACAGTAGCTGGTCAAGAATAGACATGATTTGGGTGACCAAATCATTGACAACAAAAGTACAAGACATTAGGATACACCCTAGAGATATCTCTGATCATGGTGCCATAACGATGGAAGTGAATCAAGGGAGAGGCACGAGGAAATGGAGATTAAATGAAAGACATAAAAAAGAACAAGGAAAAGACTAAAGAATATTTTGAACTAAACACCCAAGAAGATATCAAAATTCAAGTAGTTTGGGATGCATATAAAGCGGTAATGCGGGGTCACCTTATCCAACAAAATGCTATGAGAAATAAAAGAAGAAAACAACAGTTAGATTCCATTCATGAGGAACTAAAAATATTGGAGAATCAACTGAAAAGTAATCCAGGGAATAAGAAAATTCCAAAGAAACGAGATTTTGAGAAGGGAGAAACAAAATTTAGAAATGGAACAAATGGCTAAGCAATTAAAATACATAAAACAATCTTCTTTTGAAAACGCTAATAAGGTTGGTAGGTGGCTAGCAAGAAAACTGAGGAAGAAAAAACAATCCCAGCAGATTATAAGAATTAAAAAACAGGGGAAATATCTCACAGAAGATAATCAAATAAGACAGGAATTCAAAAACTTCTACAGTCAATTATATTCAAAAACATCGGTAACAGAAGATAAGATTAGTGACTACTTGAATATTATGAAACTAAATAAGATCACGGATGACGAAAGATTAGAATTAAATAAAGAAATAACAACGGAGGAAATAAATAAAGTAATTAAGACTTTAAAAAACAACAAAGCGCCAGGTCCAGATGGATTCACGGCATGTCTCTATAAAACGATGCAAGATGAACTATTACCAACATTAAGAGTGATTTTAAATAAGGCGCTAAATGAGAAAATAATACCTGATTCATGGAAAGTGGCAGATATCGTTATGATACTTAAAGAAGGTTCAGATCCTGAAGACATAAAGAACTACCGCCCTATCTCCCTCTTGAACACCGATTATAAGATCTTTTCTACAATAATGGCAAATAGACTCAAAAACTTCTTAGCAGATTGGATCGAAGAGGACCAAACGGGATTCCTACCTAACAGGAACATCAAAGACAATGTAAGGACTATTTTAAATGTAATCGAATACTACGAAACCAATCACCAAAAAGACCTGGCTTTACTCTCAATTGATGCTGAAAAAGCATTTGACAATTTGAATTGGGACTTCTTCAAAATATTGTTTAAGGAAATAGATATAGGCTTTCAATTCCAGAACGCGATTGAGGCAATTTATAAGGAACAAAAAGCGAAGATATGGATAAACGGCTCGGCTACGGAAGAATTTGAAATTGAAAAGGGAACCCGTCAAGGATGTCCACTGTCCCCGCTAATCTTTATCTTTGCACTAGAGATACTTCTAATAAAAATAAGAGCAAATAAAGAATTGACTGGACTTAAAGTCGACAGACAATACATATAAAATTAGAGCATTCACTGACGATGTGATCTGTATAATTGAGAACCCAAAAATTAATATTGAGAAGTGGCTAAAGACTTTTGAAGAATTTGGAGAGGTAGCCGGGTTCAAATTGACCAAAAGAAGACAAAAATTCTAACTAAAAATCTGTCTAAACATGATCAAGACAACCTACAGGCAATGACAGATATAGAGGTAGTGCCAAAAATTAAATTTTTAGGGATATGGCTTACATCGAGAAATCTACATCTGTTAAAGAATAACTATTTACTACAATGGGAGAAAATGAAGAAAGATCTTATACAATGGGAGAAACTAAATCTCTCTTTATTGGGGAGAATTGCAGTGGTGAAAATGAACCTGCTACCCAAAATGCTTTACTTATTTCAAAATCTCCCAATAATTAGAAACATAGAGACATTCAAGAAATGGAACAAGGATATAATGAGATTTATCTGGAAGGGAAAAAAACCAAGAATAAAATATAACATAATGATAATGTCAAAAGAAAATGGTGGCTTTGGTCTTCCAGACTTTAAAACATATTATGAGTCCTGTGTCCTGGCATGGATAAAAGATTGGATGCTTTTATCTAATAATAAAGTCTTAACTTTGGAAGGGTTCGATTTAAGGAAAGGATGGCACTCGTATTTATGGTACGGTGGCACCTCAAAGGAAAAAAAATTGGTAACCATTTTATCCGCTCCTCCCTAATGAAGATCTGGAATAAATATAAGAACCATATGTATATTAAGACACCACTATGGCTTCCACCATTAGAGGCGGATCAACGAAGATTACTAGGTTGGACAGAATGGCCCAAATACAAAGATATCTTGAAGAAACAAAACGGTGAATACTTCCTGAAGTCACAGGAAGAAATATCAAAAAACTTCCGTAATGTTCGATGGCTTCATTACTTCCAGCTGAGAGAGTGGTTTAATAAAGATAAGATTAAAGGATTCAGTGAAACCGAGGGAATCTGGGATAAAATTCTGAAAACAGAGAAGAAAACAACCTCAAAGATCTACTCTATGCTTCTTGCCTGGATAACAGAGGAAGAGATAATCAAACAAACAATGGTCAAGTGGGCTCAAAACATAGGGAGACCAATACAATTTAGAGAATGGGAAACAATATGGCGTAAAAACCTCAAAATCATATATGCTACTGATCTGAAAGAAAACTGGCTCAAAATGATCCACCGCTGGTACATCACACCGCAAAAATTGAGTACAATGTATAAAAATATGGACAAGAAATGCTGGAAATGCAAGATACAGGAAGGTACCTTTTACCACATGTGGTGGACCTGTCCCAAGACAAAAGAATATTGGTCAATGATCCATCAAGAATGTAAACAAATGCTAAAAACAGACTTTCCAAGAACTCCGGAACTATACTTATTAGGATTAATAGGCGATAAGACTTTTGAAAATGAAAACCAACAGAAACTTTTTGTGTATCTGGCCACGGCGGCACGGATAGTCTTCGCAAAACTTTGGAAGCAAAATCTCCTCCCAGACAAAGAACAATGGTTGGAGAAAGTGATGGAAATCAAGGGAATGGACGAATTAACATACTGGCTTCGCCAGAATAATGGCCAGGGGAATACGATGACAGACTGGACTGTGATTAATGAATACATAAAACTAATGAAAGCAGAGTGAAACATTCTGTCAAAAAACTATATTAAAAATATAAGTAAGAGCACTTTAGGATGCCCAATGCTGAAGAAGTAATTCAACAATGTAACATGATAAAGTATGGAATTAGAACGGAAGTCAAAACTGCCCCTTATTCCCTCCATTCCCCCTTTCCTTTTGTATTCGTGTATGGTATATTTGTATGTTTTGTAATGTCTATAAAAAATCTGAAAATTTAGTAAAAATCAGTTATTAAAAAAAAGAAAAAGAAAAACATCGTCAATGTACTGGAAATAGCACTTAATAAATGAGGAAAATGCCTATGAGATGTAGAACAGGGCTGTCCAACTGCCGGCCCTGCAGGTGTTTTGGACTTCAACTCCCAGAAATTCTAGCCAGTTTACCAGCTGTTAGGATTTCTGGGATTTGAAGTCCAAAACACCTGCAGGGCCGGCAGTTGGACAGCCCTGATGTAGAATAAACAAATTCTTGTTCAAGTCTGGACATAAATAAGTTGACGATAGAGGGTGGTGCAGCTGACTCCATAGAAACACCATTACACTGGAGAAAGAACTCCTCTTGGAACGCAAAGTAATTATAATCAAAAATAAAATCCAGTAATTCAATGAGGAAATGTGTAGGAGGATGCGCAGGAGGTGGACGAGAATATAATACATCAGCTATGATGGTCCTAGCTTCATCAAGTGGTATATCTGTCTACAATGAAACCACATCAGCCGTCAATAGGTAATTACCATCAGAGACTTTGAAATTCTCAATTTTCCTGATGAAGTCGGACGTATGCTGTATATATGCCCTGGATTGTTGGACAAAAGGGCTGCAAAAAATGATCTATATACTTAGAAAGGGGCTCTAAAATCCCACTGGAAAAGGACACAATGGGACGCCCTGGGGTAGAGAAAATCTGTTTATGCGTTTTTGGAAAGACGTAGAACCGGGGAATCCTGGAATGCCTGACAGTTAAAAATTCTCCCACATTGTCATCTAGATAGCTTAGAATATCTATGTGTAGGGTCACAAGGAAGCCTTTTGTAGAACCTAGCATCATTAAGACGTTACATACATTCAAACCAGGAGCCAGGCAAAAAGGGAAAGTAAGTACACAATAGTCTCTGCAGAGGGAGGCACTTGGGAGCAGGAACTCAAAACAGGCCTAAGAAAAGGATGAATGGTTGGGAGGAAAGAAAGACAAGTGTGAATGCCAAGGAGGGTTGTATTTTGTGAATAAAAACTATGTGCCAGAATCATTGCGGGGTGAAATAATGAAACGTCATAATAAAAAGTGTGAGGCACCTGGGCTTCATAAAGACTGTGAAACTAATGGCCAGACAATGTTGGTGGCCAAAGATGAGGAAAGACACTAAACTGTTCGTCCAGAACTGTGAACTATGTACAGAAAACAAAACCCCAACGGGGAAGCCACGGGGACTTCTCCAGAGCGTGGCAGAACCCCTAAAACCTTGGTCACATGTTGCAGTGGATTTCATGGGTGAATTGCCCTCCAGCCGAGGGTACAAATATGTATGGACTGTAATGAACCTGTTCTCCAAACAAATGCATTTCGTCCCACTGGCCAAGTTGCCCTCAGCTGGGAAACTGGCTGACCTGTATGTAAAACACATCTACCACTTACATGGGTGCCCGGAAAATATAATAAGTGACAGAGGGGTGCAATTCACTGCAAAAGCTAATGGGGGTCGAACAAGGTTTGAGTTCCGCGTATCACCCTATGTCAAATAGAGTGGTAGAAAGGATGCAACAGACTCTATGGCACTTCCTTAGAACCTATGCCAACCATCAGCAGAACAACTTGACAGAAATCCTCCCTTTCGCAGAACTAGCATTTAACTCTTCTACTCTCACCTTTTAAAATAATATACGGTCAAGATGTAGCCCCACTACCCAGGTTGCCCAGATGGAAAGATAGAGCCACGGAGGGTAAAAATTGGCCAGCACAGATAATGGCCACTTGGCTAGATATTGTAAAAGCATTACAAAAAATAAATATAAGCAATTTGCGGACAGGAAACACAAGGAGGAGGAGGAGTTATGCGAGGGGGACTTGGTCTGGCTTTCAACCCAAAATTGAATTTGAAACTGGGATTCCCATCCCGCAAGTTAGCCCCCCAGTACATAGGCCCATTTAGAGTGAAACATCAGATAAACCAGGTCACATATGAGCTCCAACTGCCCAAAGATTTGGGCAAGATACACCCTGTGTTCCACTGTAGTCTATTGAAAAAATATCAGGGTACCTTAGACTGGGGGAACAACTAGAGATGTTTGTTTTCTGTGTTTCTGTTCCAGGAGAAAGGGGGCATTCTGTCAGAATCCAGATCCCTTGCAGACACAACAACAGATTAAAGGAAGGCAGGGTGGGAAACAACGGTCCTCAGCCCTGGTGGGAACAGCGGCCTGGGAATGGGAGAAAGGCGGGAATACACCGTTTGAAATGTGGGGGTATTATATATAAGGAGGGAGGGAAGTTGTGGGATTCACTCTTGGCTTTATATGCGTTAGAAATTTGGTGTTCCCAGATTGTGGTCTGTGTGTCATTTAGAAGCGGCTGCAGTAAGCTGACACACTCTTTCTCCCTTCTTCCCCTGCCTTTGTTACAGCACTAAGCTCTTGTTCTTATTGTTCAATGAGAGATTTCTGTGCTCTGCTCCTGATAAGATTTTCCTCTCATTTCTCTGGCAGGTAACCTCTGAATGAACCTTGTGAAGAACACTTCCCTTTGTCTTAGGTCAGAAATGAAATTGCACAGCACTCGCAAGAACAAGACATAAATTGGAGAAATTATATTTCAAGCTACATTTGTATTCAAGGAGGAAAGGGAGGATTATGCTGTGAAAAGTAGGGCCTGGTAATTTATTTATTCAAATGGACTACAGCAATACAAAGACTGAGAAGAGGAAATCAGGAGAACTCATCTGTGACCTTCTGGCATAATATTTGCATCATAAATGTAAAAGAATGGAAAATCTCCATTCCTTGTCAAAATCACACAAAGGGGAGACGCGACATAATTGTATGGACTGTGGTAAATGTTTCACTGAGAGAAGTTATCTTACTAAACATCAGCGAACTCACACAGGAGAGAAGCTGTATCCATCAAAGGTGCATCGAATGTGGAAAGAGCTTTCAGTCAGAGTACACAACTGCGCTTCAGTCAGAGTAACATCCCATCAAACACACACAGGTGAGAAGCCACATAACTGCATGGAATGTGGAAAGAGCTTCAGTAAAAGTGGGACTCTGCGTATCCATCAAAGGATCCATACCGGGGAGAAGCCACATAAATGCATGGAATGTGGAACGAGCTTCCGTCACAGTGGACATCTGCGTACCCATCTGCGTATTCACACAGGAGAGAAGCCGCATAATTGCATGGAATGTGGAAAGAGTTTCAGTCAGAGTTCAAGTCTGCGTACCCATCAAAGGATCCACACAGGGGAGAAGCCACATAAATGCATTGAATGTGGAAAGAGCTTCATTAAGAGTGGAAATCTGCATATCCATCAAAGGACTCACACAGGGGAGAAGCCACATAAATGCATGGAATGTGGAAAGAGCTTCAGTCACAGTACACATCTGCGTACCCATCAAAGAATACACACAGGGGAGAAGCCATATAACTGCATGGAATGTGGAAAGAGCTTCACTGAAAGTGGGACTCTGCGTATCCATCAAAGGATCCATACCGGGGAGAAGCCACATAAATGCATTGAATGTGGAATGAGCTTCAGTCACAGTGCGAGTCTGCGTATCCATCAAAGGACCCATACAGGGGAGATGCCATTTAAATGCATTGGATGTGGAAAGAGCTTCAGTCAGAGTAGCAGTCTGCGTAACCATCAAAGGATCAACACAGGGGGAAAGCCACATAAATGCATGGAATGTGGAAAGAGCTTCAGTCAGATTAGAGATCTGCGTACCCATGAAAGGACTCACACAGGGGAGAAGCCACATCAGTGCATTGAATGTGGAAAGAACTTCAGTCACAGTCAGTCAGGGAGGCCACATAATTGCATGGAATGTGGAAAGTGCTTCAGTCAGAGTGGAGATCTGTGTATCCATGAAAGGACCCACACATAAATGCATGGGATGGAAAAACCACATAAATCAAAGGACCCACACAGGGGGAATAAACCACATAAAGAATATGGAATGTGGAAAGAGCATAAATGCAGTAAGGACCCACAAAGAGCAGTGGAATGTGAGCCTGCGTAGCCATCAAAGGACCCACACAAGGGAAAATGCATTGGACATCAAAGAGCTCACACACAGCTAGAGGAGACCTGCCTTTATGTTTCCAAGGGTCCCAGATAGACAAAAAATTGGGATGATGGACAGAAAAAAGAAGGTTGCCAACTTGCTCTCTATCTGTCATGTGCATCAGTTTGTGTGGTGTGGCTTGACTGATTTTGTGTTCAGGACTCCCACAGTGGAGGATTTTTCTCTGTATTGCAGCCAGTTTGGAAGGGGTCAACCTGACCCTTTCCCCCTCAAGAAAAGCATTGCAGGCTTCTGTGATGATCTGAGAAGGCTTTCTGAAATAGGCTATCTAGGTCACAGAGTAATGGGTTCACAAGTACAATAAACACAATGAGTCAAACGACTGCGATATAAAAATCTATTCCATACACATATATTGTAGACAACACTAGGAAATGTACATCTCAAATTCCACACAGATCTTGCCAATGCATATAATTCGCATCAGGAAGGTTACAAATACAAGTCGGATACACATCTAAAAATCTCTAAAAAAATCAGTTGATATAACCGCGCTCTCCTCCCAAAATATAAGGCAGTCAGAAATAGAAATAATGTCACCAGTGTTGTAAAGGTCAAACAGTGGTTGATAACTGGACATAGGAGACTGTTGTATACTCCCCAATAGTTCGATTCACAAATTGGCGACGGGCTGTAGCGATGCCAAGCTTCAGGGGCCAAGCCTGGGCCAGGAACCGTGGCAAAGCGTGGCGTATTTCCAACTCAAGGCCATCAATAGGTTTTCCGTAGTCCAAATATCAATCACGGAAGCGTTCGGGCTTAACCTTATATCCACTGATTCAGTTAGAGATTTTCGGATGTGTATCCGACTTGTATGTGCGCCTTCCTGATGCGAATTATATGCATTGGCAAGATCTGTGTGGAATTTGAGATGTACATTTCCTAGTGTTGTCTACAATATATGTGTATGGAATAGATTTTTATATCGCAGTCTTTTGACTCATTGTGTTTATTGTATTTCTGAAATGGGCAGCAGCTGAGATCTCATGGCAAAAGGGTTCTGGAAAGGAACAGTTCCCTTTTTTTAGAAGGTAACATTGTACATCTTGCCCTGGATCTTGGCTCTGCTGCCCCTCGGATTGAATTCTGGACTCCTGTTCTGGACTCTATTGTACCCTGAATCATTGACTTCGAATTCTGGACTGAGTACTTGGCTTGATTTATGGACTTGGACTTCGGTTTGCATCTCAGCCTCTCTGTCTTGAATTTGGAATTCTGACTTTGGCTTTTACTTTTGCCTTCTTGGTTGTTATTTTATGAACTGTGGTGAATGCATTCCTGGCATCTGACTATTGGACTGTGACCTTGGCAAATATTTGTATATTTGTAAATGATGTGGTCATACTTTTAATTGTAAACCGCTTTGGGTCTCCTTCGGGAGAGATACAGCGGGGTGTAAATAAACATAGTAATAATAATAATATTAATGCCCACTTAGAGTAAATCTCCTGTAATCATCATAATCATTTATTTTTATTCATTTTTTTATTTTTATCTTTCCAAGGGGACTCAAAGGCGGTTTACAACAGGAAGATTGGCAAGCATTCAATTCCAACAAGATATAACAAAACCAATCAAATTATAAACAGTAAATGAGTAATATCAAAATATAAGTATAAAATAACCCAAACTGTATAAAATAACCCAAACTAACTAGATTAAAATTTACACAATATAACATTTAAGACACATTTAAATAATAAATCTAATAATATCAAGGAATTGAATATAAAAGGTGTAAGCTGATTTGTGACAAGTCAACAGGGATGATGTAGAATAAAGTGCTCCTCTTCCTCATAAACTACAGCTCATAATGTGCTGGTCAGTGACCGTAATAAAGTTTTGTTGTTTGTTGTACAGCTCATAAATAGGTTTTTTAAAGATTATTGAAAGAGAGGAGGGAAGGGGCCGTGTTTAATTCTTTCAGGAGGGAGTTCCAGAGGTGGGGATCGGCCATGGAAAAGACCCCCTCTGCCGTCCCCACCAGCTTTAGGCGAGGGTGGGACTGAGAGAAGGGCCTCTGCGAACCATCAATACCATGGTGGTTTGTATTCGGAAATGCGGCTTTGTAGATAGTCCGGTCCCGAACCTTTTAACGCTTTATAGGTAATGACCAGCACTTACTGTATATTTAGCCCAGAAGCAGACAGTGGAACTGCCCTAATGTAGGGGTTGTCCATTCCCTGTATGGTGCGCCAGTACCTGGCTGCAGATCTTTGGACCAATTGCAGCTATTGTACTGCCTTCAAAGGCAGCCCCATGTAGAGCGTTGCAGTAATCCAGACCATATGTGTGTACTACCATGGCCCAATCTGGTGTCTCAAGGAATGGGCGCAGTTGGCGCACAAATTTTTTAAGCTTTCCTGGCCACCCCTTTCCTGGGGTTCCTAATACCTAGGGGTCCAGGGTCACGCCCAGACTGCAAACTGTGTATCCATCCACCACAACCTGTAATCCCACACCCTGATCCGCCTCCCAACTGACCAGGAGGACCTCTGTTTTGTCTGGATTTACTCTCAACTTGTTAGCTCTCATCCAGTCTGTCAGTGATGACAGGCACTGGTTTAGGAGCAGGATGACATCCTTTGCTTTGGGTGGAAAAGAATAATAGAGTTTGGTGCTTTGATGAAGCGTTGTTATGGTAATGTATTCTACAGGTAAATGTATATACCGTATTTTTCGCACCATAAGACGCACCTGCTGATAAGAGCGCACCTAGATTTTAGAGGAGGAAAATAGAAAAAAATTTTTCGCTCCCTCTAAAATCTAGGTAAATCTTATCAGCAGGTGCTGTCTGGCTGACTCCTCCCTGGCTCCTTTCCTTTCCCTCCCACCTTCCTCGAGCAAAGGAAAGGTGGGAGAGAAAGGAAAGGAGCCAGGGGGAGTGAACCAGGGTCGCGCGTCAGCTCTGACGCGACGCTTGCTGACTCCCTGGCTCCTTTCCTTTCCCTCCCACCTTTCCTCGAGCAAAGGAAAGGTGGGAGGGAAAGGAAAGGAGCCAGGGAGTCAGTCAGCAGCGTTGCCAGAGCAGACGCGACTGGTTCACTCCCCCAGCTCCTTTTCCTTTCCCTCCCACCTTCCTCGAGCAAAGGAAAGGTGGGAGGGAAAGGAAAGGAGCCAGGGGGAGTGAACCAGGGTCGCGTCAGCTCTGACGCGACGCTAGCTGACTCCCCTCCTCCTTTTTCTCTTTCCCTCCCACCTTTCCTCGAGCAAAGGAAAGGTGGGAGAGAAAGGAAAGGAGCCAGGGGGGAGTGAACCAGGGTCGCGTCAGCTCTGACGCGACGCTAGCTGACTCCTCCCCTGGCTCCTTTCCTTTCCCTCCCACCTTTCCTCGAGCAAAGGAAAGGTGGGAGGGAAAGGAGGAGCCAGGAGGAGTCAGCTGGCGCCGCGTCAGAGCTGACGCGACCCTGGTTCACTCCCCTAGCTCCTTTCTTTCCTCCCACCTTTCCTCGAGCAAAGGAAAGGTGGGAGGGAAAAGAAAGGAGCCAGGGGGAGTGAACCAGGGTCGCGTCAGCTCTGACGCGACGCTTAGCTGACCTCCCTGGCTCCTTTTCTTTCTCCCACCTTTCCTCGAGCGAAGGAAAGGTGGGAGGGAAAGGAAAGGAGCCAAAGGAGTGAACTAGCGTCCCTCTGCCGCCGCAACGGCCCACAGAAGAGGCGAGGCCGCGACAGGGTAAGTATATCGCCGCCACCCCCTGCTCCAGCGCCTCCCCCCCCCCCCCCCGGCCTGCATCTTCGCTCCATAAGACGCAGCTGATTTTTCATCCCACTTTGGGAGGAAAAAAACTGCGTCTTATGGTGCGAAAAATACGGTATTTGAATTTTTGTGTATATAGTATGTTGATATGAACTGGCTTTGTAACTGTTTAAAGATGGACACACTTAATAAAATGCCCAGGTAAAATGTATAAGATTGAGATAGGATATTACTGTTAGTTGGAAGTGGGACATAAGCTCCAAGCATTGCCATGGTAACCTAACTCCAAGCTGAGTTGGAGTTTGGAGCTTATCCTTTTCATGTTCACTGTGAATCGTACCAGTGATATTTAAGCGCCAGCGCAAGCATTGTCGGAACCTTTAAAATATAAGTGTCAATCATTAATAAGGCCCGCCCCCCTACCCTATAAGTAGCCCCTCACAGGCTGACCCCTCAGTTCTCTTTTTTCCGCCGAGCAAGAAGGAACCTACAGACAGCTCAGAAGAAGTAAACTCCTATAGATAAAATGGCATCTAATTCTTTTAAAAAATGCAAACAATGTCCTAATGTTTATTCAGAGAATGATGGACATGATATATGCCTAATGTGCTTAGGTGAAGGGCACATTGTTCAAAAATGTAAGATTTGCATGGCTTTTACGCCTCAAACAAGAAAAAATAGAGAAAATAGACTAAAGGCTGCTTTGTATGAGGGTATTCATCGCTCTCAGACTCCCTTGCCACAAAAAGAGGTGAAAAAAGTGGTGAATCTCCCAAAAAAGAAGAAAAAAGGTAAAAAAGTCAGCCCTATGGACTTAATCATAGAGGGCTTAGCTCAGGGAGAGTTGCGGCCGTTAAATCCGTTGGAGCCTTCGCACCAGTCGCGTGCCCCAACTGTCAAGTTAACAGCTGACGTGATTGAGTCAGCGCGTGAGCCTGTAATGCCAGTGAGGCATGGACATGAAAGAAGCCCGGTACGGGCAAGAGAGGAGGAGGCAATTGAAGGCACGATCGATGTGGAAGTGCCAGTAGTTCTGCAACAGTCAGAACAAGGAGCACAGACTCCTATATTGGGGGCGGAGCAAGAAGCTCAAACGCCCGGCCCTCCTCCTCCATCGGGACCTTATTCGCTGCAGGCTCGGTCCCCATCGAGAGACATTTCTAGCATGAGTGAGATACACTCTCTCTCTAAAGATCACTCTCCAAATAGAGCGGAAAGGCAGCATGTATCAAGCAGGAGTTCCCCCCGTACGCATACTGCGGTACCGCAGCAGCAGCGCGCGTCGGAGAAGGGTCTCCATATGGAGGCGCGCTCCCCTCGTTCGGACCGCAGCCGATCGGGAACGCGCTCCCCTAGGACAAATAGAATGCAGCACAGCCGTCGCCGCTGGGATGCCCGCTCGCCAAGGAGGGAGTCTCCAAGGGGAGGGGCCCCGTACCGAAGACAAGCCCCGTACCGGGAAGCTCCATATCGCGATGCTCCGTACCGCGAATCTCCACGCCGTGAGGCCCCGGAACGTAATGCTCCGTACCGGGAGGCCCCGGAACATACGGCTCCGTACCGCGATTCTCGATCTCCTCAAGCTGATAGACGAAATAAAGAGAGAGCACGCCCTCCCTCAAGAGATTCAAACCAGGACCGCCAAAGGAAGAGGAAAAGATCCTCAAGTCCTGATTCATCTCCTTCATCTTCATCCTCTTCGAGAACAGCCCCCAGAAGGGATAGGGAGAGGAGAAGCAGAAGCATGCGCTCACCTCCGGCTTGGAGAGAGTATGAGCATCCTCATTCCTCATATTACCAGCATGGTTATTATGATCAGCGAGGGTATGGCAGTTATTGGCAACCTAGAGAGCCATTCCATAATGACTACTATAGACAAAGAGATCACTGCCACTATAACTACTATCCTCCACCCTGTGAGAGGAGGCAGTGTGGCTGTCATCATTCATCCTGTCACCAAGAACAGCCTAGACAGCCATCAGTACCTCCATGTTGTTATCAACAACCACCACGATCGGAGCATCAATATCCACACCCAGAAAATGTACAAAGGGATGGTGTGGTTGGAGGACAAAGAGTTATGGATCAACACGGTCAGTCATCTGATGTGCCAGAGTTACAGGAGTCTCCAATAGACATAGCACATCATTCGGGTGATGTTCTTAAGAAAAATGAGTTACCTGCTCAGATGGGTGAAGTAAATGAGGTTGAGGTTGTTGACTCAGATACTTCAGATGATGATAAAGATGGCGAAGATGACCTGCATTCGCAGACTGAACTCTCCAAATTTCTGACAATTATGAATAGGATAATTAAAGTGTTGAATCTACCAATTCCAAAAGTACAGGGTTCAGTGGAGGACCCAATGTGGCCTTCAGAGGAGCAAGACGCCCCCACTTCTCAATCTTTACCACCACTTCCATATATTTTGAAGCTATCTTTAGTTTCGGAGGGTTCTCCAGCACTGATTCCTCCTGTATCAAAGAGGATAGATAATATGTATAGAATAGATTTATCCAGAGCAGAGTGGGCAGCTCGCCCTACAATCCCGAATACTGTTGTCTCAGAAATTGTGAAATCAAAGCGACCCAAAGGGTCTGCGGCGGCTCCACTACAAAAAGATGAAAGGAGATTAGATGCGATGGGTAAAAAGATTCATATATCGTCAGGTCTCCTCACTCGTATCGCTCATTATATTACTTATATGAGTGGATACCAAACGTTTTTGTGGACAAAGATCTTGCCATACTTAGAGCTCATTCCAATTAGGGATCGTGGCGTCCCTAAAACTCTGCAAAGAGAAGCATTGGTTCTATCTAAATTACAGAAAAATGTGGGAAAGCATGTATCAGACACAGCGGGAAGGTTGTTTGCATCTGCAACAACTTTGAGGCGTTATGCCTGGCTGAAATCATCCACTTTGTCCGATGAAGGTAGGACTTTAGCGGAAGATTTGCCCATGAGCGAGCAAGGCCTCTTTCATCCGGATACGGATGATAGAATAAAGCAAAAGCAAGAGGTCAGACAGGCAGCACACAAGCTAGGACATCCTCCATCGCAAACGTATTATCAACAAAGGCCTAGGTGGCAGAACACCACTCCCTATTTCAGAAGACCCTTTAGTAGGAAAACTAGAGGTTGGGGAAATAACAGATACCAGGGCAATAGAAGCCAGAATTTCTTCCAAAAGAATAAATTCACTCCTTACCAAGGGAAACAGAAGTTTCAAGGGCAGGCCAAACGGCGTCTTTGATGTAAGCGGTTTTGAGCAGCGGCAGTTTAATTTGGCAATCAATAGTTCAAGTTTAAGTAGTTCTATGTGTGTTAGTCATGTAAGGGTGACCCAAGAGGTCCCAGTTTCAGATTTAATATGTTATAAAGACAGGCTAATGCCCTATTTTAATGAGTGGCGAGTAATCACATCAGATAAATGGGTACTAGAAATAGTACGCCAGGGGTATTTTTTAGAATTTTTCGAGAGGCCACCGTTAGGAAACATAATATCTACTCCTACTTCCACGGCACTGTTGCAGGAAGTGGATACGCTACTTCGGAAAGGGGCAATTTCGCCATTGAATCAATCCGAAATGCAAAACTGTTTTTATTCTAGATATTTCCTGATTAAAAAGAAAAACGGAGGTGTAAGGCCAATTTTAGATTTAAGGAATGTAAACAGTTATATTGATTGCAATAAGTTCAGAATGGTTACTCTGAATTCAATTCTGCCGTTGCTTAATAAAGGGTTATGGTTTGCTACCATTGATTTGCGTGATGCTTATTTTCACATTTCAATAGCAGCACAACATCGCAAATACCTTTCTTTTATGGTAGGTGAACTAGGGTATTGTTTCAATGTGCTACCTTTCGGACTCACCACAGCACCAAGGGTGTTTACCAAATGCATGTCGGTTGTTACCGCGTACCTTAGGTTAAAGAAAGTTATAGTTTATCCATATCTGGATGATTGGTTGCTGGTGGCAAATTCAAAACATGAATTGGAACTAAACATTGATTTCACGCTTTCTCTCCTACAGTCCCTGGGATTGGTGGTGAACTCAGAAAAATCAAATTTAATTCCATCACACAGAATCCAATTTATCGGAGCGATAATAGACTCAATACAGGAAAGGGTTTTTCTTCCAGAGGAAAGATATGTGGCACTTCAGAGTCAAATAGCAGCCATTTTAATACACAATGTGGTGTCCCCAAAGCAAATTCAAACTTTGCTAGGTCACATGGCATCAACAACAGCGGTGACTCCTCATGCAAGACTACGTATGAGGCCTCTGCAATCATGGCTCCACTCGATTTTCAACCCGCAACGGGACAATCCATATGTAAATGTGCTCATCCCTTCTGCTGTCCTAAGTACGCTTCAGTGGTGGATGGAGCCTCAACATGTAATGTGCGGTCTTCCTTTTCAAATCCCAAACCCAACACGCACTGTCACTACGGATGCATCCATGAAGGGTTGGGGAGCTCATTCAGGGGGTCTGACTGCACAGGGACATTGGTCTATGGAAGAGCGGGCAATGCATATAAACTGCCTAGAGTTATTGGCTGTAAAAAAGGCTCTGGCAGCATTCGAGCTGTTCCTAAGGGGTCATGTAGTACAACTGTTGACAGACAACACAACAGTAATGTACTACGTGAACAAACAAGGAGGCACTCATTCGCAGACACTTCTGCGCATAACGATGCAGCTGTGGGACTGGTGCATAAGAAAAGACATTCACGTAGTGGCCATACATCTTCCCGGAGAAGAAAACATAGAGGCCGATGCTCTAAGCAGATCTCCTATGACAATGCACGAGTGGTCATTACATCACAACGAGGTGTTCCGGATATTCAAGGCGTGGGGTCATCCACGGATCGATCTCTTCGCATCGCCTCAGAATGCGAAGTGCGAGTGGTTCTGTGCACGCAAGGCAGCAAATCTGAGAGTGGGTTGTTTAGGGGATGCCTTTCTGCGAACATGGAACGAGGATCTGTACTACATCTTTCCTCCGTTTCCGCTACTGCTGAGAGTAGTGGCGAAACTGCAAAAGGACAGAACGGATGCGATAGTGGTCACTCCATGGTGGCCGAGGCAACCATGGTTCTCAATTCTGCTAGCTCTCAGCAAGGGTGTGTACACTCGCCTGCGAGACAGACTGGATCTGCTGACGTCGCAGGATGCTCAAGTTTTGTATCCAGAGGCATCCAAACTGAGATTAACAGCATGGAGAGTATACCCACGCAAGTAGACCAGGGTCATAACTTTTCAGAGCGGGTGATGAAATTCATATCTGCCGCTCAAAGAGACTCTACAAAGAAATCTTATATTTATAAATGGACCCGGTTCAGTGAGTTCACGCGTTCCAGAGGACTGGACCCCTTAATAGTTTCTAACTCTGTAGTTCTAGAATTTTTAGCTAATTTGGCAGAAACGGGACTATCTTATTCGTCCCTTAAGTGTTATGTGGCAGCTATTACGTGGTTCAGGAGGAAAGTGAATTTGCCATCTTGTTTTTCTGACCCTATGATTAAATCATTTTTAAAAGGAGTCAGTAATTCAATTCCTCAAGTGTCTACGGTTGTTCCGGCTTGGGATTTGCAGTTGGTTTTAACATCTCTAACCAAGCCTCCATTTGAACCAATGGCCACTGCTGATATTTCCTTTTTGTCGTGGAAAACAGCTCTATTAGTAGCTTTGGCATCAGCTAGAAGAGCAAGTGAGTTATGTGCTCTACGCTCGGATGCCCCTTATCTCAGATTGCATAAGGATAAGGTAGTGTTAAGGACAGATGTGGCTTTCCTACCAAAAGTTGCTACGAAATTTCATAGGTCTCAGGAAATAATACTGCCTGCTTTCTTCCAGAATCCGTCTAGTCCTTTGGAGAAGATGCTACATTGTTTAGATGTTAGAAGGGCTGTTGCCTTTTATTTGGATAGGACAATGAATATTAGAAAGACTACAAGATTATTTGTGAAATACAGGGAGGATGCAAAGGGTCTCCCTTTGTCTTCCCAAAGGATGTCATCTTGGATAGTGTTGGCAATCCGCCAAGCTTATAAACTAGCGGGGAAGTTGCCTCCTTTACAGGTGAAGGGACACTCCACGAGGGCTGTTTCGACATCAGCTGCCTTCTTGAGAGGAGTCTCGCTGGAAGCAGTGTGTCGTGCGGCAACCTGGTCTTCTCCGCATACCTTCGTGACTCACTATAAGTTGGATGTGACGTCAAGGAGAGAATCGGAGTTTGGTAGAGCTGTACTGTTTTCTGCGGTGGCATGACGCCCACCAGCCAAGGTAAAGTGGCTCGTTAATCTATCACTGGTACGATTCACAGTGAACATGAAAAGGATATATTGGTTGCTTACCTGTAACCGTAGATCCTTGAATGTTCACCTGTGAATCGTACGATCCCTCCCTATCCTCCCCTCAGGTCATGCACCTTGCAATCTTCTGTCTTGTGGCGGAAGAGAACTGAGGGGTCAGCCTGTGATGGGCTACTTATAGGGTAGGGGGCGGGCCTTATTAATGATTGACACTTATATTTTAAAGGTTCCGACAATGCTTGCGCTGGCGCTTAAATATCACTGGTACGATTCACAGGTGAACATTCAAGGATCTACGGTTACAGGTAAGCAACCAATATACCTCACATCTTCACAGTTGGTGGCAGCGGTGGGATTTCACAAGAAAGCCATTCAAGAGAAGACTGTCCAACTCAGGAGATACGGAGGGCAAAGATGACGGCAGGTCGGGTGCCTTGACAGCTCCTCAAGGCATCAACCGTTGCTCGGATCGGAGGGCGATTTGCGCCCCCTCTTCAGGTGGCCCACACCCACCAAGGAGACGCAAAGTCAAGGGACAACGCCGCAGGCCCCAAAGATCGCCACCTCCCCAAGAGGGGGTGATCGAGCGGGTCCGGTACCACCCAGATTGGCGAGCGGATCGGGGCACGGGAAGCGGGACCCATCCCGCAGCTACTGCCTGCCCAGCCCACTTAAATTCAAAGGAGGAGACAGCCAGCCCACGGAGGGGGAAAGAAACAGTGCGGAAGGGGATCTTACAGGAGGGGATCGGGCAAGGAAACCAGGGGATCCATAGAGATCCCGAAGTAAGGACCAGCTTGGCGAGAACCTCACGGACACTTGATCCAAAGAGAGACGGAAGAGAGCCGGCGAGAGGGACGGCTCTCCTGGACTCCCACTCCCCCCCCCCCGGCCTTCCCAGCGACTTTAAACAAGTAGAGGGGGGAAAACAAAGCAGAACAGCCACAAGAGAAAAAGGCCCCAAGATGGCGGCCTGAAACAATGACCTGGGACGCCATCTCCCTGTCTTCTCCCCGCAGAAATCAAGCCACCAAGAGCGGGAAACGCCAGCCAATCCCAAAGAAGGGCGCGAAAGCGGGCGGAAGCAGGGAGAACAGCACACCCGGGACTCTTCTCAGATCGGACGGCGGGGGGGGGGGGGAGGGAGTAGATCAGACCGGAAGTACATCGGAGGCATAACCGAAGGGACAACCCGGAATAATAATAATAATAAAAATAAACAAATAAAAAGAAAAAGTCCTGCTGGGCGGCCCCCCCCACCTCTCCCAGGGCCAGAAACGGGGGAGGGGAGGAGAGGACTGGAAGCAAGGCAAGCAAGGAGACTGAAGAGCGGAAGAACCACCTGGTGTAATGACGCTCCAATTTCGGTAAGGATCACGCGTAGATAGAAGCACGGTCCAACACGATTTTATTGCAGGTACAATACTTGTAAAGCTAAAGCACCGGCCCGCCACCCAAACACACCTTATATACCCAAACCCCCCTCCCCTTGCCCATGCAAAGTCCAGGCAGGGTTGCACCATATCCGGGTGATTCAGCAATTCCCATAGTCCAAAGGGATGTGACCTCACAGCCCTCTGAGTCAGCACAATCAGATTATTGTCCAATGTCCAAGTCCATAAGAAGTTACCTCACTTCCCTGGAGGCACCTGGAAGTTACATCACTCCCCCACTGACTCAGCATGTCCTTGAGTAACTAGGGCAAAGGTTCCAGAGATCTGGAATAAAGGTCAGCTATCTCATGGCAGGCTGGAAACCTGAACTTCTTCCAAGCTCAGATTTCCCAGATCTGACATAACGTCCTTCTCCACCACGTCCTCCCCCTGCAGAAACAAAACATCATTCAGTCCTCAGGCGGAAGGGGCCCCACATAACGTTTTAATAGGCTGCAATGGAACGTGGGATGTACTTTGCCCAAACTCCTGGGCAGCAGAAGAGTATACGAAACCTTATTGACCCCCTTCTCCACCCTAAAAGGCCCAATATACCTTGGGCTCAATTTCTTCGATGGACCTCCTAACTTCAAATTCCGGGTGGATAACCATACTAGATCACCTTCGGCAAACTCCTCCCCTTCCTGTCTTCGTCGATCCCCAAATAACTTATACGCTCGCTGCGCTTTACCCAAAGCTTCAGTTCCCTCCAATCATCCTGCGCTCGCATCTTCCACTCACTCTTCTCCTCCCCACCCCCCAACTCCAAAAGCTGCGGTAAAGGAGCCACGTCCTGACCATAAACTACCTCGAAAGGGGACTTCCCCTGGAAGAATGTACAGAGCTGTTATAAGCCATTTCCGCATAAGGCAATAAGTCCGACCCCTTCAAAGGCACAAAATGAGCCTGCTTCGAGAATAAATCCAGCACTGTCCAAATATACCTGTAACCTCGGCTGGACGGCAACTCCCCCACGAAATCTGTACTGACGTGCGTCCAGGGCCGCACAGGAGAAGCCACCACCTGAATCAACCCTCGCGGTCTAGCAGCAGGTTCCTTATTCCTGGCACACTCCTCACAATGCTCCACATACTCTTTCACCTCTGCTCTCATGCCTGGCCACCAATATCGCTTCTTTATAGCCAACAGCGTCTTCGTCACTCCCCAATGACCAGCAGACTTGTGATCATGGTTAAGCCGCAAAACCTTCCTCCGCACACCTCGAGGAACATACACCTTACCTCCCATTACCCATAATCCATTCAACATCTTACATTCATCCTTGTGGTCTTGTAACCACTCATCCCCTTCATAACCTTTCTGCAACTCTAAACACCACTCATCCACTATAGCCTCTTCCTCCTTCACCTCTCTTTTCACCTGCGACCGCGTCTGCACAGCTAATCCCCAATGCTCCTTAGTGAACACTTCCTCTGCCTTTTCCAAGCAATTCTCCCCCACACCTGGATATCTAGACAACGCATCAGCTACCACATTCTCACTACCTTTTATGTGCTGCAATGAGAAATTAAACCGGGCAAAGTATTGAGCCCATCTCACCAATTTGGGAGACAGCTTCTGAGGATTCTTCAAATATTGAAGGTTCTGGTGATCTGTCAACACAACGAAAGGGAAAACTGCTCCCTCCAGAAACTGCCGCCATGTTTGCAAAGCACACTTCACCGCAAACGCCTCTTTCTCCCAAACGGGCCACTTCCTTTCTAGCTCACCAAACTTCTTCGAAAAATAGGCACACGGCCTCAAACTACCTTGCTCATCCCTTTGCATCAACGCTCCTCCATATGCCCATGCAGAAGCATCGCATTGGACCACAAACGGCTTGTTCACATCCGGATGCACCAATAAAGGACTCTGGGTAAAAGCTCTCTTCAACCTGTCAAAGGACCTCTGACACTCCTCAGACCAACTTAACCTCGCTCCAGGGACTTGGTCTTTCTAGACTCCCCTTCCCTTTTGTCTTCAACAACTCCGTGAGTGGGAGAGTTATGGCTGAAAACTCAGATATAAAAGTACGATAAAAATTCGCCAGCCCTAAAAACGCCTGCAGCTGCCTTCGAGTTTGTGGAGCCTCCCAGCTCAACACATCTTCCACCTTAGCCGGATCCATAGCCACACCACTCTCACTAATCCGATACCCCAAAAAATCAATCTGATTCTTCCCAAACTCACACTTACTCAGCTTCACATACAAACTAGCTTGTCGCAATCTCTCCAGCACCTCTCGCACCAACAAAACATGTTCTTCTCTCGTATGCGTCACAATCACTATATCGTCTAAGTACACAAAAACTCCCCTATACAAAAGGGGGTGCAGCACCTCGTTTATAAGCTGCATGAAAATACCGGGAGCCCCGGCCAAACCGAATGGCATCACGGTCCATTCGTATAGCCCGAGAGGGCAAGAGAAAGCCGTCTTCCATTGATCCTCCCTTTTCACCCGCACCATATGGAACGCGTCTATTAAATCCAACTTAGTGAAAAATCTACCGCCCCCTAGCTGGCCTAACAAATCCTTAATCAAAGGCAAGGGATAGCAATTCGTAGTGCTAATGGCGTTTAATCCCCTGTAATCAATGCATAACCGCAATTTCCCATCCTTTTTCTCCCGAAACAAAACTGGAGCAGCTATGGGAGACTCCGACCTTTGAATAAACCCCTTTTCTAAATAACCATCAATTTGTTCCCTCAATGCCTCCTTCTCCTGCACAGTCATGGCATATATTTTTGGCTTGGGCAAAATAGCCCCCTCCTTAACTTCTATACTACATTGTACATTACGGAGGGGGGGGAAGACTCTGGGCCAATTTAGGGTTAAACACATCTGCATAATCCCAGTACTCTACTGGCACCCCCCTGTACCTCGTTCTGAACTTCCCTCTCTACATTAGGCTCACACTGCACTTTCCCCGACTTCCAATCCACCTTAGGATTTACTTGTTCTAACCAGGGCAGCCCCAACACCACCTCATGGCCTGTAATGGGGGCCACTACAAAATCAATACCCCCTTCCCAAGGTCCTACCCGACCTTTTAAATCTTTAGTACCCAAAGAGAACGGCCCGCCCTTAATAAAGGACCTGTCTAATTGCGCAAAATTAACAGAGGTATCCAAAGTTTTCGTAGCCCCTCCTAAATCACCCACTAACTTTGGGGACATTATATTCTCTGAACACCCACAGTCCACCAAGGCTTTCTTTTCAATGATTTCACCCCCCTTATACAATCCCAGGGTGCATTGTATACTTAGGGGACTCACCCCAACACTTTTCACATCAGTATTGTCCACAAAAGCGGCTCTAGCAGATGCTACTTTCGATGAATCTGCACCAACAGGATCCTGCACCGGCTTCTGCCGGCATTGGGCCGCAAAATGGCCCGGCTGGGAACATATGAAACAGCGGCTCCGTCCCATCATGGGCTTTCTCATCCCACCAGCCCGGCCATCGCCTCCACCACCACGCTGAAACTCTCCGGCCCGAAATCGGCCTTCAGCAACACCGCGTCCTGGCACTCTGGATCTCGCCGGCTGGAACCGCCTCCGCTGTACTTGAGCCAAAATTCCCTCCACGCTGCCGGCCAACTGGATCCAACCGTCAACATCACCTGGATCTCCGCGATGCAGACACCATTCCAAAATCTCCTTTCTCAGGCCATCTTTGAATAGTTCCAGCAACGTTGCCTGGGACCATTCTGCAACTTTTCCGGCCAAACCCATGAATTCTTCCGCATACTCAGTGACTGAACGGGATCCTTGGGACAAACTTCGCAACGCCTCCTTCGCTTTTACCCTCTCCAGAGGGTCACGGAAACGATTTCTGATTGCTTGCAGGAAGGCCCGGACCGAGGTTAAGCATGGATCCCTCCGGTCATGGCATTGCACATACCATTCCGCGGCCCTTCCCTTGAACACTCCTCCAATGGCTCGAACTCGGCTCCCATCACTGGGGTAAAGATGGCCATAATCCTCCATATGGTCTCTAACGGTGGCAATAAAGAAGGCCACCTTGCAAGCCTCTCCTTCAAATTCCACCCTCAGAGGTTCCTTTTTCCTCCTCCCCTGCGGGGCCTCCATCCACGGAACTCCCCTTCCCATCCCTGCCGATTGCAGGGGTCTGCTCACCCGGACTGGATTCACTTCCTCTGATGCCAGATGACCACCGTCCACCCACACTCCCATGGGAGATCTAGGGCGCTCAGCTGCTGACGGTTCACCATTCATCCACGAATAATAAGTGAAATCTCCTCCTCCCGGGGCACTCCATGCCGATTCCCTGGGCTCTCTCCCGGGCCACACTTGGGACATCCTCTTCATGGTATGCTCCATCGCATCCATCCTACACCTCATCACCGCCAACTCCGAAAGCGGTTCAGGTTCTGTGGTCTCACTACCACACTCTTCCAGGTCTACCCGAGCTGAGGCACTCTTCCTCTCAGCTCCTCTGGACCTGTCCTCCACTGGATCCACCTGAGCTGGCCCTTCCTTCGGCACAGCTTCTCTGGTTCCTCCTCCGGCCATCCAAACACCCATCTGAATTGGATCTCGCCGCCTCTTTTCCCTCAAAGCGCTCACCTGAGCGTCCCACAATCTCTCCGCTTCTCGGAGTTCTTCTTCCCTCTGGGCTGACGCTCCGCAAGCCGTCACCTCTCTGGGCTCATCCGGGAACCCCACTTGGTCAATGGTCGTCATCTCCCAATCCATGGTTCTCCGGACTTCTTCGGGAGCAATATTCCACATGTCAATATACTCCTCCTCCTCCTTCCAAGCCAACCTCTCCATTGCTGGGAAAGTTGAATGGGGCTTTAGCTTCTGTAATGACGCTCCAATTTCGGTAAGGATCACGCATAGATAGAAGCACGGTCCAACACGATTTTATTGCAGGTACAATACTTGTAAAGCTAAAGCACCGGCCCGCCACCCAAACACACCTTATATACCCAAACCCCCCTCCCCTTGCCCATGCAATGTCCAGGCAGGGTTGCACCATATCCGGGTGATTCAGCAATTCCCATAGTCCAAAGGGATGTGACCTCACAGCCCTCTGAGTCAGCACAATCAGATTATTGTCCAATGTCCAAGTCCATAAGAAGTTACCTCACTTCCCTGGAGGCACCTGGAAGTTACATCACTCCCCCACTGACTCAGCATGTCCTTGAGTAACTAGGGCAAAGGTTCCAGAGATCTGGAATAAAGGTCAGCTATCTCATGGCAGGCTGGAAACCTGAACTTCTTCCAAGCTCAGATTTCCCAGATCTGACACCTGGATTAGCTCCATCCAGGGAAAGGGCTCCGACCAGGGGAAGGGGAAAGGTAACGGGCACAGGAAGGGAGTGCGAACGAAAGAAGGGGGAGAGGAGAGGGGGAGGCCGTCTGCTGTGAAAAGAGGAGAGCACATAAGGGAGAAGAAGGTTCAGCCCTGCAGCCAGGCAGTAGACCCCACATCAAGCAACACTCTACAGTATATTAAATTTGCACCCCCCTCCCAAAGACGAGCTGCACTAACACCCCTGTCAGACCAGGGTGGTAAAGGGCAAAAGAGCGGAGGATGATGCAGGAAGAGGGACCAGAGGAGGAAGGAATAACTTTGAGGGACATCCTTGCAGAACTACGAAAAATAGGGGAAGCTCAGGATGGATTCCTATGGAAGATGGATGTCATAATGTCTCGGCAAGAAAAGCAAATGGGAACGATCCGGGAGCACTCCCAACGTGCAAGAACAGAACCAACCGAAGAGGCGCTCCCCACAATGCCAGAGCTGCTGACCCTCTATGACAGTCATTGTCAACCTGTGTGCCTCGGCACACCAGTGTGCCGTGGGGCATCATCAGGTGTGCCGTTGGAAAGCCTCTTCCCCCCTCCCCTCTTCCCCCCTCCCCCTCAGGGCGCCACGTGGCCAAGGGCGCAGGTGCCGCGGCCGCCAGGATCATGCACAGGCCAACCGAGGGGAAGGGAGTGGGGAGAAGAGAAGGAGGCCAGGAAGGGAGGCCACGCCTCTTTCCCCCGAGCATGCCTCTCCCCCCCTCCAGCAAGCGCGCGCGTAGCTCCCTTTCCTCCTCCAAGGCAGCTGCGTGTGCGCGCGCCCCCCCCTTGCGCCAGGCCTGGAGGCGCGAAAAGCCTCCCCCGAGCTTCCTTGCCAGCTGGCGAGAGCAAGAGAAGCAAGGAGCAGGGTCGCAGCAAGAAGGGAGTGGGGGAGGGGCGTGGCCAGAGGCGGCTCCAATCGCAGCTGCATGCACACAGAGCTCTTAGTAAGCCGGTGAAGAGGGGCTTTTCTCCCATCCCTTTCTTCCTTCCCTCTTTCCTTCCTTCCCTACTTCCCATCTTTCTTCCCTTCCCTTCTTTCCCCCCCTTCTTCTCTTCTTCCTTCCTCTCTCCCTCCCTCCTTTCCCTTCCTTGCTTCCTAATCTCCTTTCTCCCCTCCTTCCTGCCTTGCCTTCCTTCCTTCCGTTCCCCCTCCCTCCCTCTTTCCTTTTTTCCTTCCGTTCTTCCTTTTCCCCCTCCCTCTTTCCTTCCTTCCTTCCGTTCCCCCCCTCCTTCCTTTTTTTCCTTCCGTTCTTCCTCCCCCCTCCCTCTTTCCTTCCTTCCTTCCGTTCCCCCTCCCTCCCTCTTTCCTTTTTTCCTTCCGTTCTTCCTTTTTCCCCCTCCCTCTTTCCTTCCTTCCTTCCGTTCCCCCCTCCCTCCCACTTTCCTTTTTTCCTTCCTTCCTTCCGTTCTCCCCCTCCCTCTTTCCTTCCTTCCTTCCATCCATCCCTTCTTCGTCTCCTCCTTCCTTACTTCCTGCCTCACCCCTTTCCTTTCCTTTCTGGCAGGAGCGCACGAACGGAGCAGGGCTGGCTTCCCTCCTTCCCTCCCTCTTCATCATTGCAGGGTTTTTTTTGCTGTTGCTTGTGGGGCTTCTGTGTGGGAAGTTTGCCCCAATTCTGTTGGTGGGATTCAGAATGCTCTTTGATTGTAGGTGAACTATAAATCCCAGCAACTACAGCTCCCAAACGTCAAGGTCTATTTCCCCCAAACTCCATCTGTGTTCACATTTGGGCATACTGAGTATTCATGCCAAATTTGATCCAGATCCATCATTGTTAGAGTCCACAGTGCTGTCTGGATATAGGTGAACTACAATTCCCAACTCTGCTTTGAACTGGATTATCTGAATCCACACTGCCAGACAATCCACTTCAATGTGGATTTTATGCAGCTGTGTGGACACAGGGCCCTTCCACACAGCCATATAACCCAGAATATCAAGGCAAGTCATCCACATTATCTGCTTTGAACTGGATTATCCCAATCCACACTGCCAGATAATCCACTTCAAAATCCCACATTTTCCGCTTTAAAATTAAGGTTGTTGTTGTTATTATTATTAAGAGTATTATTACAACATTATTTAAAAGAATAAATTCAGGGGTTTATTATGCTCACATTTAGTTGAATTCAGGCTTAAAATATATTATATGGCTCACTGATATAAATTTCCAAATATTTTGCTTTTATGACTCTCTGAGTCAAAAAGGTTCCTGGCACCTGGTATAGTGTTGTTGCATTATCCTTACAACCTTTCTTATTGTCCTCTGTTGTTTGTTGTGAACCTTCCTGGTAAAGAAATATGTAATTTCTTTATGCTTGTGGATAAATAGTATTTCTTGTTGTTTCCTTGTAAGTGTACTTGTGGAGATTGTCTGGTTTGCTTACTCTGGAACATGCAATGCCCATCATTGGTGGGATTCGGAATGCTCTTTGATTGTAGGTGAACCAGAAATCCCAGAAACTGCAACTCCCAAAAGTCCAGGCCTATTTCCCCCCAAACTCCATCTGTGTTCATATTTGGGCATATGGAATATTCATGCCAAGTTTGGTCCAAATCCATTATTATTTGAGTCCACAGTGCTCTCTGGATATAGGTGAACTACAAATCCCAAACTCAAAGTCAATGCCCACCAAAACCTTCTAGTGTTTTTTGTTGGTCATGGGAGTCCTGTGTGCCACGTTTGGTTTAGTTCCATCATTGGTGGAGGACAGAATGCTCTTTGCGGGTGAACTACAACTCCCAAATGACAAAATCAATTTTTTGACTGATGGTCCCTCCTTGGGTTAGTATTAGTATGTTTTGTGGCCAAATTTGGCAGCAATTTGTCCAGTGGTTTTTGAGTCATGTTATTCCCACAAATGAACATTTTATATATATATATATATATATATATATATATATATATATATATATATATAAAGAGAGAGAGAGAGAGCACAACAGCACAGGCAGAAAAGCAAACATCACAGGGAAGCATGTCTGTGTAGGAGGGTGAACATTAGGAAGAACTTCCTGAGTGTGTGAGTTGTTCAGCAGTGGAACTCTCTGCCGCAGAATGTGTTTCCGTCTGGCTGCTCTCTTTCCAGCCGGCTTCCCTGAGGACCGGGTACGTTTTCCATGAGGAAAGGGTGACTGCAATAAAAACTAAACACAGAGAAAGTCTGACAGCTGTTGAGCAAGACCTCCGTGTGTGTCTTTCTACCATTCCTGCCAAGATATCCATGTTGTGTTCATCGAAACAGGCCCAGGTTTCACACTGAGTGTATAAATACTGTGTTAGAGTGTCATTTTGTGTCATTTTGGTTGGTGGTGTGCCCCAGGATTTTGTAAATGTGAAAAGTGTGCCTCGGCTCAAAAAAGGTTGAGAAACACTGCTCTATGATGATGGAAAAGACGCACCCCAGGTCAAGGGGGAAAACGCAACAATACATGAAGGCAGAGAGAAGAGAGGGAAGGAGAATACAAAACCGCAAGAAATACCAGAAGAAAGAGGACCTCACTTCAAAAATAGTGAGGAAGTTTCACTGGAAGTTGCAAGAATGGCTTCGAAGGGCCCTAAAACCTCTGCCCCCCAAAAAAGAGAAGAGGGGAAAAACCAAGAGGCCGCTGCAACACCCAAAAGCCCCATCCCGGATACAGATAAGAACGAAAACAAAAGATTGGGACGCAGCCCAATAGGAAGAGAAGCTGGAGGAGAACAACCCAGCAAGGAAGAAAGAAAAACCTAAAGAAAAATTGCCCCTACTCTCTAGAGGCGTATTTTAGGCCTACGAGATGTGGCATCCTGGGGATGGATATAAAAGGCCTCAGATCTCCTAAAGAGAACGGTTAGAAAAGAAGCCGAGGAAAACGAAAAGGTACAGACCCAGCTACACTAAAAGACAAAGACCGGACAATGGCCACCAAACACTGGAAAGATTTTGTAGGCTAAGGGAAAAGAGTTTTTTTTTAAAGGAAAAAAACTAAAAACAACAGATTGCTTTTATACCAAGAGGGTTATGAAGACCCGTCTCTGGAAAAAGAAGGAAAAAGAGCCTAAAAAGAAGACTTGTAAAAAAATGTCCAGCTTAACAAGGAGAGAGACTGTACGAGAAAAACAAGAAGCACCCATGAACAAGGAACTTAGAAGAAAACAAGTTACCCCTATCCCCATCTTTTCTCATCACCCTTACCCATTACTATCCTTCCCAGATCCCGGACTCAACAACCTCCTTCACCGCCCCTACTCCTTACCCCGTTAATTAAAACAAGAAAGAGCCTACCCTGCCACAGTGGTTAAACCTCACATCTTCACAGTTGGTGGCAGCGGTGGGATTTCACAAGAAAGAGCCTACCCTGCCATGGTGGTTAAACCTCACATCTTCACAGTTGGTGGCAGCGGTGGGATTTCACAAGAAAGAGCCTACCCTGCCATGGTGGTTAAACCTCACATCTTCACAGTTGGTGGCAGCGGTGGGATTTCACAAGAAAGAGCCTACCCTGCTATGGTGGTTAAACATCACATCTTCACAGTTGGTGGCAGCGGTGGGATTTCACAAGAAAGAGCCTACCCTGCTATGGTGGTTAAACATCACATCTTCACAGTTGGTGGCAGCGGTGGGATTTCACAAGAAAGAGCCTACCCTGCCATGGTGGTTAAACCTCACATCTTCACAGTTGGTGGCAGTGGGTGGGTGGGATTTCACAAGAAAGAGCCTACCCTGCTATGGTGGTTAAACATCACATCTTCACAATCGGTGGCAGAAGTGGTATTTCACAAGAAAGAGCCTACCCTGCTATGGTGGTTAAACATCACATCTTCACAGTTGGTGGCAGCGGTGGGATTTCACAAGAAAGAGCCTACCCTGCCATGGTGGTTAAACATCACATCTTCACAGTTGGTGGCAGCGGTGGGATTTCACAAGAAAGAGCCTACCCTGCTATGGTGGTTAAACATCACATCTTCACAGTTGGTGGCAGCGGTGGGATTTCACAAGAAAGAGCCTACCCTGCCATGGTGGTTAAACCTCACATCTTCACAGTTGGTGGCAGCGGTGGGATTTCACAAGAAAGAGCCTACCCTGCTATGGTGGTTAAACATCACATCTTCACAGTTGGTGGCAGCGGTGGGATTTCACAAGAAAGAGCCTACCCTGCCATGGTGGTTAAACATCACATCTTCACAGTTGGTGGCAGCGGTGGGGTTTCACAAGAAAGAGCCTACCCTGCCATGGTGGTTAAACATCACATCTTCACAGTTGGTGGCAGCGGTGGGATTTCACAAGAAAGAGCCTACCCTGCGATGGTGGTTAAACATCACATCTTCACAGTTGGTGGCAGCGGTGGGATTTCACAAGAAAGAGCCTACCCTGCCATGGTGGTTAAACCTCACATCTTCACAGTTGGTGGCAGCGGTGGGATTTCACAAGAAAGAGCCTACCCTGCCACAGTGGTTAAACCTCACATCTTCACAGTTGGTGGCAGCGGTGGGATTTCACAAGAAAGAGCCTACCCTGCCATGGTGGTTAAACATCACATCTTCACAGTTGGTGGCAGTGGTGGGATTTCACAAGAAAGAGCCTACTCTGCCACAGTGGTTAAACCTCACATCTTCACAGGTGTTGGCATAAATATGACGGCGAACTCCAAAACTCTGGATGATCTCTCCCGGCAGTTTCATGTAAATGTTAGATAGCATGAGGGGGAACATTCAACCCTGAGGGACACCCGGCCAGGGAGTGGAACAGGAGTCCCCCAGCACCACCATCTGGGTCTGATCTTCCAGGAAGGACCGTGTCCCCAAAACAGTGCCCCCAAGCCGCATCCCAACCCAGAGGGCAGCATGGTCAATGGTATCAAAAGGGGTTGTAGGTTTTCCGGGTTCTGTGGCCATGTTCTCTCCTGACATTTTGCCCGCATCTGTGAGGCCGCTCCAAATCCTTCGCAATGATCACGTGCAGTCTGCAGGTCGATCCAACGAAATTTATTGAAGGTACAACACCTATAAAGCCAAAGCAGTGTCCCGTCGCCCAAACACACCTTTTATACTCAAACCCCCCACCTCCCTTCACCTGCAACATCCGGGAGAGGTTGCATCATACCCTCTGACTCAGCAGTCCTAGTGTCCAGTGGATATTACATCATATCCCGTCTGAGTCAGCAATCCGCAGGCCAATGTCCAATGTCCAAAGAGAGCCGCGTCATGTCCTCCCTGACTCAGCAAGAATCTCCCGTTGGCTCCTGGGAGATTACATCATCCCCAGGGGAATCCCCCAGGGTCACATCAGTCTCTCGCATGCTAAATCAGACTGCGAGTTCCCTTAGCCTCTCCAAGGCTAAGAACCTCCAGTTCTGACATAATGGCCTCCTCCACCATGTCCTCCCCCTGCAGAAATAAAACACCGTTCAAATGTTCGGCATCACAGGAGAAAGGAAGCAGAAATCGTTGGGGGCTTATCTACGCATTTTTAGCAATAAGGAGCAGAATAATTGGTCCGATCTATTGCCCTATGCTGAAGTGGCATACAATAGCTCTGTGCATTCATCCACCGGAAGGTCTCCCTTTGAGATAGTCTATGGTCAGGAGGTGGCTCCTTTGCCCCAGCTGTTGGAGTTGGGAGGGGAGGAGAAGGTGGAGTGGAAGATCCGAGCCCGAGAGGATTGGAAGGAAGTGGCGGAAGCTTTAGGGAAGGCACAGCGTTCTTACAAGATGTTTGGTGACCGGAAGAGGCGAGAAGGGGAGGAGTATAGCGAAGGGGATTTAGTGTGGCTGTCCACACAGAATTTGAAATTGGGTTATCCATCCAAGAAATTGAGTCCAAAGTATATTGACCTTTTTAGATTGAAAAAGCGGTGAATAAGGTCTCCTATACCCTTTTATTGCCCAAGAGTTTAGGAAGGTTCATCCCACATTTCATTGTGGTCTTCTAAAAAGTATGTGGGCCCCTTTCATCCTCCGGATTGAATGATGTTTTGTTTTACAGGGGGAGGACGTGGTGGAGGAGGCCGTTATGTCAGGATTGGGAGACTTGAGCTTGGGTGAAGTTCAAGCTCCCAGCCTGGCATGAGATTGCACCGACCTTTGCCCTAGTTCTTGAGTGACCTTGGCTCCAGTTATATAAGACTGTGCTGAGTCATGTGGAAGTGAGGTAACTTCCAGATGTGTGCGAGGCTGCGGAGGGAAGTGATGTAACTCCTCTGAGCCTGGACATTGGACAATTGGACTCCTAATGCTGACTCATGGGGCTATGAGGTCACATCCCTTTGGACTGTGGGATATGCTGAATCACCGGATATGGTGCAACCCTGCCTGGACATTGCATGGGCAATGGGAGGGGGGGTTGGGGTATATAAGTTGTGTTTTGGTGGCGGGCAGCTGCTTTTGCTTCACATGTGTCGTACTTGCAATAAAATCGTGTTGGACCGTGCTTCAATCTACGCGTGATCCTTACCGAGTGTTGGAGAGTCTTTACAACAACACCTATAAAGCCAAAGCAGTGTCCCGTTGCCCAAACACACCTTTTATACTCAAACCCCCCACCTCCCTTCACCTGCAACGTCCGGGAGAGGTTGCATCATACCCTCTGACTCAGCAGTCCTAGTGTCCAGTGGATATTACATTATATCCCGTCTGCGTCAGCAATCCGCAGGCCAATGTCCAATGTCCAAAGAGAGCCGCATCATGTCCTCCCTGACTCAGCAAGAATCTCCCGTTGGCTCCTGGGAGATTACATCATCCCCAGGGGAATTCCCCAGGGTCACGTCAGTCTCTCGCATGCTAAGTCAGACTGCGAGTTCCCTTAGCCTCTCCAAGGCTAAGAACCTCCAGTTCTGACACGCATCTATGGCTAAAGGCATTCTCAGAGGTTTTGAGGTACCAAAAGATGCTGAGAGGTCCAAGAGAACCAGAAGGGACACACTCCCCCTATCCAGTTCTCTTCGTAGATCATCCACCAAGGTGACCAATGCCGTCTCTGCCCCAAGACCATGCCTGAAAACAGATTGAGATGGATCCAGATCATCGGTTTCATCCAAGAACGTTTGGAGTGGTGAGGCCACCACCTACTCTAGAACCTTGCCCAGAAAGGGGAGATTGGATACTGGCTGATAATTACTCAGTTGAGTGGGATCCAGTGCTGATTTCTTTAGTAAGGGTCTTACTACAGCCTCCCTGAAGCTAGCTGGCCTTAGGCTTTGAGTCAGGAAGGCAGCAGCACTTTCACCCACTCTGTCAGCCCCCCCAACCGGCCAATTTAATTTATTATTTATTTATTTTGGGATTTATTAATCGCCCATCCCAGATGGCTCTGGGCAATTTACAGTAAAAACACACAGTTAAATACCTGAAACATCTAAAAGTATCTACCATCTGTTTTTCAGCCTTTTTTGAACCGCGGCACATTTTTTACATTTACAAAATCGTCGGGCACACCACCAACCAAAATGACACAAAATGACACTCTAACACAGTAATACATATAGTTAATATGTTTTTAAATGTATTTATACACACAGTATGAAACCTGGGCCTGTTTCAATGAACACAACATAGATATCCTGGCAGGAATGGCAGAAAGACACAAACTTCCCACACAGAACTCCCATAACCAAGAAAAAATACTATAAGAGTTTGGTGGACACTGACCTTGGGTTTTGGAGTTGTAGTTCACCTATATCCAGAGAGCAATGTGGACTCAAACAATGTTGGATCAGGAGCAAACTTGGCATGAATACTCAATATGCCCAAATGTGAACACAGCTGGAGTTTGGGGGAAAATAGACCTTGACATTTGGGAGTTAAAGTTTCTGGGATATATAGTTAACACACAATCAAAGAGCATCCTGAACTCTTGCAACAATGGAATTGAACCAAACTTGGCCTATTGAACTCTCATTACCAACAGAAAGTACTGAAAGGGTCTGCTTGGGAATTGAACTTGAGTATGGAAGTTGTAGTTCACCTACACCCAGAGAGCACTGTGGACCCAAACAATGTTACGTTACGTTGTTGTTTGTTTTCTATCCAGAATCACAATGTTGGAAGGAGGCTCACCACTTTAAGGTCCCTCAAACAGGCATGGGAAAACTTTGGCCCTCTGGTGCTTTGGACTTCAACTCCCACCATTCCTAACGGCCTGAGGCCCTTTCCTGCTTAAGTGGCTGAGGGGGGGAAAGGAAAAGGGCCTGAGGCTGCTAGGATTGGTGGGAGTTGGAGTCCAAAACACCTGGAAGGTCCAAGTTTGCCCATGCCAGTTTTCGACAGAGACCTCTTCCTCCCCCTTCCCCTTCGCGCCCTTTCTTCCCCCTCCTGCCGAACACTTACTTTTTCTTCTACACTGCCGCTTCTGCCACCATTTTGATCCAAGGGGGCAGCGTGAGCGTGTTCAGGAGGGGAGGGGGGAGGGAGGAAGGCGTGACCCGTGTGGACGCTACTGCGCAGACTCGCCCCAGAGCAAAGCGAGCAGAGCGAGGCTGGGAAGAAGGGAGCCTGAGTGGAGAAGAAAAACTAAGTGTTCGGCAGGAGGGGGAAGAAAGGGTATTGGAGGGTCAAATTTTCCATGGCACACCTGATGATCGCTCATGGCACACTAGTGTTCCAAGGCACACTGGTTGGGAAACACTGATCTAAACATCTAAAAACAATTAGCATCTAAAAACATCTAAAAACAATTAACAGTCTAACAGTTCTCAGCTGAATGCCCTCTCAAACAGCCACATTTTACAAGCTGTGCGAAAGTCTTTTAGATCACGGGTGGCTCTAATTGTCACGATGCAGGGTCTCGGCCCGGCCCCTTAATCACACACACAGAGACGATAATCAACTAACTATTTATTGAATAATAGAAAACAGGTGAAAAGGTAAATTGTCCATAAAAGCATCAAAGAGTTCAATAAAAATAGCAAAGAGTTCCGAAGCAAAACCAAAGGCAAAACACCTGGCAAGGTTTCCGCAAAAGCAAAGCGGATCAAAACAAACTTAGTCTGTGGCAATTCGAACAAGGCAAAGTTCATGGAATCAAGGCCCAAGAAAGCTTCTTGGTCTTACGAGCCCAGTCCTGGCTCCGTGGATCTTCACTCGCTTTACTTCCTTCAGATCAGAAGTGGCCGAGCAACTGAGGATCCGTTCCCACGGATCCTATACTTAATTCCCTTGGTGAGACCTACGGCGCTCTAGGCTTCTGCGCCAATCTGTGCTACGGGCCTCCACGCTCCTTCGGCGCTCTAGGCTTCGGTGCCATTCCCTTCTACTGGACTCAATGCTCCGTCTCCTATCAAAGCTCCGTCCTTGCCTCCCAGCACCTGGGTCGCTATCTTCATGAGAGCCTGACTCCCCTTCAGCTTCCATGGGCTCATCCTCCGCTATCTCTCTGACCCTTTCTTGCGAACCGAAACCACCTGGTCTCTCATACTGATTATCTGAATCGGCACTGTCCGTGTCAGCCTGACTTTCCCAACCTTCATACCCATCAGGCCAGCCGTGGTCCCATTCCAAACTCCCCGTGGGAGATGAAGGCCCAGCTGCCTCATCATCCCCTTCATCTGCATCTACTCGAGCCTCAATTGGCCCTAATGCAAGTGGGACCCCTGGGCCGGCCCCCTGCCCCCCCGGCACGAATGAGAACTGGGTTGCTACACTGATGTAAGGAGGGAGGGCGTTCCAAAGTGATGGGGCGATCACCGAAAAAGCTCTGCCAGGTTGATGTCAAATAGGCATCCTTAGGGCCTGGGACCTGTAATAGATTCTGATGGTCTGATCGAGGAGATCTCAAGGGTCGACACGGAGAGAGGCGTCCCTGTAACAATGCCGGCCCTTGACCTTTCAAGGCCTTAAAGGTTAGAACCAGCACCTTGTGAGTAATACGGAACTCGACCGGAAGCCATTGCAGTCAGTATAGAGCAGGTGTTATATATCGTTCCTCACGGGGCTTCCCGTGAGGAGTCTGGCCGCCGCATTCTGTACTAGTCGAAGTCTCCGGGTCACTGACAAGGGAAGGCCAATATAAAGGGCATTACAGTAGTCAAGTCTTGAGGTTGCTGTGGCATGAACCATTGTGGCCAGGTCATCCCCGGACAGGTAGGGCACCAGCTGCATAGCCTGCCAAAGTTGGAAAAAGGCCGAGTTACTGACGGCGGAGATTTGGGCCTCCATTGTCAATAACGAGTAAAAAATAACACCAAGGCTTTTGACAGTAATAGCTGGAGAGAGACGTTCACCGTCTATGGTGGGCAATCTAACCTCATCTAATCCAGGATGACCCAGCCACAAGATCTCCGTCGTTGCTGGATTCACCCTCAGTCTACTGGAACGCAGCCAACCTGTTACGGCCTCAAGGCAAGATGTGAAGTTATCAGGAACCGAGTCCGGTCGGCCGTCCATCCGTAGAAGGAGCTGGGTGTCATCAGCATACTGATAACACTCCAGCCCATAAGTCCGAACTAGCTGAGCGAGTGGTCGCATATAGATGTTAAATAACAGTGGAGATAGAATGGCCCCTTGAGGAACTCCACACGTAAGTGGTGATTTTGTCAGAGGACGTCCCGTTCCATTCCACTCATTGCCAGCAGTTCCGGAGGAAGGAGTCCACCCAATTAAGGGCAGACCCTTGGACCCCCGAGGCGGTGAGGCGGTGGGTCAAAAGATCGTAATCAACCGTGTAAAAGTCAGCTGTAAGATTTAACAATACAAGCAATGCCAATCCGCCTCGGTCAAGCTGGCGTCGGAGTTGATCCAAGATGGCAACCAGCACAGTCTCAGTCCCATGTCCCGAACGGAAGCCGGACTGGTAAGGGTCCAGCCAGGCCATGTCATCTAACAATTTTTAGAGCTGGTCTGCTACCACCCTCTCAATTACCTTGCCTAGGAACGGAAGATTTGAAACTGGACAGTAATTGGAGGGAACTGAAGGATCTAAATTCGACTTTTTCAGTAGTAGATGAACCACTGCCTCTTTCAGCCCTTCTGGAAAAACTCCTTACTTAATGCAGTGTTTTTCAACCTTTTTTGAGCCGCGGCACATTTTTTACATTTACAAAATCCTGGGGCACACCACCAACCAAAATGACACAAAATTACACTCTAACACAATCATACATATAGTTAATATGTTTTTAAATGTGAAACCTTGGCCTGTTTCGATGAACACAACATATATATGACTTCCTCTCACATACTTATACATGGCTATCATGTCTTCTCTCAGCTTTCTCCAGGCTAAACATGCCCAGCTCTTCAAGCCGCTCCTCATAGGGCTTGTTCTCCAGACCTTTGTGAAATTTCATCCTGAGTGAAACTTGCTTCCAGTTATCTATGGATATATACATGAAGTTCTTTGGGGGGGGACTCTAAAAAATCCAGTAAAATAGTAAAACAAAAAATTTCCAAGCGGAGAGGCTCAATTTGTTTCTTGAAACCCGTGAGGGGAATGCCAATTTCCCACGGCACACCTGATGATCACTCATGACACACTGGTTGGGAAACACTGACTTAATGAACCAAGATGGGCAAGGGTCCAGAGAACAAGTGGTCACTCTCCTTCCTCCCAAGATCTTGTCCACATCCTCAGGCTGAATAAGTTGAAAGGAGCCCATAGAACCTTGACAAACAGATGCCTCTGTTACATCCACGGAAGCTGCATTAACATTGGTGTCAATGCCGAAGCGGATCCGAGTGACTTTATCTGAAATGAAAAACAAACAGCAGGGATGCCCCTATAGTAAAGTATAGCAAACACCAGGGAAAAATATGTTCAAGCATAGAATGTCAAATATCAAAGAAATACAATCATTATCTGGAAATCCAACTAATAAATTTGCCACTAGATGGTGCTATATGCTAACAGTCCATATCCATCATGATAATGCAAACACTGTCAATGTAATCTAATACAAAATGAAAACTGAACAGATAGACCGCATGGTGGAGGCTTTTTCTTTGGGCCTTTCTGCTGCCCTGGAGACTAGGACGTAATGGAACAATGGCTTCAAACTACAAGAAAAGAGATTCCATGTGAACATGAGGAAGAACTTCCTGACTGTGAGAGCTGTTCAGCAGTGGAACTCTCTGCCCCGGAGTGTGGTGGAGGCTTTTTCTTTGGGTCATCTGTCAGGGGTGCTTTGAATGTCATTTTCCTGCTTCTTGGCAGAATGGGGTTGGACTGGATGGCCCACAAGGTCTCTTCCAACTCTATGATTCCAGAGTGTTGATTCCAAGAGATGAGCTACTTTACAAGGCCAGAGGCTGTGAAACTGTGACCAGGACTCTGCAGTGTTTTGGGATTGGAATCCACTACTTGCCTATGAGATAGACTGCCCTATTGCAAAGCTGGAGGGGGACATGAGAGGACTGCCTTCATGTGCCTACCTAGCAGGGGTGTGACACCCCCTAGAGGGGCTGTGTTTATCTGTATTTGGTTAGCATTTACCTGCATGGGTCTTTGTTCTCTGCCTGGCCATGTGCTCTTTCATGCTTCTTACACCAAAACAGCACACAGAGCACAGAAGAGAGCAAAAACGCTGACTTATCAGTCCCTCCTCCTCTGAGGCAAGGTCACCAGTGTCTTGCATCATAAATCCTGGCAGAAGTTCTACACTTAACACCTTCATTACCAGGATTACAGGACTATACATGCAATACAATACAATACAAGCAGTGATATATGAGATTACATTTCACTCTGAATACTAATTTTTCACAGGAGCTGCATTTCGGCTCCAAACCTGGTGGCCCACCTTCAACTCCACCTTTTACCGGAGTTTACCTAGGGGGCGGATTCCTTCTTTAGCCTCACTTTCCAGAGAACATCAGGACAAGCAAGAGTGGGAGTTAGGTTGCTGCAAAAGGCAATCTCATTTTACCTGCAAAGTCTACCTACATCTTCACCAAGTCTTCAGCATTATAGGAGGATCCTTCCTCATCCAGAGGCTGTGGATTTGGGGCCTGCTACATGACTTCGTTTGCCTGCAAGCCAGAGGACACTGGAACGTCTTGGATCTAATAGAGGTACCATCGCTTCACAATTTCAGTCCTAGCGATAGACTCCCTTTTTCTTAAAGGACTTTGTAACCCAGTGTTTCTCAACCTTTTTTGAGCCGCGGCACACTTTTTACATTTACAAAATCCGGGGGCACACCACCAACCAAAATGACACTCTGAAGGTACAGCTGATGGGGTTTGTAGTACCATCACAGAAAATACATTGACCTGTTACTATATGGTTGGAGTAATACCAATAATTGACAGCAGGTGTCAGCATACTATAATACATGCAATTACTTCACAGAGACATATGTTTTGTCAAAAACACAAGTATATATTATACAAATATAAAGTCATAACACAAGTACAGTGCTAATCATTCACAAAATGTTCCTATCCTAGCACTCCCATAGGCATCACAGGTATAAATATACATAGACAATTAACACACACTGATTGTTAATAATACAGGATTCGGTTTGAGAAATCTCCACATCTCTAATAAATATATAGTATCAAGGTAAACTTCAAAATTCACACACAATATATATCAAAATTCTCACACAATATATATAGAAAAAGCAGGCATAATCACACTGTCAAGACCAGGAGTACCTCTGAGGAATAATACAATTTGTCTGTAGCCTGTGCCGGGAAACTAAAGCTTGACGCCATAAACAGGAAGACTTGGCGTGATTCCCCACACCTCCTGACGGAAAGGGATGCTTAGGACAGGATGGGGCTACGGAAGTAGACGCGCTCCGTGAAAATAAGGTGTTGCCAGAGAAGCCTGAATATAATAAATCCTCGTATTCCAAAGTAGTGGGAAATATGCATGTATTGAGTCAATAAAAGGGAGGGGTGGGCTAACAAGCACAAAAACGCAAAGGGGAACCAAGGGGATGGCGCAGATGGAAGCTCACAGATGGTTGCAATCAATCAAAATGCCATTTATCAATACAAAATATAGACAACAATGTATCAACAGTGATGTGAGGTAAAAACACACACACTAGTAGCCTATAAGTACAATGTAACAGCCTGGTAAAGTGAGTACACAACAATTGACCAGCAATAATACATTTGTTAGACAAGGATAACAAGGGCAAAAGTCCAGGGTAATATGAGATTCTGTGTTACTCACAACAGGGAAGTCCAGGAATGAAAGGAGGGCTTGGCGTGGTGCGTGGGGGCAAAGGACGAGGCCGGGCGGAACGCTGGAGGCGCGTCACAAGGGCGCGACTGGAGGTGCCGGCTCCGTGGCGCGCTTGCCGTGTCACAGGGAAGCGACTGGCGGCGCGGTGAGCAGCGTCATCCGGGGGCGCAAACAGCCCGAAGTAAACAATGAAGTAATCAGTCAGCTACTGGGTCCGCAGGGAAAAATATACACGGGAGAAATTAATCAGTTGAAGGAGAGCCGGGACCTTGCCGAGCGGCTTGGAAATCCTTGGAGGCGCCAACAAATATTCACCGTTTTCGTGCTGAATCATTTAAATCTGTATGTAGCTAGGATATTTTTGAACCGCCACAATGGCCTGTACTTTGATGTTGATTTTCTGTACATACAGATTTAAATGATTCAGTGACACGCCCAGAAGAAGTGCCCATTCAGGCCTCCAAGGATTTCCAAGCCGTTCGGCAAGGTCCCGGCTCTCCTTCAACTGATTAATTTCTCCCGTGCATATTTTTCCCTGCGGACCCAGTCGCTGACTAATTACTTCATTGTTTACTTCGGGCTGTTTGCGCCCCCGGATGACGCTGTTCACCGTGCCGCCAGTTGCTTCCCTGTGACACGGCAAGCTCGCGACGCAGCTGGCACCTCCAGTCGCGCCCTTGTGACGCGCCTCCAGCGTTCCGCCCGGCCTCGTCCTTTGCCCCCACGCACCACGCCAAGCCCTCCTTTCATTCCTGGACTTCCCTGTTGTGAGTAACACAGAATCTCATATTACCCTGGACTTTTGCCCTTGTTATCCTTGTCTAACAAATGTATTATTGCTGGTCAATTGTTGTGTACTCACTTTACCAGGCTGTTACATTGTACTTATAGGCTACTAGTGCGTGTATGTTTTTTACCTCACATCACTGTTGATACATTGTTGTCTATATTTTGTATTGATAAATGGCATTTTGATTGATTGCAGCCATCTGTGAGCTTCCATCTGCACCATCCCCTTGGTTCCCCTTTACGTAAATATGCATGTATTATCAGCACTCCCCAGTCCTATGTAAGGGATAAATCCACCAAAAGGCAGTTACGGTAGTAGCCGTCAAAGGCTTCCCCCTCCGGTGCTGGGACTCACCTCCTTTTCTCAGCCGGAGAGCCGGCATTCTCTGCAGGAGCCTCAGAGTCACGTGGCCACTGACTGGCAGGACTGCATGGAACATCATTCACCTACCCCCCCGCAGTAGCTATTGATCTACTCACATTGAACATACCTACTGCCGGGTGATAGGTGAATGATGTTCCATGCAGTCCTGCCAGTCAGTGGCCACGTGACTCTGGAGGCTCCTGCAGAGAATGCCGGCTCTCCGGCTGAGAAAAAGTGAGCCCCAGCGCCGGAAGGGGAAGCCTTTCCCTCCTGGGTCCGTGCGCCTGCCTGCTTGTGCCCCTCAGGAGGCCCACTCGCCCGCCCGCCTGCGCGTGCCGGACTTTGCCCTGGGTGAGTCCCCGCGGAGAGGCAGCCTTCCCTTCTTGCCCCCATGCTCCCTCCCTCTGCTTGGGTCTCACCAGCTCACGTCTCCCGCCGGGCTCTCTGGAAGACGCGAGCCGGACAAACTCGGCTTCCAGGCAGGGCCTGGGCCCTGCGGGGAGCCGTTCTCCTGGTTCGCAAGTTTGTCCGGCTCGCGTCTTCCGGAGAGCCTGCGGAGACGCGAGCTGGTGAGACCCAAGTGAGGGAGGGAGAAAGCTGAAGGAGGGAAGGCTGCTCTCCGTGGCGGAGTCCGGCACGTGCAGGCGGGCGGGCCTCCCGAGGACACAAGCAGGCAGGCGCACGGACCCAGGAGGCTCACTTCTGGAGGAGGAGAGCATTGCCTGGCCCCTCCCTCCAGAGCCTCTCCTGCCTCTCTAGGTCCTAGAGAGGCCCGTGTTCCCCAACCGCTGATCCGCGATCAGCTGGTGTGCCGCGGGAAAACCTCGGAGGGGGAAGGCGGGGGGAAGAGGTTTTCTTGCGGCACACCAGCTGATTGCTCACGGCACACTAGTGTGCCGGGGCACAGCGGTTGAGAATGACTGTTGTAACCAACTCAAGCTATTGAACCATCAGCTCTGCTGATTGTAATCCAATAAATCCCATTTAGTTTACTCTATTTTGCGTTCTAAACTCTTTCTCAGAGAAATCCAAGGCTTTCCTACAGTGGGAAGACCTGAAACTCTGTTCCTGGGGTCAAAGCTTGTTTTGTCCTATCTCTAAAGCCCCCTTTAGACCCTGGGAATCAGAAGAAGGGGTGTTGTGTGTGTTTTGACTCTGCTTTTCCTTGTCTTCTACTCCTCACTAACACTGACAAAGTGTGCAAGGCTCACCTAAACAATAGAAAGATTGTCCTGATGGTAAGAGCTGTTCAGTAGTGGAGTCTGCTCCCACCGGGAGTCCATGCGAGCTTCCTTTGGAGCAGGGGTGCTCACACCTTTTCAGCACGCAAGTTACTCTTAAAGCAACCAAGTCCAAAAGATCTACCTGCCCCCGTCGCCGTGCACTCCCGCGCGCTCCCGCCGCTGCGTGTGCTCTTGCTGCTGCCTTCCGCCCGCGCAGCGCTTTTCCCACCTGCGGGGCATTGCAGGAAGGAGAAAGCACGAGGCGGGGCATCCAGAGGAAGCGCTCCGCCCTGCCTGTCTCGTCGGCAATGGAGGCTGCACAGCTGCTTCTGGACGAGAGAGAGGCAGGGCGCTCCCTCCAGAGGCCCCGCCTCGTGCTTCCTTCTTCCTGCAATGCCCCGCAGGCAAAAGAAGCACCGCGAGAGCGGGAGCCAGCAGCAGGAGCGCGGGTGTGCACAGGGTGTGTGCGCGCATGGCAGGAGCACCCCATCCGGCTTGGTGAGGCCCGAAGATCACCTGGAAGAGAGCCGAAGATTTACTAGTAGCTCCCGAGCTACCTAATGAGCACCCCTGCTTTGGAGGTTTGTAAGCAGAGACGGTATCTTGTCGGGAGTGCTTTTGTTGTTTGTTCCTGCGTGGTCTGATGAGGATTAGCCCATTCACACACAAGCAGACCTGACTGGGAGGAGGAGGAGATGTGTGTCCTTTAGCCATAACACCATGGATCCAGGGGTCGCGGAGTCCTGCCCCGTTCTGCTCCAAGCAGCATTGCCAGTGAGAGCATCCTCCGCAGGTCACTCTCCAGCCTCTTTTGGGGGTCATCCAGGGAGATAAACCCCCCTCAATCTTTCTCGGCCCTTGCCTTGTCACCCAAATTGAAGAATCACAGAATAGTGGAGTCGGAAGAGGCCACGTGGGCCACCTAGTCCACCCTCTTCTTCCACGCAGGAAAAGCAGAATCCCTTGGCAGAATTCCAGCCACCAGGTGAGGAAAGGCACACTCTTTTCCTTTCGCCTTTGATCTCAATGCAGGAGACTCTCAGCCTACCTGCAACTGGGACTCTCAATGCCTTTGAAGTCATGGCTCCATGTTGCACCCTTTAAGAGCCACGGAGCACACTTGCGGATCTAGACCCTACACTCCTTTTGATGCAGAATCCCAGAATCCCATTGGCTATTTTTTGCTGTTGGCTCATCACACTGTTGGCTCATGTTCAACTTGCTGTCCACTAAGACCCTGAGATCCTTTTCACGTGCAACTCTGTTGTCGAGCCAGACACAACCCAGGCTGTCTCTGTGGATTTCACTTCTTTCCCCCTGAGAGAAGTATTCTCCTGGTTGAAATTCATTATGTTAGTTTTGACCCAGCTTTCTGATCTGTTGAAGTCATTGTGGATAATGGTCGCGCCTCGCTCTCCACCCTTTGGGTCTGGTCAGTAATCTGATTACAAATCCACGTAACGTTAGTATTATCTAGCCCACATCTTACTAATTTTTTTGCAAGCTGATCATGGGGGAGCATAATAATGATAATAAAAACAACAACAACTTTATTTTTCTATAAAAAGTCAAATGCCTCTAGAACATGGCCATACTGCCCGAGAAACCTACAACAACCCATTGATTCCGGCCACGAAAGCCTTCGACAATATTTGTCATTTGTTGGTCGTATTTTACGGAGGCCTTGCCATTATTGTCTGCATATTCAATCCATCAGCATCATTGTTGTGTGAACTTATTATGTTTGAGAGTATCTACATATATTAAAAGAAGACAAACAAATCAAGCATAAAACCTCCAAGTCGGAACTCAAGGGTGTTGCTTCCAAGAGAGGAGCTCCTTTCCAAGGCTAGAGGCAGTGACACTGTGACCAGGACTCTGCACTGACAAGCGGACCATTATAGAGAGGAGGGGGCTTCCCACTCACTGGCTCCCCACCCCAGCATGCGCTTCGTTCTTCTTACTTGCCACCTGCTGTTTCTGCTCTACAGTAAGAGGCGCTCACAACCTGGGGATCACAACCAGACACAGTGAAGGCATCTGCCCTTGCGCTTGGCTACTCTCCTGCTGAATATGCATGCCCAGCGTGGGACACATCTCACCACGTTAAAACAGTGGATGTGGCTCTGAATGAGACAGGCCGCATTGTCACAGGATGCCTACGCCCCACACCACTGGAGAAATTATCATGTTTAGGCGATATTGCGCCGCTGGGAAATGTTTTTGTGTGTCAGGAGTGACTTGAGAAACTGCAAGTCCCACAAGGATGGTAGAACATTAAAACATCTGGGCAATGTCCCCTGGGCAACGTCCTTGCAGACGGCCAATTCTCTCACACCAGAAGTGACTTGCAGTTTTGCTGGGAAGCAGCAGCCAACAGTGAAAGGACCAAGGCAGTGGCGCCTCCGGCCCATCCCCCGGAGATAACATGATGATGCCCCCCTGGGCCCTGCTGGGCCCTCTCCTTGCCCTGCTCTCTCTGTCCTGGGTCCACCCCCTCCCGGGCCCACCCCACCCAGCCTGAGCCCAGCAATCCCCCTTCCTGGCCCAGCCTTCCAAGGCAAGAAAGGTTGCCCAGGCCTGGTTCAGATCCACTGTTGGTTGGGTTCAGAATGCTCTTTGGAGGTGAGTGAACTCTAACTCCTGGCATTCAAGGTAAACTCCCTCCAAACCCCAGTAGCGTTTTTTGCTGTGGTGGTGGGAATCATCCTCCTCCTCCTCCTCCTCCTCCTCCTCATTTTTCTTTATACCCCGCCCCTCCCCCCAAGGGGACTCAGGGAAGTTTCCAAACATAAAAATGGGCAAACATTCAATACCTGAATGGAAACAAACCCAATCAAAACAATAAATACAATGACATCAATACAAAATTATAATAACTAAGCAAAAGTAAATAAATGAAACACGTTTTCAAATAATTAGTTAAAAAGCAGAATAAAATCTCATCAATTACATTGACATCATAATAAAACCTGACTGCTAAAGTTCATTGAAATATGAAATGGTTTACAACCACTAAGAGAGCCTTCGTGGGATCCCAGCATCTGACGAAGTTCTATATTGAGATCTCCCCCTCCACCACCTCCACCACCACCTCCTTCATCACAACCCCTCCGCCTCCATCACAACCCCCTCCTCCTCCACCACAACCCTTCTCTTCTTCCTCCACCTCCTCCTCCTCCACCTCCTCCTCCCCCCCCCCCACCTCCACCACCTCCTCCACCACCACCTCCTCCACCACCTCCACCACCACCACCACCACCTCCTCCTCCTCCTCCTCCTCCTCCTCTCCACAGGGTAAAGTGCAGAGATGGGTTTATAGAAGTGGCCACCAACTGCGCTTGGTACGGATGGGGGTGCGCTGGAGTGGGCTGGCTGGGGAACGTTTACACGTTTGTGAATAGCAGTGTTATTTTTGCAATGTCTTTCATACATGGTAACTAAAAGTTTGCAAACCCAAGGAATCCCTGTACCTGGTGCCCAGCACGAAGAGTTCCCGTTCCCATACACCGGGTGCTTTGCTCAGGTCCATGCTCACTCCATCCCAAGAGATAGGGAGCCGGGCTTTAGCACAGCAGTTTAAACCACCAGCTGCAGTAAATCTTGCCAATCAGAAGGTTGACAGTTCAAAGCCTGGGTCAGGGTGAGCTCCTGGCCTTTAGCCCAGCTTCTGCCTACCTAGCAGTTCAAAAGCAAAATGTGAGTTGATAGATAGGTACCGCCTCAAAGCGGGGAGGTATTTAAGGCACCCAGAAGGACATGCCAGAAAAACACTGGCGATTTGATTAAGGAAGAAGTTTACAAACCAGTGGAGTGACAGCACACACACACACACATCCATGGCCACAACCGAGCACAGGCTCCAAGATGCCGAGGATGGGATAAGCCTTTATACACCTCTATCTTTGTACAATTATCTGTGTCTCTAAAGCGAGATTGAATGTTTGCTGCCGTGTATATTCTGTGATCCACTCTGAGTCTTCTTTGGGGTGAGAAAGGCGGGATAGAAATACTGTAAAAATAAATAAATAAAGACCCCAAAGATCCCTATTCCGCTTGATGGAATTCACCCTTGGATGCAGAGAGCCATGTCCCGGCACATGGGGCGCATGATGAATGGAGCCCATGGACCTGGTGATGGGCCTCTCCCTCCGTCCCAGTGGCTCCCAGCACAGAAGGCCGGGCTCAGAGCGGGGAGTCCATTGGGGATTGGAGAGGGGTCTCGCCTTTGGCCCTGACCCTACTCCCTTCCCTCCGTCCCTTCCTTCTTTCCTTCCCTCCTAGTTTGAAGCCAGCGCCAGGGTGAGCTCCTGGCCTTTAGCCCAACTTCTGCCTACCTAGCAGTTCAAAAGCAAACTGCGAGTAGATAGATAGGTACTGCCTTTAAGCGGGGAGGTATTGAAGACTCATAAGGACAGGCTAGGAAAAAAAAGCAGGTAATTCGATCACAAAGTTTACAAACAAAGCCCTTCAGTAGGAAAAGTGGAGCCACAGCGCACGCACGCGCACACACACACACACACCACCATCCTGTGGCCAGAACGGAGCACAAGCCTCCAAGATGCCAAGGATGGGAAAAGCCTTTATCAGGGGTGCTCACACTTTTTCAGCATGCGGGCTACTTATAAAACAACCAAGTCAAAATGATCTCCCTACCCACTACTCGGAGAGCCATAAAAGCAAAATATGTGGAAATTTATTTCAGTGAGAGCCATATAATATATTTTAAGGCTGAATTCAACTAAATGTGAGTATAATAAGCCCCTGAATTTATTCATAATAATGATGATGATATTCATTCAGCCTCTACTAATAATAATAATAGTTACAACAACAATAGGTTCTTAGAGTAGAAGGAGACCTCCAAGGGCCATCCAGTCCAACCTCCTTCTGCCATAAGGGAAAAACACAATCAAAGCATTCCTCACAGATGGCCATTCAGCCTCTGATAATAATAATCCATTTTACTCCTCTATGGTTTTTTGGCCACTCTAGGATCTCCGTTTTGCTTCTCTATGGTTTTTTGGCCACTCTAGGATCTCCGTTTTACTCCTCTATGGTTTTTTGGCCACTCTAGGATCTCCGTTTTACTCCTCTATGGTTTTTTGGCCACTCTAGGATCTCCGCTTTACTCCTCTATGGTTTTTTGGCCTCTATAGTATCTCCGTTTTTTCTTTATGGTTTTTAGCTCCACTCTAGGATCTCCTTGTTTCTTTATGGTTTTTAGCCCCTCTAGGATATCCGTTTTACTCCTCTATGGTCTTTTTTGCCCCTCTAGGATCTCCGTTTTGCTTCTGTACGGTTTACTTGGCCTCTTTAGGATCTCCACTTTGCTTCTCTATGGTTTTTGGCTCCTCTAGGATCTCCGCTTTACTTCTCTGTGGTTTTTGGCCTCTCTAGGATCTCCGTTTTACTCCTCTGTGTTTTTTGGCCTCTTTAGGATCTCCGCTTTGCTTCTCTGTGGTTTTTGGCCTCCCTAGGATCTCCGCTTTGTTCCTTTATGTTTTTTGGCCTCTCTAGGATCTCCGTTTTGCTTCTCTATGTTTTTTGGCCTCTTTAGGATCGCCGCTTTGTTCCTTTATGTTTTTTGGCCTCTCTAGGATCTCCGTTTTGCTTCTCTATGTTTTTTGGCCTCTCTAGGATCACCGCTTTGCTTCTCTATGGTTTTTTGGCCTCTCTAGGATCGCCGCTTTGCTTCTCTATGGTTTTTTGGCCTCTCTAGGATCTCCGTTTTACTCCTCTGTGTTTTTTGGCCACTTTAGGATTTCCGCTTTGCTTCTCTATGGTTTTTTGGCCTCTCTAGGATCTCCGCTTTGTTCCTTTATGTTTTTTGGCCTCTTTAGGATCTCCGTTTTGCTTCTCTATGTTTTTTGGCCTCTCTAGGATCGCCGCTTTGCTTCTCTATGTTTTTTGGCCTCTCTAGGATCTCCGTTTTGCTTCTCTATGGTTTTTGGCCTCTCTAGGATCTCCGTTTTACTCCTCTGTGGTTTTTGGGCACTCTAGGATCTCCGCTTTGCTTCTCTATGGGTTTTTTGGCCTCTCTAGGATCTCCGCTTTGCTTCTCTATGGTTTTTGGCCTCTTTAGGATCTCCACTTTGCTTCTCTTTTTTGGCCTCTCTAGGATCTCCGCTTTGCTTCTCTATAGTTTTTTGGCCTCTCTAGGATCTCCGTTTTGCTTCTCTATGTTTTTTGGCCTCTCTAGGATCTCCGCTTTGCTTCTCTATGATTTTTTGGCCTCTTTAGGATCTCCGCTTTGCTTCTCTGTTTTTGGCCTCTCTAGGATCTCCGCTTTGCTTCTCTATGGTTTTTGGGCTCTCTAGGATCTCCGCTTTGCTTCTCTATGATTTTTTTGCCTCTCTAGGATCTCCGTTTTGCTCCTCTATAGGTTTTTTGGCGTCTCCAGGATCTCCGTTTTATTTCTCTCTTATTTTCTCTTCCTGTGAAGCCTTCTTTTCTCCTCCTTTGCCGAAGTCTCCTCCCTCGTCCTAGAGAGGCGGGGGAGGCTCAGAAGAAGCCGGGCGGCGACTTTCCCTGTGACCTCACTTCCGGAGGAAGGAGGAGGAGGGGAAGAGGAGGCCTTTCGGAGAGAGAGCGGGAGGAAGTGTGAGGAAGAGGTAAAATGTGGGGTGGGGTGGGGTGGGGGTGTCTTTGGGAGGGGGTGTTGGGCCCCTGCTGGGGGGGGGGGGGAAGAGTCACGTGCTCCCTGCACCCCCTCCCTCCCCGGCTGGGCCTGCTTTCCCCTCGGAGTCCTGACTCGTGCCCTCTTTCCTGCCTTGCCCGGGCTCACAGGCCTCTGCTCCCAGGAAACGCCGCCCCCGCCTCCTCCTCCTCCGCGGCCTGCTCTGCCCTCCCAGCCCAGGGCGGCTCCTAGCTTCCTAGGACCCGAGAAGAGTTGGGACTAGAGGCCCCCTCGCTCCCTGGTGGGCCGCCACCCAGCCCAGCCCAGCCCCATTCGGCCAACGAGCAGGGAAAGCGCCCCTTCAAAGCACCCCTGGCAGATGGCCTCTCTTCCAGCCTCCCTTTCAAAGCCTCCAAAGAAGGAAGAAAGGGGCCCCCTCAGAGGAAGGCAGAGAGAGAATGTGTGTGAGAGTGAGTGTGACAGAGTGATAGGAGGGAGAGGAGAGTGAGAGAGAGTGTGTTAGAGAAGAGAGAGAGGAGAGTGTGTGTGTGAGAGAGAGTGGAAATGTGAGAGAGGAGTGAGAGAGGTTGTGAGTGAGGGGAAAGAGAGAAGAGAGGGGGAGAGAGTGATAGTGGGAGAGGGGAGAGAGTGTGTGTGAGAGTGAGAGACAGAGGAGAGAGAGGAGTGAGTGTGTGTGAGAGAGGAGAGAGAATGTGACAGAGTGTGAGTGTGAGAGGAGAGAGTGTGAGAGTGAGAAAGAAGAAACAGAGGGGAGAGGGGGGAAAGAGTGAGAGAGACAGGAGAGAGAGAGGACAGAGTGTGTGAGAGATTGTGAGAGAGGGGAGAGAGTGAGAGAGAGAGAGAGATTGTGAGAGAGTGAGAAAGTGTGAGAGGGGGAGAGAGTGTTTGTGAGACAGTGTGTGAGAGAGGAGAGAGTGTGTGTGTGTGTGAGAGAGAGTGTTCCACTGCTGAATCACAGCTCTCCTTCCCGGGAGGAAGTTCTTCCTCATGTTCAGGTGGAATCTCCTCTCTTTCTCCTCTCTCCTCTCCATGGTGTCCTATTCTCCAGGGCAGCAGAAAGGAAGCCTGCTCCCTCCTCCTCTTCCCTTGGACTTATTTCCAATTCTCTGTAAGGGTTGTTTTTGTGTTGTAAGTTCAGGTGATTAATTCCTCATGAAATAGCCCAATAATGCCTTTGTCTATTTCTACTTTCCTTTCATTTATTTTGTCTAGTGGGGATTCTGCTACTTCTCTTCTTTTCATGGCCTGAGCTTTACTGGACAGGCCTAACCACGCTATCCAGTTCCCTTGGCCACATGGATCTTTTATCGTATCCCACTTTATTATTATTTCTCCATTGGGTTCCATGAGGTCCCCTCTCCTTTTGATTCCATTTCCCTTCAGTGCCCTAATTACATTCCTGAATGTTTTGTCCTTATTTTCCAAGGTTTTCTGTCTAGTCTCTCTCCCATGTACGTCCCCCTTTGCCAACTATTTGCTTCCTTTTCTATTTGCACCCATCTTTTTGACCCATCTTCCAATTCAGATCCTAATATTTATTATTTATTTATTTACTTCATTTATATTCCTCCCTTCTCACCCTGCAGGGGACTCAGGGCAGATCACAATGCACATATACAGGCAAGCATTCAATGCCTTTAGACACACAAACACAAGACAGACAGAGGCAATTTAACATCTGGCCACCAGGGCGAGCTGTCGCACTCCTTCATTCCTCAGCGTACTTCCTGGAGATCCTCATGGCCTCGTAAATCAGTTAAATTTAGCCTCCCCACTAAGTGGTACCTTAAATTTCCTACTTGACAGATGCAACTGTCTTTGGGGTTGCAAATTGTTTACTTCTCCTGGATTGTAAGCCTCCCCGAGCCACCAGGGAGTGGCGGCTAAGAAGTCGAACAAATAAATAAATTTATTTATTTATTTTATTATTTGGTTTTATATTCCGCCCCTCCCTGCAGGCTCAGGGCAGGTTACAACATATAAAACGGGCAGCACGCAACAGCCATGCAGCCCTACAATAAAACATTAAAAATTTAAAATTACATGTCACAACGCAGTAAGGAAGGAAATACAGAAAGTGCCTTAGGTCCGGGGCCCAGTAGGCGAGGCAATTATGTTAGCATCAGCAGGCCAGGGGGCCTAGTCAAAGGCTGATCTAAATAGGGCAGTTTTACAGGCCCTCCGACAGGAAATCAGTTCTGAGATGGTTCGAGTTTCCTCTGGGAGGGAGTTCCAGAGCACCGGGGCTACCACAGAAAAGGCTCTTTGCCTAGTTGTAGACAGATGGCAGGAGCGGATTGATGGTATCAGAAGCAAATTTTGTTCTTCTGAACGGAGTGGTCTCGGGGGAATGTACGGGGCAAGGCGGTCCTTCAGATATGCAGGCCCTAGGCCGTGCAAGGCCTTAAAGGTCAACACCAGCACCTTGAAGGCGATTCGGTACTCAATGGGGAGCCAGAGTAGTTGCCGAAGGATGGGGGTGATGTGCTCCCTTACTGGCGTTCCCGCCAGCAAGCGAGCAGCGGCATTCTGCACTAGCTTGAGTTTCCGGATCGTCGCCAAGGGAAGGCCAACGTAGAGGGCGTTACAGTAGTCCAGCCTCGAGATGACCGTCGCTTGGATCACCGTGGCCAGGTCATCCCTGGACAGGTAGGGGGCCAGTCGCCTAGCCTGTCGTAGGTGGAAGAACACCACCCTGCTGACCGAGGAGACCTGAGCCTCCATGGTCAGCAGGGGTCTAGCTGAACACCTAGGCTCTTAACAAGGGATGACGGGCTTAATCGCTCACCATCCAGGGTAGGCAACCGGCACTCATCCAGCCCAGGTCGACCGGGCCACAAGATCTCCGTCTTCGACGGATTCACCTTCAACCGGCTGGCGCGCAGCCAGCCAGTCACGGCCTCCAGGCATAAATAATAAATAAAAATGTCGACAACAGGCTACACAATAGGCCGAGAGCCCACCTCTGATCAGTAAAGATCTTATGCAGCTGACAGCCAGCCAACTGCGCCACATTCCCGGTGCTAACTGACCTTAGCAATAACCTTGTTAACTGACTTGCCTCGTAATATATTCCCAAAGAGGGAGCCACCCATTTCTTGTTTACTATAATATAGAAAGTTAGCAATTCTATTTTTGTTTCCTCCCACTACCCATTTTTTGATAGAACTATCCCATTTTTTCAGCAAATCGTTAGGAATATTCACTGGGAAGGTTTGGAACAACAATAAGAATTTGGGCAAAATCTTCATCTTATAAATGTGTAACCTTGTGTATATATCTCGGAATTTCTTTCCCCAGGTGTTAATTTGTATGCTTATATTTTTTCCATAGATGATTAAAGTTCATTGGTATGATATTATGAGATTTTTTTAGTATATTATCTACCCTCAGGTATTTCATCTTCTTTCCCCCCAATTTAACTCCCATAATATTTTGAACCTTCTTGTGTTCTTCCCATTATATTTTTGTGTAGTATCTCTGATTTTCCAAAATTAATTGTGAGGCTTGAAGCTTTTCCAAAATCCTTAACTATTTTAACTATTTATTGTCATGACTCCCCCACCTCCCCTAAAATTATCATAACATCATCATATACATAGCCTTTAATGACCGAGTTGTTCCTTACTGAATTTGCTAGTGGCTCAGTGGCCAGTGAAAATAGGGCTGGAGAAAGGGGGCATCCCTGTTTGGTTCCCTTCTTGATATTTATTTGTCTAGTGCAGTGTTTCCCAACCAGTGTGGCACACTAGTGTGCCGTGAGCGATCATCAGGTGTGCCGTGGGAAATTGGAACCTCCAATACCCTTTCTTCCCCCTCCTGCCGAACACTTTTTCTTCTCCACTTGGGCTCCCTTCTTCCCAGCCTTGCTCTGCTCACGCTGTCGCTTCTGCAGGAGGGGGGAGGGAGGGAGGAAGTGCGGGCGCTACTGCGCAGATTCGCCCCACGTCTTCCTCCCTCCCCCCTCCTCTCCTGAACACGCTCATGCTGCCCCCTCAGATCAAAATGGCGGCAGAAGCGGCAGCGTGAGCAAAGCGAGCAGAGCAAGGCCGGGAAGAAGGGAGCCCAAGTGGAGAAGAAAATGTAAGTGTTCGGCAGGAGGGGGATGAAAGGGCGTGAAGGGGGAGGAAGAGGTCTCTGTCGAAAGCTGTCATGGGCAGACTTGGACCTTCCAGGTGTTTTGGATTCCCGACTCCCACCATTCCTAGCAGCCTCAGTCCCTTTTCCTTTCAATTCCATTGTTGCAAGAGTTCAGGATGATCTTTGATTGTGTGTTAACTATAAATCCCAGAAACTGTAACTCCCAAATGTCAAGGTCTATTTTCTCCCAAAGTCCATCTGTGTTCACATTTGGGCATATTGAGTATTCATGCCAAGTTTGGTCCTGATCCAACATTGAGTCCACAATGCTCTCTGGATATAGGTGAACTACAACTCCAAAACTCAAGGTCAATGCCCACCAAACTCTTATAGTATTTTCTCTTGGTTATGGGAGTTCTGTGTGGGAAGTTTGATTCCATTCCATCATTGGTGGAGTTCAGAATGCTCTTTGGTTGCGGGTGAACTATAACTCCCAGCTGTTGAGCAAGACCTTTGTGTGTGTCTTTCTGCCATTTCTGCCAGGATATCTATGTTGTGTTCATCGAAACAGGCCCAGGTTTCACGCTGAGTGTATAAATACATTTAAAAACATATTAACTATATGTATTACTGTGTTAGAGTGTCATTTTGTGTCATTTTGGTTGGTGGTGTGCCCCAGGATTTTGTCAATGTAAAAAATGTGCCGCGGCTCAAAAAAGGTTGAAAAACACTGGTCTAGTGTGTGCCCCATTTACTGAGAGGGTTGCTTTGCTTCCACTATATAGTTCTTTCATTACCTTACACACTTTCACCCCCATATTACTTTCCTCACAGTCTCTGTTCAAATATTTATGATCTAATGAGTCGGATGCTTTACAGAAGTCCAATTTTAATATGACTAATTTAGATTTTCTTTCTGTGGCATGGTTCAAAATGTTCAAAATATTCCTTATAGGGTCCGCTTGTTGTTGTTCATTCGTTCAGTTGCTTCTGGCTCTTCGTGACCTCATGGACCATCCCACGCCAGAGCTCCCTGTTGGCCGTCACCTCCCCCAGGGTCTCCTTCAGAGTCAAGCCAGTCACTTCAAGGAGCCCATCCACCCACCTTGCCCTTGGTCGACCTCTCTTCCTTTTCCCTTCCATTTTCCCCAGCATCATTGTCTTCTCTAAGCTTTCCTGTCTTCTCATGATGTGGCCAAAATACTTCATCTTTGCCTCTACTATCCTTCAATGAGGAGTTGGGCTGGTTGGATCTTCTGGCGGTCCAAGGCACTTTCAGAACTTTCCTCCAACACCACAGTTCAAAAGCGCCTCTCTTCCTTCGCTCAGCCTTCCCTATGGTCCAGCTCTCGCATCCATAGGTGAAGACGGGGAATACCATTCATTGCTTTGACTATGTGGATCTTTGTTGCCAGTGTGATGTCTCTACTCTTCACTATTTTATCGAGATTGGACATTGCTCTCCTCCCAAGAATTAAGCGTCTTCTGATTTCCTGGCTGCAGTCTGCGTCTGCACTCATCTTTGCATCTAGAAATACAAAGTCTGTCACGGCCTCCACGTTTTCTCTAATTGCCAGTTATCAATAAATCTGGTTGCCATAATTTTGGTTTTTTTGATGTTTCACTGCAACCCAGCTTTTGCCCTTTCTTCTTTCACCTTGGTTAGTAGGCTCCTCGGCTCCTCCTCGCTTTCGGCCTTCAAAGTGGTATCATCTGCATATCTAAGGTGGTTCATGTTTCTTCCAGCAATTTTAACCCCAGCCTTGCATTCATCAAGCCCCGCACATGTCGCATGTGTTCTGCTTACAAGTTGAATAGGTTGGGTGAGAGTATACAATCCTGTCGTACGTCATTCCCAATCTTGAACCAGTCTCTTATTCCATGCTCAGTTCTTCCTGTTGCTACTTGGTCGTTATACAGATTCCTCAGGAGAGAGACAAGGTGGCTTGGTATGCCCAGACCACCAAGAACTTGCCACAATTTATTATGATCCACACAGTCAAAGGCTTTAGAATTTATCTTCTATCTACAGTATGTATATAATAAAAGTCAGTGTTTGCGGTGGTGCGGACGGGGGAATATGTGCCAGCGTTTCGATTGGTTGCCACTGTGGGATTATTTGCATAAAGGACACTGATTGGCCAGCCTCAAAACTCTGACACTCTAAGGCACCAGATTATTTGCATAAAGGACTCTGATTGGCCAGCCTCAGAACTCCAACACTCTAAGGCACCAGACAGAGGGCATTGGTTGCCACTGAGACAATTTGCATAAAGGACTCTGATTGGCCAGCAAAACAGAATGTAATTGATTTCTTGAGTTAGCTGAATGACAGGTTTTTTCCATTGAAAATGGAATGTTCATTTTCTGGGAGGTGCAGAGGTGCCAAGGAATATGCAACAGCGTTTCGATAGGTTGCCACTATGAGATTATTTGCATAAAGGACTATGATTGGCCAGCCTCAGAATTCCAACATTCTATGGACCCAGACAGAGGGGATTGGTTGCCACTGAAAAGGTATTTTCATAAAGGACTCCACTTGGCCATCCACAATCCAACATTCTAAGGTGACTCAGAGGGAAAAGGAAAGGTCTCAGGCAGTCAGACACTGTGGCCCACAGCAGTGACAGATCAGGACCCAACTTGGTGCACGGGCCCAATGGCCCACTTCACAACGCGACCCTCAACCAATGAGCAATACAGACCAAAAATAGCACACAGAGCCCCCTTGACCCACTCCACACCCTGGTGCTGTTTCAAGGAGGATGGACCACAAATGATGGGACTTGAAATACCTTCACTCACCTTCCAAGACCGCTGCAACCGTCATCCAAAGAATGATCAAGACCAAATGTGACACACAGAGCCCCCATGAGCCATTCTACATCCCGGTGCTGTTTGGAGGGGGATGGACCATGGCCAATGGGACTTGCAGTACCTTCACTAAGTTCCTGAGACCACTGCAAGCCACATAAACATCTAATAGGAACCAACCTTGGCACACAATGCCTTCCTCAAATAACCCGGGCACCGCCGGGTCCCCAAGCTAGTAGTCAATAAAGCAGAAATAGATGTTTTTCTGAAACTCCCTGCCTTTCTCCATTATCCAGTGGATATTGGCAATAATTTCTCTCGTTGCTCTGCCTTTTTTAAACCCAGCTTGCACATCTGGCAGCGCGCTCTCCATGTCTCGCTGGAGTCTTCCTTGCAGGATCTTGAGCATTACCTTACTAGCATGAGAAATAAGAGGCACTGTACAAAAGTTTGAGCATTCTTTAGCATTTCCCTTTTTTGGTATGGGGATAGAAGTGGATTTTTTTCCAGTCTTGTGTTTTCCATATTTGCTGGCATATGGCATGCATCGCCTTGACAGCATCATCTTCGGGACCTGGTGGCTTTCCCTAGGGCCTGCAAAACCTACCTTTTCCAGCAGGCTTTTGGAACGTATTATAATTAATTTTTTAGCCATTGTTTTAACTGTGTGCGTATTATCTCCTATGTAAACCGCCCTGAGCCTATGGGAGTGGCGATCTAGAAATTGAAATAATAAATAAATAAATGAAAATCTTTCAAGATTTTGAACAGTTTGGCAGGGATCCCGTCGTCTCCTGCTGCCTTGTTGTTAGCAATGCTTCTTAAGGCCCATTCAACCTCACTCCTCAGGACGTCTGGTTCTAATTCACTCACCACACTGTCAGAACTATCCTCGATATTACTATCCTTTCTACACAGATCTTCTGTATTGTCTCGCCACCTTCCCTTGATTGTTTCAGCTTCTGTTAGGTCCTTGCCATCCTTGTTTTTACCTCCAATGTTTCCAATTTTCTGGAAGAGGTCTCTTGTCCTTCCTATTCTGTTGTCTTCTTCCACTTCCATGTTTAAAAATAGTTCCTTCTCTCTTCTGGCTAACCTCTGGATTTGTGCATTTAACTGGGCCTATCTCCCCTTATCAATCAATCAATCAGTTTATTTGTATGCAGCTCTTCTCACCCCGAAGGGGACTCAGTGCGGCTCACAATACAATACAAAACAGTGTAGACAGTGAAGCGAAGCTTCCAAAACAAATTTTACAGGGCGAAGACAAGCTTCAAATTGTGTACGAATACACTTAACAATATTTCAAAGACATATTATGCAAAAATATACATCCATACTAAAACATAAGTGGGCAATTAAACACAGTACAATACAATTATCATAATAATAAACTATACAGGTAACCTAAATACACAGTATAAAACTAATACACTGAAAAACTACTAAAACCCACCTAATTAATAATGCCAAAACCAGGAATAATCAACCAGCGCCCTATAAAAATAATAATAATAATAATAAAACAACCTATACCCCATGCCCTCCTCCCCTAAGTATCACTGTTTCCTTTTGCTTTCCTCCTTTCTTGGGCTACTTCCGGTGTCTCAGCAGACAACCATTTTGCTTTCTTGGTTTTCTTTTTCTTTGGGAAGTACTTATGTTGCCGCCTCCCGAACAATGTCACGGACTTCTGTCCTTAGTTCTTCTGAACTCTGTTTATTAGATCTGTTCTTCACTTTCACTGCATATTCACTAGGAATGTTAGTGAGATCATATCTAACTGTGTTTTCCCCGATCTCTTTAGTCTTATTCTAAAGTGAGCAATGAGAAGTTCGTGATCTGAACTACAGTCAGCCCCGGGGCTTGTTTTCACCAACTGGCTGGATGTCCGCCACCTTTGGCTGCAAAGGATGTAGTCAATCTGATTTCAGTGTTGCCCATCTGGTGAAGTCCAAGTATAAAGCCGTCTTTTAGGTTGTTGGAAGAGAGTGTTCGTTATACACAGTGAGTTTTCCTGTCAAAGTTCTATCAGCCTATGTCCTGCTTCATTTTTTTGGTCCCAGACCAGGGGTGCCCACACTTTTTCATCATGCGAGCTACTCATAATAAAACCAAGTCAGAAAGATCTACCTACCTCCTCAAGGCTGGAGAGGGAAGGGGTGGGGGCGGGGCTTGGTAGAGCTGAAGCCAGAGGAGGCGGAGCCAGGCCACACCAAGCCACGCCCCCTCCCCCTCTGGCTTTGGAGCTCCCAGCAGCTTCTCCAGCCTTGAGGATGGCAATGTCAAGCCAGTGGTGACATAGCTAGCACAAGGCTGGCTTGGCCCTGCCCTCAAGGCTGGAGCAGCTGCTGGTAGAGCGGAAGCCAGAGGGGGCGGAGCCAGACCACACCAAGCCCCCACCCTCCCCGTTGGCTTTGGAGCTCCCAGCATCTTCTCCAGGCTTGAGGATGGCAGTGCCAAGCCAGTGGTGGCATAGCTAGCACAAGACTGGCTTGGCACTGCCCTCCTCAAGGCTGGAGCAGCTGCTGGTAGAGTGGAAGCCAGAGGGGGCGGAGCCAGACCACACCAAGCCCCACCCCCTCCCCTTTGGCTTTTGAGCTCCCAGCAGCTTCTCCAGGCTTGAGGATGGCAGTGCCAAGCCAGTGGTGACATAGCTAGCACAAGGCTGGCTTGACACTGCCCTCAAGTCTGGAGAAGCTGCTGGTAAAGCGGAAGCCAGAGGTGGGCGGAGCCAGACTGCACCAAGCCCCGCCCCCCCCCGGCTTTGGAGCTCCCAGCAGCTTCTCCAGGCTTGAGGATTGCAGTGCCAAGCCAGTGGTGACATAGCTAGCACAAGGCTGGCTTGACACTGCCCTCAAGTCTGGAGAAGCTGCTGGTAAAGCGGAAGCCAGAGGTGGGCGGAGCCAGACTGCACCAAGCCCCGCCCCCTCCCCCGGCTTTGGAGCTCCCAGCAGCTTCTCCAGGCTTGAGGATGGCAGTGCCAAGCCAGTGGTGACATAGCTAGCACAAGGCTGGCTTGACACTGCCCTCAAGTCTGGAGAAGCTGCTAAAGCGGAAGCCAGAGGGGGGCGGAGCCAGACTGCACCAAGCCCCGCCCCCTCCCCCGGCTTCGCCACTCCCAGCAGCTGCTTCTGCCTTGAGGATGGCAGTGCCAAGCCAGTGGTGGCATAGCTAGCACAAGGCTGGCTTGACACTGCCCTCAAGTCTGGAGAAGCTGCTGGTAAAGCCAGAGGTGGGCGGAGCCAGACTGCACCAAGCCCCACCCCCTCCCTGGCTTTGGAGCTCCCAGCAGCTTCTCCAGGCTTGAGGATTGCAGTGCCAAGCCAGTGGTGACATAGCTAGCACAAGGCTGGCTTGGCCCTGCCCTCCTCAAGGCTGGAGCAGCTGCTGGGAGTGCTGAAGCCGGGGGAGGGGGCGGGGCTTGGTGCGGCCTGGCTCCACCCCCCTCTGAGAAGCACCCCATCCAGCTGGGATCGACCTCGTTCGGTCCCAGGATCGACTGGTCGATCGCAATCGACTTCCTCAGCAGCCCCGTCCCAGACCATGCTTGCCTGTGATCCCAGTTGTCATTTGACTTCCCACCTTGGCACTCCAGTCTCCTGTAATGAAAATAATGTCTCTTTTTGGTGTATTATCCAGTAGGTGCTGCAGATCCTCATAGAACTGATCTTCTCCCGCAGTTATGGTTGGGGCATATATTTGGATAGCTGTGATGTTAAATGGCTTGCTTTGCACTCGAATTGAGATCATTCTGTTATTTTTGGATTGTATCCAAGCACTGCTTTAGCGACTCTTATAAATTATGAAGGCTACTCCATTTCTTTGGTGTTCCTCTTGTCCGCAGTAGTAGATCTGGTGGTCATCTGATGTGAAGTGGCCCATTCCAGTCCATTTCAGTTCGCTGACCCCCAGAATGTCTATCTTTAGTCTTGACATCTCACCAATAACAACATCCATTTTGCCCTGGCTCATAGATCTTACATTCCAGGTTCCTATGGTGTGTTGATCTTTAGGGCATCGGATTACCTTTGGGATGAATTCCCATTTCCCTGGGGGCTTCCTAACTGGATTTCCTAATTTTAACAGGAGGGGAGCATGATCTCCTGGCCAGTGGTTCCCCACTTTGATCTCCTTTATTGTTGTATATTGTTAATTCCTACTATGAAGTAGTCTATTGAAGTTTGCATGCCTATGTGAGTAAAAGAAGCCAGAGGGGGGTTGGCAGAGTGGGTTAAGGTGGTGGTTAATGCCTTCCTATGGGAAGGCAAGTTTCCAGCCAGCTTAAAACAGGTTATTATAAAACCGCTGTTGAAAAAACCATCACTGGACCCCACTCAATTCATCACCTATCGGCCAGTTTCCAATCTCCCCTACATGGGCAAAGTCCTGGAACGTGTGGTGGCTTCGCAACTCCAGGGATTCTTGGTAGACACTCATTATCTTGATCTGGCACAGTCTGGTTTTAGGCTGGGACATGGAACTGAGATAGCCTTGGTCACCTTAGTGGATGATCTACACTGGGAGCTAGACAGGGGGAGTGTGTCCCTGTTGCTTCTGCTGGACCTCTCAATGGCCTTCAATACCGTTGACCACGGTATCCTTCTGGAACACGTCACAGGAATGGGACTTGGAGGTTCTGTTTTGCAGTGGCTCTAGTCATTCCTGGAGGTTCGGTCACAGAGGGTGTTACTGGGTGACACCTGTTCGGCTCCACAACTGTTGTCTTGTGGAGTCCCTCAGGGTTCAGTACTGTCCCCGATGTTATTTAACATCTACATGAAGATGCTGGAGGAGATCATCCAGAGTTTCGGAGTAAGGTGTTATCTGTACGGAGATGACGTCCAAATCTGTCACTCCTTCCCACCTGTTACTAAGGAGGCTGTTCAGACTTTGAACCAGTCCTTGGCTGGTGTGGGAGACTGGATGAGAGCTAACAAATTGAAATTGAATCCAGACAAGACAAGAGGTCCTCCTGGTCAATCGAAAGGCCGGCAACAAAACAACCACAAGGCAAAAGCCAGCGTATATCAAAATGCAAACTGTAATCAGTATATAAATGTATCCTAGGTTGAACCACACACAACAATATCATATAAATATTATACATACACAAAACCGAATGCACGTACTTTACCCCAATAGGTAGATAATCATAGTCCCGAAACAAATAGTCCAAGGTACAAGATTGTAGTAAAGTTTGTTGGAGAAAATGTAGTACGGTATAAAAAACCGAATCAAATCCTCTCAAGCACCAAGCGGTTCATAAACATTCCCAAGTTCTTCGAAGTGCGGACATCAGCCAAACATAGTTCATATAGGGATAATGGAAGGCATCCAAATTCCAACAATAGAATAGGACCATAGAGTGGTAAATTTACTCCAAGATGTACACAAAGTAGTAAGAAGCCGACGGGGTGAGAATTTTTAGAATGTTGGAGTTCTGAGGCTGGCCAATCAGGGCTAAGTCCGATGTGTTGGCATTGTAAAATAGGGAAAGGCTGGTATGCACATATGTGGTGGGACTGTTTAAATGCAAAAACTTTTTGGAACAAGATAACTAGGAAAATGGGGAAACTTTTCAAAATAACAATCCAAGTCAATATGGAATTTATGTTAATGGCAACCACAGGGAATAAAAACATTGCGGTGAAGAACCAGGACTTATTCAAAGCAATGATTTTAGCAGGAAAGGCAGTAATAGCCTGGGGGTGGAGAGATGTAAAAAAATGGAATTTGGAAAATTGGAATAACTATCTATTTGAACAAGTCCAATCAGATATTATCGCATGTACAACCCAAGAAGACTCACAGGAGGACAAAGCAGAAGTAATTAAAGAGAAATGAGCAACATATATAAAATGGGTAGAAGAAGGTGAAGCCAATACAGATATTGCACAAAGACTTCAAAAGTTGTGTCCGTGGTTAAAAATAAAGATATAAAGTGGAAAGGGGGGGGGGGGATAGGGAAGGGGGGTGGGAGGAGTTGTGAGAAAATAATAAATGAAAAGAAATATGAATGAATCTGTAAAGAATGGGAATAGAAAATATAGAAAAATGTTTATGATAACGCATGTTTACAATGGATAATGATTATCTGTTAAAATATGTTTATTTTCAATAAAAAAAACTGCAACCCCTAATCACCGCTGAACTAGCTAGGGAATTGGGGTGTTCTGAGATAGCCCTAGACCCCCAGTAGCCTTCTCACAACTAGACGGGTCCATGGCTTCAGGGTCCTTAGCCAGGTTTTGCACAGAAGGCATATTGTGCAAAATAGGACCATGGGAAGGAAAGATTGCATTTGTAATTTCCCTAGTAGCCACCTACAGCATCATCCTGGGTATGCCATGGCTAAGAGAAGCCAACCCAACAGCTGATTGGAAAACCAGGAAGCTAGTATTTGTGGAAGGAGTGAAACCAGAAAATAGTAGGGATAAGGAAGATGTCAGCTCTATGATTAAACTGAATTATCCATTTTCTAGTTTTCTTGAAGAAGCAGTAACATCCATATGAGGTAAGGGTTGATCCTTTCTACTTGTATTTTCAGAGTGTCAGCCGTATGATTAAACTGTTTACAATGTAGGTAGAAAGCAGAGACTACAGAGTTATTATAACCAAAAAAAGGGGGGGGGGTAGCTCTGGGCTAACAGGGAACAAAAGGAGAACCACAAGGTGGGTGTAACAAGCTCAGTGGTCATACAAGATGCTATAACAGCTGGTTGAAACTAATAAGCATGAAACATTATATGTCAGTATTCTTATAATTCACACAAACACAACAATATAACATGACATATACAGCAAGAACATGTGCGCCTTAAGATTGCATGCAAAGTTATGAATGGTTACAAGTTTGTTCACAGCATACAGTATATAGCTTTCTATTGGTCAACACATTCAACAAAAAATGAGGGTCCATAGGAGGGAGGTGATTCCACCGTAAATAATAATTTTGAAACAGTTCAGGAAGGCAGTACATGCGGAAAGGTCCCCCCGCAATGTTGCGCGGCAAGGGAACTCAAGCCGCGGCGCCGGGTGGAAGCGACCGCGTTGAGGGGAGAGCCTGCCGGAGGTGCCGGAAAAGGAGCCGCAAAGCAAGCGGAATGAGGTGAAAGCGACCTGTCGTGCCGTGGGGGCTCTGGTAAGAGCTCAGTGAACCCCACAAGTAGGAAGGAGAGCCGGGACAGAGCCGAACGGCTGGATAATCTCCTGGCGCCAAGGTGGTGTGCCGTGTTCGCGTCCGTGGACGCTTCTTCGGGCGCGTCGCTATTTCCAAGTCTTATCTATAATAACATAATAACGCTAGTGCCGTGCTGGCCAATCAGGGTTACACAGAAACAGAGCAACAAGGAAGCAATGAAAGGGTTCAGGGAAACATACCAGGTATCATGTATCAAAGGGTGCCAATGGAAGTCATCAGTCAGGCTGGATGCAGCAAGAAGGAGGGGGAGCAAGGAAAAGTTATAGGGAATTCACAGGTGTTGGGAATCTATAGTAACAATTGTTGTAATGAGAGGACGTCGTTTAACCCACAGGGCGTTTCTGAATTGAGTAAGAGATGCCATTTCTTTTCTGCCTGTAGTAATTGATTAGTTAAATCTGTGTGGGGTGCTGGTTTAACCCTTTGGAGGCCATATACACTGAAACTATCTGGAGGGTGATTATGTTCAAGGAAATGTTTGTATAGTGTGGATTCTTGTGATGAACTGCGGATTTTGGATTTGTGTTCACCCACTCTCACTTTCAAAGGTCTTGAACTTTGGCCCACGTAATGGAGGCCACATAAACACTCCAAACAATACACTACCCCCGAATGGGCACATGTGATCTCATCTCTCAGCATGAGGACTCTGCCAGTGGTTTTATTGATAATGCTGCTGGACTGATTGATTTGTTTACAAATTTTGCAGTTGCCACACGGTTTTGTGCCAGGGTTGTGTGTAGGTGTGTATGATTTTACCATGTGGTTGGTGTGTATAAGAAGATCCTTGATGTTAGCAGAGCGTTTGTGAGCAATGAGGGGTGGCTGTTCCAGACCCATGATGGGTGACACCATAGGCCAGAGCTTCTTTACAATATTGATCATATGGGATGAGTGTGGTGTTAATGTCAAAGGCCAAATTATGCGTGTGGATGGTTGTTTGGTAGACGGATGGAGCAATGTGGTTCTTTGGATATTATTGGCTCTGTGTCTGGCAGAGTTCAGGATGTTGGTGGGATAACCCCTGGCTGAGAGTTTTTTTGTAAGGGTGTCTGCATCTTGATGGTAATGGTCAGGAAGAGAAGAATTTCTTTTCAAGCGAATATACTGGGAGTAGGGGAGACTATTTTTCAAAGAGTGGGAATGAAAGCTATTGTAGTGTAGGAGGCTATTGCGGTCAGTTGGCTTGTGATATGTCCTGGTTTTGAGTGAATTTTTGTCCTTGTATATCGTCAAATCCAGATAGTTAACTGATTGTTGGCTTACTGTGAAGGTGAATCTGATATTGGGATGCCAGGAGTTCATCCAGTTCTTAAGTGTGTGTATATCAGTGGATTGCTGGGCTAGAATCAGTACGTCATCTATGTACCTCCAGTAGCCTAAAATGTTAGGCCTCATGGGATGATATGGTGTTGAAAAGAGGTGTTCTGTCTCCAGGGAGTTCATGAAAATGGTTGCCAACGTGGGGGCAAAACTGGCGCCCATGGATATGCCGCCACATTGTAAAAAGAAGTTGCCATTAAACTGGAAATAATTATAGTCAGTGGCACAATCATAGAGTTCTGTTAAGAAATGTGTGGGTGGGCGATGGGGGAGAGGCCTAGTATTGAGAAGGTCTATAATGACTTGTCTGGCTTCTGATGTTGGTACATTCGTGTACAGTGCCTCGACGTCCGCGGTAATTAATATGTCATTGGGGTTTATGTGGACATTGGAGATTTTATTGAGCAGGTCTGTGGTGTCTTTTATGTAAGATTCAGAGGTGGTAGCAAAGGGACGGAGATGGTGGTCTAGGAATTGTGACAGGGGTTCCAGGAGGCCCCCGCTGCCGGAGACGATGGGCCTACCTGGCGGGGGTCTTTTGGATTTGTGAATTTTTGGCAACAAGTACAGGAGTGGTATTCTGGGGTTAGATTGACACAGAAAGTTAGCTGTCTTTGTGTCTATATGTCCCATGAGTTCAGCATCATGTACAATGTTATGGATGATCCTGGAAAATTTTGTGGTGGGATCAGATGATATGGCTTTATAATGTCGGGTATTGTTTAACTGGGAATGGGCTTCCGTGATGTAATCTATCCTATTGAGGGCCACAATTGCCCCGCCTTTGTCTGCGGATTTGAATAGGATCTCAGGGTGGTTGCCGAGCCTGCGTAAAGTATGTATCTCTCTGTTGGTTAAATTGGGATGTGATCTGTCATTGGTGTGGTCTATTTTGTTGACCTCACGGAGGACTGTTTGTTCAAATGCCCTGGTGGTAGGGGAAACATTAGTGGGGGTAAATAAACTCTTAATGTAGAAGGTATTAGATGTGGTAGATGGGACAGCTGTTTGTTGGGAGAAAAACTCCTTTAATCTGATGGTCCTAAAGAGGTGAGCCAAATCATGACGAATGATAGAATTTGCACAGTGGGGTGTGCCCACATATGAAAGACCTTTATTGAGTGTCCTGGTTTCAAAAGCAGTGAGGTTAACATCCGACAAATTAACAACTAAGTTTTCTTGGGGTTCCGCCCTGCCCCGCGAAAATTTCCACCCCGGGATGGCCCGCCACGGGCACCTCTGCCACCATTCCTATCTCGCAAAAAATAATCATTTCTAGGTCTTGCATCAGCTTGTGGTTCAAAATGGGCATTGTCATCATCAATGGATCTGTTTGAATAGTTAGAGTACACAGACTCACGGGAAAACCTGGCAGACCTGGACATGTTAGTATAGAAGGATGGGTAATGCCACTTGTAGATCCTATGGTTTTGGAAATCTACTTCATCTCTTCTAAATTTCTTAACTTTCAGTTTTTTTTACATCCTGATATAGTGTCTCACATTTGGTCTTAATAGTATTTAGATCAGAGGCTGTTAAGAGGTCAGCTGATTGGGTTTTTATAGAGGAGATGTCATTATTCAGAGTTTGTATTTCCTCTGAAGATCTCTGGATCAGAAGTGTAAGGAGATCAAGGGAGCATTTCGCAATAATGGCTTCCCAGTTTTTTACAAATTGATCATCCTCAGTGTAGTTGCCTGGGGGGACTTGCATTCTGAGGCCCCTGGGGATAAGCCCCTGTCTGACGTATTCTGCTAAGGTATTGGCAGTAAGTTGAGCCTTAACAAGCCTCTCTTCTTTTTTTGTCAATTCTCTGATAATGTCTAGTGAGCCCGGGTCTGGAGGTGGGGCTGCTCCTCCCTCAGAGCTGAACAGGCCATAATTCTGAAGAATATCCTTGCGTTGAGATTCATTGAAAGAATAATAGTTGGAAGAAGTAGCCATAGTCCCCAAGGATAGGCAGTGAAGCCTAAACTAACATGAACAAACCAAAAAAAGGGGGGGGGGGGGTTGGGGTAGCTCTGGGCTAACAGGGAACAAAAGGAGAACCACAAGGTGGGTGTAACAAGCTCAGTGGTCATACAAGATGCTATAACAGCTGGTTAAAACTAATAAGCATGAAACATTATATGTCAGTATTCTTATAATTCACACAAACATAACAATATAACATGACAAATACAGCAAGAACATGTGCGCCTTGAGATTGCATGCAAAGTTATGAATGGTTACAAGTTTGTTCACAGCATACAGTATATAGCTTTCTATTGGTCAACACATTCAACAAAAAATGAGGGTCCATAAGGAGGGGAGGTGATTCCACCGTAAATAATAATTTTGAAACAGTTCAGGAAGGCGGTACATGCGAAAAGGTCCCCCCGCAATGTTGCGCGGCAAGGGAACTCAAGCCGCGGCGCCGGGTGGAAGCGACCGCGTTGAGGGGAGAGCCTGCCAGAGATGCCGGAAAAGGAGCCGCAAAGCAAGCGGAATGAGGTGAAAGCGACCTGTCGTGCCGTGGGGGCTCTGGTAAGAGCTCAGTGAACCCCACAAGTAGGAAGGAGAGCCGGGACAGAGCCGAACGGCTGGATAATCTCCTGGCGCCAAGGTGGTGTGCCGTTTTCGCGTTAAATATGTATGGACTGTAATGGACCTGTTCTCCAAACAAATGCATTTTGTCCCGCTGGCCAAGATGCCCTCGGCTGGGAAACTGGCTGACCTGTATGTAAAACACATCTACCGCTTACATAAGGGTCCTGAAAAGATAATAAGTGACAGAGGGATGCAATTCACTGCACAGTTTTGGAAACATTTGTGAAGCTAATGGGGGCTGAACAAGGTTTGAGTTCTGCGTATCACCCGATGTCAAATAGAGGGGTAAAAAGGATGCAACAGACTCTATGGCACTTCCTTAGAACCTATGCCAACCATCAGCAGAACAACTTGACAGAAATCCTCCTTTTCGCAAAACTAATATTTAACTCTTCTACGCTCACCTTTTAAAATAATGTATGGTCAAGATGTAGCCCCACTACCCAGGTTGCCTGAATGGAAAGACAGAGCAATGGAGGGTAAAGATTGGCTAGCACAGAAAAGGGCCGCTTGGCCAAATATTGTAAAAGCATGACAAAAAATATATAAGCAATTTGCGGACAGGAAGCGCAGGGAGGGGGAGGAGTTACGCGAGGGGGACTTGGTCTGGCTTTCAACCAAACATTTGAAACTGGGATTCCCATCCCGCAAGTTAGCCCCCCGGTACATAGGCCCATTTAGAGTGAAACATCAGATAAACTAGGTCACATATGAGCTCCAACTGCCCAAAGATTTGGGCAAGATACACCCCGTGTTCCACTGTAGTCTATTGAAAAAATATTGGGGTACCTTAGACTGGGGAAATGACTAGAGATGTTTGTTTTCTGTGTTTCTGTTCCAGGAGAAAGGGGGCATCCTGTCAGAATCCAGATCCCTTGCAGACACAACAGATTAAAGGAAGGCAAGGTGGGAAACAACGGTCCTCGGCCCTGGCGGGAACAGCGGCATGGGAATGGGAGAAAGGTGGGAATACACTGTTTGAAATGTGGGGGTAGTATATATAAGGAGGGAGGGAAGTTGTGGGATTCACTCTTGGCTTTATATGCGTAAGAAATTTGGTGTTCCCAGATTGTGGTCTGTGTGTCATTTAGAAGCGGCTGCAGTAAGCCGACACACTCTTTCTCCCTTCTTCCCCTGCCTTTGTTACAGCACTAAGCTCTTGTTCTTATTGTTCAATGAAAGATTTCTGTGCTCTGCTCCTGATGAGATTTTCCTCTCATTTCTCTGGCAGGTAACCTCTGAATGAACCTTGTGAAGAACACTTCCCTTTGTCTTAGGTCAGAAATGAAATTGCACAGCACTCGCAAGAACAAGACATAAATTGGAGAAATTATATTTCAAGCTACATTTGTATTCAAGGAGGAAAGGGAGGATTCTGCTGTGAAAAGTAGGGCCTGGTAATTTATTTATTCAAATGGACAACAGCAATACAAAGACTGAGAAGAGGAAATCAGGAGAACTCATCTGTGACCTTCTGGCATAATATTTGAATCATAAATGTAAAAGAATGGAAAATCTCCATTCCTTGTCAAAATCATACAAAGGGGAGACGCGACATAATTGTATGGATTGTGGGAAATGTTTCACTACGAGAAGTAATCTTACTAAACATCGACGAACTCACACAGGAGAGAAGCCGTATAAGTGCATCGAATGTGGAAAGAGCTTCAGTCAGAGTACACAACTGCGTACACATCAAAGAACACACACAGGGGAGAAGCCACATAACTGCATGGAATGTGGAAAGAGCTTCAGTAAAAGTGAGACTCTGCGTATCCATCAAAGGATCCATACCGGGGAGAAGCCACATAAATGTATGGAATGTGGAAGGAGCTTCAGTCAGAGTGGACATCTGCAAACCCATCTGCGTACTCACACAGGAGAGAAGCCGTATAATTGCATGGAATGTGGAAAGTGCTTCAGTTTCAGTGCATATCTGCATACCCATCTGCGTACTCACACAAGAGAGAAGCCGCATAACTGCATGGAATGTGGAAAGAGCTTCAGTCAGAGTGCAAGTCTGCGTACCCATCAAAGGATACACACAGGGGAGAAGCCACATAAATGCATTGAATGTGGAAAGAGCTTCACTAAGAGTGGAAATCTGCATATCCATCAAAGGACCCACACAGGGGAGAAGCCACATAACTGCATGGAATGTGGAAAGAGCTTCAGTCACAGTTCACATCTGCGTACCCATCAAAGAATACACACAGGGGAGAAGCCACATAAGTGCATGGAATGTGGAAAGAGCTTCAATGAAAGTGGGACTCTGCGTATCCATCAAAGGATCCATACCGGGGAGAAGCCACATAAATGCATGGAATGTGGAACGAGCTTCAGTCACAGGGCAGATCTGCATAGCCATCAAATGACCCATACAGGGGAGATGCCACATAAATGCATTGAATGTGGAAAGAGCTTCAGTTGGAGTGGCAGTCTGCGTAGCCATCAAAGGATCCACACAGGGGAGAAGCCACATAAATGCATGGATTGTGGAAAGAGCTTCAGTCAGAGTGGCAGTCTGCATAGCCATCAAAGGATCCACACAGGGGAGAAGCCACATAAATGCATTGAATGTGGAAAGAGCTTCAGTCGGAGTGGCAATCTACGTAGCCATCAAAGGATCCACACAGGGGAGAAGCCATATAACTGCATGGATTGTGGAAAGAGCTTCAGTCAGAGTGGCAGTCTGCATAGCCATCAAAGGATCCACACAGGGGAGAAGCCACATAAATGCATTGAATGTGGAAAGAGCTTCAGTCGGAGTTGCAATCTACGTAGCCATCAAAGGATCCACACGGGAGAAGCCACATAAATGCATGGATTGTGGAAAGAGCTTCAGTCGCAGTGTGAGTCTCCATAGCCATCAAAGGACCCACACAGGGGAAAATGCATTAGACATCAATGAGCTCATACACAGCTAGAGGACACCTGCCTTTATGTTTCCAAGGGTCCCCAGATAGACAAAAAATTGAGATGATGGACAGAAAAAAGAAGGCTGCCAACATCTTGCCCTGGATCTTGGTTCTGCTGCCCCTCAGATCGAATTCTGGACTCTGTTCTGGACTCGATTGTACCCTGAATCGTTGACTTTAAATTCTGGACTGAGTACTTGGCTTGGTTTATGGACTTGGACTTTGGTTTACATCCCTGCCTATTTGTCTTGAATTTAGAATTCTGACTTTGGTTTGTACTCTTGCGTTCTTTTATGAACTGTGGTGAATCCATTCCTCGCATCTGACTATTGGACTGTGACCTTGGCAAATATTCGTATATTTGTAAATGATGTGGTCATACTTTTAATTGTAAACCGCTTTGGGTCTCCTTCGGGAGAGATACAGTGGGGTGTAAGTAAACATAGTAATAATAATAATAATAATATGAATGCCCGCTTAGAGTAAATCTCCTGTAATCATCATAATTTCTTTATTTTTATCTCACCCTATCTCTCCGAGGGGACTCAAAGGCGGTTTACAACAGGAAGATTGGCAAGCATTCAGTGCCAACAAGATATAACAAAACCAATCAAACAGTAAATGAGTAACATCAAATAAAAGTATAAAATAACCCAAACTATATAAAATAACCCAAACTATATAAAATAACCCAAACTAAGTTGAGGATTAAGATTTATACAATATTAGTTTGGGGACCCGGCGGTGCCCGGATTATTTGAGAAAGACATTGTGTGCCAAGTTTGGTCCTTATCAGTTGTTTATTTGGCTTGCAGTGGTCTCGGGAAGTGAGTGAAGGTACTTGAAGTCCCATCATCCATTGCACATCCTCCGAACTGTACCATAATGTAGAGTGGGTCATGGGGACTCTGTGTGCCAAGTGTGGTCTTTCTCCATACTGCACCAGGATGTAGAGTGGGTCATGGGGGTTATGTGTGCCAAGTTTGGTCTCGATCAGTCAGTGAATGAGGGTTGCAGCGGTCTCAGGAAGTGAGTGGAGATACCTGAAGTCCCATCACCCATGATACATCCTCCCCCAATCAGCACCAGGATTTAGAGTGGGCCATAGGGGCCCTATTTGCCAAGTTTGGTCTTGATCAGTCATTGGATGAGGGTCGCAGTGGTTTTGGAAAGTGAGGGAAGGGCCACAGTGCTCTAAGGAAGTGAAGTAAAGTACTGGAAGTTCCATCATCCATGGTCCAGTGTCCCTCAAACTGCACCAGGATGTAGAGTGGGTCATTTGGGCTCTGTGTGCTAAGTGTGGTTTTGATCAGTCATTGGATGAGGCTCGCAGCGGTCTCAGAAAGTGAGTGAAAGTACTTCAAGTCCCATCATATGTGTTCCGTCCCACTCAAAACTGCACCAGGATGTAGAGTGGGTCATGGGTACTCTGTGTGTCAAGTTTGGTCTTGATTCAGCATTATTGGGAGTTGCAGTGGTATCATGAAAATACTGAAGGTACTGCAAGTCCCATCATGTGTGGTCGACCCTCCTCCAAATTGCAGTAGGGTGTAGATTGGGTCATGGGGGCTCTGTGTACCAAGTTTGGTCTGTATTGGTGAATGGATGAGGGTTGCACTGTTTTGAGGAAGTGAGTGAAGGTACTTCAAGTCCCATCATCCGTGGTCTGTCTCACACAAAACTGCACCAGGATGTGGAGTGGGTCATGAGGGCTCTGTGTGCCAGGTTTGGTCTTGATCAGTCATTGGATTAGGTTTGCAGCAGTCTTGGAAAGTGAGAGAAGGCACTGCAAGGCCCTTCCTCCATGTTCTGCCCCCCTCCAAACTTCAGTAGGATGTCGAGTGGGTCACTGGGGCTCTGTGTGCCAAGTGTGGTCTTTATCGGTGTTTGTTGGGGGCCACAGTGGTCAGTGGGATCATAGGGGTGTGAAAGTACTACAAATCCCATCATCCATTGTTGTCGTCCCCCCCGAATCTCAGCAGGACGTGAAGGCAGTCGTGGGGGTGACATGTGCGAAGTGTGGTCTCGATCAATAATTGGATGAGGGTCGCAGCGGACTTAGGAAGGGAGTAGAGGTACTTCAAGTCCTATCATTCGTGGTCCACCTCACACAAAACTGCACCAGGATGTAGAGTGGGTCATGAGGGCTCTGTGTGCCAGGTTTAGTCTTGATCAGTCATTGGATTAGGTTTGCAGCAGTCTTAGAAAGTGAGGGAAGGTACTGCAAGTCCCATCATCCATGTTCTGACCCCCTCCAAACTGCAGTAGGATGTAGAGTGGGTCACTGGGGCTCTGTGTGCCAAGTGTGGTCTTTATCGATGTTGGGGGCCGCAGTGGTCTGTGGGATCAGAGGGGTGTGAAAGTACTACAAATCCCAGCATCCATTGTAAGTGCTCCCCCGAACCTCATCAGGACGTGAAGGCAGTCATGGGGGTTATGTGTGCCAAGTTTGTTCTCGATCATTAATTGGATGAGGGTCGCAGCTGACTTGGGAAGTGAGTAGAGGTACTTCAGGTCCCAACATCCATGGTCCACCGTCCTCCAAACTGCACCAGGACGTAAAGGGGGTCAGGGGTTTATGTGTACCAAGTGTGGTGCAGGTCCATCACCCGCAGTGGTCACTGTGGCCTGTGAAAGTGGCAGCCAATCAAAACGCTGCCACATATCCCTCTGCCCGCACGCACGCACACAAACATTCCACTTTATTATATATATAGAGAGAGAAGAGATAACATTTAAGATACATTTAAATAATAAATAATATCAAGGAATTGAATATAAAAGGTGTAGGCTGATTTGCGGCAAGTCAACAGGGATAAAGTGCCTATCCTCTCTATAAACTACAGCGCATTAATAAGTTTTTAAAAGGTAATTGAAGGAGAGGAGGGAAGGGGCCATTTTTAATTCTTTCAAGAGGAAGTTCCAGAGGGGGGGAGCTGCTGGGAAAAGACCCTCTCTGTCATCCCCACCAGCCATGCTTGAGACGAGGGTGGGACTGAGAGAAGGGCCTCTGCGAACCATCGATACCATGGTGGTTTGTATTCGGAAATGCGGCTTTGTAGATAGTCCGGTCCCGAACCGCTTAACGCTTTCTAGGTAATGACCAGCACTTGTATTTAGCCCAGAAGCAGACAGTGGAACTGCCCTAATGTAGCTATCCATTCCCTGTATGGCGTGTCAGTATCTGGCTGCAGATCTTTGGACCAATTGCCGCTATTGTACTACCTTCAAAGGCAGCCCCACGTAGAGAGAGTTGCAGTAATCCAGACCGTATGTAACTAAAATGTGTACTACCATGGCCTAATCTGGTGTCTCAAGAAATGAGCGCAGTTGGCGCACAAGGTTTAATTTTGCGAAAGCTTTCCTGGCCACCCCCAATACCTAGGGTTCCAGGGTCAGCGATGACGCCAGGGTCACCCCCAGACTGCGAACTGTGTATTCAGGGGAGTGTGACTCCATCCAACACAAGCTGTAATCCCACACCCTGATCCGCCTCCCAACTGACCAGGAGGACCTCTGTTTTGTCTGGATTTACTCTCAATTTAGCTCTCATCCAGTCCGTCACTGATGACAGACACTGGTTTAGGAGCAGGGTGACATCCTTGGCTTTGGGTGGAAAAGAGTAAAAGAGTTGGGTGTTGTGATGAAGCGTTGATATGGCAATGTATTATACAGGCAAATATGTAAGTATTAGAATTTTTGTGTATATAGTATGTTGATATGAACTGGCTTTGTAACTGTTTAAAGATGGGCACACTCAATAAAATGCCCAGGTAAAATGTATAAGATTGAGATAGGATATTACTGTTAGTTGGAAGTGGGACAGAGGCTCCAAGTGTTGCCATGGCAACCTAGCTCCAAGCTGAGTTAAAGGGGCGGGGCTAACTGTCAGTTGGAGTTTGGAGCTTGATGTTAGCAGAGCTAGGAGTTAGCTGCAGCTAGAAAAAGTCTGCTAGTCAGTGAGCTGGAATCAGTTAGCTAGTTAGCTGAATTCAGCTGAAGAATTAGCTAGGGAATAGCCAAGGTAGTGACTGATAACAGGAAGCTATTAGCAGTAGAGAGGGTCGAAGGACCAAATGGTCATGATCTCTATGTCAAGTTAAGGTTAGATAGGAATCTGTTGTCAAGTGTTATTATGCTGAGACTTTGCTTTGTAACGTCTTCCTAAAAGAATATATACATCTTGTAACCACCAAGCATTTATACTTTTGAAACCATTACGCATATGTTACAAGTAATATACAAATAAACTTGATACTGTTTCATCTACAAGCAAGTCTCTCCTTCCCAATCACTGGGAGATCTCTTGGTATTTGGTGGCAGCGAAAACACATAGAGGACCCTCCTCATAGAAATTGCAGAATCCATACGAGTAGAGGTCATCACAAGTAGTGGCCCTGCCACAGCTGTAAAAGATCAGGTCTTCACAATTGGTGGCAGCGGTGGGATTTCACAAGGAAGAACCTGCCCTGCCACGGTGGTTAAACCTCACATCTTCACAATTGGTGGCAGCGGTGGTTAAACCTCACATCTTAAACTCACTGCGACCACTCCGTGGACTTTCAATGTATGCGGTACCTTCAATAATAACACAAATCTATACTGTATATATATATTTGTAACGTCCGTGCAATGTCGTATATAGACAACGAAACTATGGCTCGCAGAACCACCAAACTCGACAACCGAATGAACCATACCACAAGGTACGTACAGCGCCAAAAAACCCCGGACCTACAGTAAGTACCTCCCAACACCCAAAAAAACCATCCCCAAAAAACTGGCAACGGACCTCCCACCCCGGCCTCTCCACTGCCAGCGCGAACGTTTAGAACGTTCACACATGGCAGCCAGAGCGCCTCCTCCGCCTCCTCCTTCGATCAGGAAGAGCAGCGGGGGGGGGGGGGGATGGAAGGAGGAGGGGCTGAGGAGCAGGAGGGAGCCGGCTCCCCTCTCCCCAGCCCCTCCCACCTCCTTCTGTGCCCCCCCCCGCTGCCGCCCCGGTCAGGAAGAGCGGCGGGGGGGGGGCGTGGAAGGAGGAGGGGCTGAGGAGCAGAACGGGAGCCGGCTCCCCCCTCCTCCCCAGCCCCTCCCACCTTCTGCGCCCCCTGCCACCGCCCCGGTCAGGAAGAGTGGGGGGGGGGGGCCTGGAAGGAGGAGGGGACACGCCTCCCCTCATCCCCAGCCACTACCACCTTCTGCGCCCCCTGCCGCCACCCCCGGTCAGGAAGAGCGGTGAGGGGGGGCATGGAAGGAGTAGGGGCCACGCCTCCCCTCCTCCCCAGCCCCTCCCACCTCCTTCCGAGTACTCCCTTCAGCCAGGCAGGTAGGCACCATGCAAACCCTCCCAACAGATGGCCATCCAGACCCTACTTAATAATAATTTGCAACTCCACAGGACTTCTATATCCCACCCACCAGAACAACCCACAACGACACAGCCATGACTCCATCAAGACCGTAGCTAACATCATTTCCAACCCTTACATACTCAGACTTTCTCACATTTCCTAAATAGGGCACAGCAACGCGTGCCGGGTACAGCTAGTCATATATAATAGTCCAGTATGATGCAGACGCTACTATTTCTGGCACTCAGTATAATATTTGAATGTTCCAAAGCCAGTTATGTAGCCAGATAAATCCACAGTGTTTATAAACACAGGTCCATAGTCCACAGTTTTTTTTGAAGGCCACAGAAGAGCGCAGGAGTGTTTACATTAAATCCAAACGGAACGCCGCATTCATTTTTGAGTGGAGACGGGTTGACGGATTAAAACCATTCACGAGATTCCCACTCCGTTTTGCGTCCTTGCGACGCTTTTTCAAAACCCAAGACATTCACTATCGAGTCGGGCGTTCAAAATACATCTGTAATGCCAGGAAAGTTTCATAGTTAACAGACAAGTTCAGTCAACACAAGTAGAGAATTAACGAGTATATACAGTAAACATTTTGTGCCAAGTTGTTTTTGTGGCTTGCAGTGGTCTTGGGAAGTGAGGGAAGGTGCTGGGAATCCCATGGTCCATGGTCCATCCTCCTCCAAACTGCACCAGGATGTAGAGTGGGTCATGGGGATTATGTGTGCCAAATTTTGTCTTGCTCAGTTATTGGATGATGGGTGCAGCAGTCTTGGGAAGTGAGTGGAGGTACTTCAAGTCCCATCATCCGTGGTCCTTCCTCAATACTATACCAGGATGTAGAATGAGTCATGGGGGCTCTGTGTGCCAAGTTTGGTTTTGATCAGCCTTTGGATGAGGTTGGCAGTGGTCTTGTGAAGTGAGTGGAGGTACTTCAAGTCCCATCAACCGTGGTCCACTCTCCTCCGAACTGCACCAGGATGTAAAGTGGATCATGGGGGCTCTGTGTGCCAAGTGTGGGCATGATCATGCACTGGATGAGGGTTGCAGCAGGCTCGGGACGTGAGTGGAGGTACTTGAAATCCCATCATCCATGGTCCGCCGTCCTCTAAACTGCAGTAAGATGGACTGTGGGTCATGGGGGCACTGTGTGCCAAGTTTTGTCTTTGCCGGTCTTTGTTCAGGGCTGCAGTGGATTGTGGGGAATGAAGGGCTTGAAAGTACTACAAATCCCATAATTCGTGGAGGTCCTTCAAGTCCCATCATCCGTGGCCCACCCTCCTCCAAACTGCAGTAGAATGTAGCGTGGGTCATAGGGGCTCTGTGTGCCAAGGTTGGTTACTGCCAATTCAGGCCATACACAATGTCCCATGAGCTGAGGCCTAGTCGGGAAAATCAAGTTAATGAAGCTTTACTGTCAATTCACACCTTAAACAGCATCCCATTAAGTGAGGCCTAGTCAGGAAAATCAAGTTAATGAAGCCTGACTGTCAATTTTGGGCCTAGTCTGTGGTTTGTAGGGGTTACAGTGTTTTTTGTGAAGTGCATTGGGTGAAGGTACTGAACATTCCATTTCAAACGGAAAAAACTGTCAACTGGCTAACTGCCCAAACCAAGATGGCGTCTCTTAAAGGGATATGTCCCTTGTATCTACACAGCATGATACATACAGTAAATGTGGATCTGTCTTGACACAGTATCACAGTAACTGAGGCCTAGTCAGGAAAATCAAGTTTAGGAAGCCTTACTGTTATTTCAGTCCTTACACAGTATCCCAGTAACTTTGGCATAGTCGTGATAATCTAGTTGAGGAAGTGTTACTGTCAATTCAGGCCATACACAGGATTGGCGGCCTAATCTGGAGTATCAAGTTAAGGCAGCCTTAATGTTAAGTCAGTCCTTGCATAGTAGCCCAGTAACTGAAGCCTAGTCCAGAAAATAAAATTTTGGAAGCTTTACTGTTAATTCAGTCAGGCCGTTTCAGGCCCTTTATGTAGTAACTGAGGCCTAGCCCCGAAAAATCTAGTGTTAATTCTGTCAGGCCCTTTCTTTTACCCTCTCTGGCAGCATTCTCAGGTGGTGGGTGGAGGTACTTCAAGTCCCATCATTCATGGTTCATCCTATTTGAAACTGCACCAGGATGTAGAATGGGTCATGTGGGTTGTGTGTGTCTTGGACTTCAACTCCAACCATTTCTGTTTGCCTCAGGCCCTTTCCTTTCCTTTCTCTGCTGCGTAGGAGAGTTGGAATGTTGGGAGGCTGGCCAATCAGAGCCGTTATGCAAATAATCCCACAGTGGCAACCAATTGAAATGCTGCCACATATTCCTCCGCACCTCCCGTCCTCCGCACTTCCCGTCCCCGCACCTCCTGCCGCAAACACTGACTTTTATTATATACATAGATAATATAATAATGTGTAATATATAGTAAATATAGTAAGCAAATAAATAAATAAATAATGTAGATTAAAATGTAGTTCAGCCTTTAGGTGCGGCCCTCCATATTTTTTGGCTCTTGTGTGGCCCCTTGGAAAAATAATTGCCCACCCCTGGTTTAGATGCTAATATAATGTATATAAAAGGACCCACAACCAAAGGGTTACATTTGGTGAAAAACTCCATATGGTATGTATTAATCCTCTTTCCAATTGGGCTAATTTTGGTGAATGTACAATATTATATAGATACACTGGCCCTAGACCATACAAGGCCTTGAAGGTCAACACCAGTACCTTGAAAATAATCTCTATTGGTAAAACAGGTACTCTATTGGTAGCCAGTGCAATTGCTGCAGAATAGGTGTAATATGCTCTCGTGCTGATGCTCCCACCAGCAGTCGAGCAGCAGCATTTTGCACTAGCTTGAGTTTCCGGATTGATGACAAGGGAAGGCCAATGTAGAGGGCGTTACAGTAGTCCAGTCTCGAGATGACCGTCGCCTGGATCACCGTGGCTAGATCGCTCCTGGGCAGATAGGGCGCTAGCCTGGCGCAGATGGAAAAATGCGGTCCTGCATACCGTGGAGATTTGCATCTCCATTGATAACAGCAGGTCTAATTGGACCTCCAGGCTGTTTACTGAAGATGATGGGGTTAAAAGCTCGCCGTCCAAGGTAGGCAGCTGGCATCCACCCAACCCAGGGCGACCCAGCTATAGGATCTCCGTCTTCGTCGGATTCACCTTCAATCGGCTGGCACGCAGCCATCCAGTCACGGCTTCTAGGCATCGATGGAAACAATCGGATAGTGTCCAGCCTGCCATCCATTCTCAGCACCAGCTGGGTGTCATCTGCGTACTGGTGACACTCCAGACCAAAGTCGCAAACCAGTGGAGCCAGTGGACACACGTAGATATTAAACAATAGAGGGGAAAGGATGGCGCCCTGGGGGACCCCACAACTTAGAGGGAATCTCCCAGAGACCATCCCCCCTCCTCCACACGTTGTCCCCAATCTTGGAGAAAGGAGGCCACCCATTTAAGGGCAGTCCCCCCAACTCCCGTCACGGCTAAACGGTGGGTCAATAGTGCATGATCTACGGTGTCGAAAGCTGCTGTGAGATCTAACAACACCAGCAGTGCTGACCCCTCTTGGTCGAGCTGGCAGCAAAGTTGGTCTGTAATGGAGACAAGCACGGTTTCCGTCCCATGCCCAATACAGAAGCCGGACTGGAAGGGATCAAGTCCAGCTGTGTCTTCTAAGAACTGTTGCAGCTGATCAGCTACTGCCCTCTCAATCACCTTGCCCAGGAACGATAAATTTGATACCAGGCGGTAATTGGAGGGAACCGAAGGATCTAAATTCGGCTTCTTCAGTAGCGGTCTTACCATGGCCTCTTTCAAACACCCTGGAAACACTCTTTGCTCAAGTGAGCTGTTAACTATTCTACACAGGGGGTCTCATAACCCCTCCTGACATGATCTAATTAGCCAGGAGGGGCACAGATCGAGGGAGCATGTAGTTGGTCTAGCTGCAATCAGTAACTCATCAACAGCTGCTGCGTCCAGCAGTTGGAAACGGTCGAAGGTGAGCCCGTTCTGTAACTTGAGTTTCTTAAGAGTAATGTTCCACACACAAGAATACAAACAGGTTATTTTCAATCTTTTGAACCCTCTTTCCACACCAGCACTCTAAAACTATAGAGGCTCACTAATACTTCTTACTCCTTCGCCCTGAAGGCTTAATTCCTTTCCTCAAAGAGTTATCTTCCAAAATAACAGTTCCCAAAATGCTTCCTTCCTTCCCATTCAAATCTTCTAACTCTTCAAACTCCAAACTGAATTGAACTCTGGATGCATTAGCTCCCTTTTCTTTCCCTCTTTCTCCGATTGCTAAGCAACTTCCTCCAATTTCATTAGCCAAATCAGACTGCACCAGCTATGAAGCTGCCTGATGGCTCCTCCCCCTTGCTCTCCTTGGCTTTTCCAAGCCAGGCCTGTTTACAGCCTGTACACAAACTCTGTAAGGTAGGCTAATTTGTGACAGGTTCACTCTAAGTAGGGATAAGTACCCACAAAGCAAGAGTGGTGGTCTCTGGACTTTCCCAGTATAAAGTCTGAGGTTTATTAAACAAACACAAGATAATGCCAAGACTATATTTACTTAACACAGTTGGAGTAACAATGAACACAAGTTAAGCTCAAGCGTCCAATTAATGAAGACAAGTAGAGCACTGCAGATCCAGGTCAGGAACAAGAATAAACAATAGCCAAGGTTACACTCCATTACTCACATGCCAGGAGTTCATTCAACAGAGTTGATAAAAGAACAAGCAGGAAATCAAGAGTACAAACCGAATTCAGAGTCTCAATGTCAAGCTGGAAATTCAGGGATACAAACAAATCCTGGTTCATAAATGAAACTAGAAGTCAGTCCAGAATTAAGAGTCAACTATTGACGATACAACAAAGTCCAGAAAAGGGTGACAGGTACATGGCTGGAGCCCAAAATTCTAACCGAGGGGCAATAGAGCCAAGGCATGAGGACAGGGGTATGAAGATATGACATGATCTGCTACCAAAGAGCTATTCTTTTTCAGAACCCTTTTATCCAGAGACCTCAGTTGCTGCTCACTTCAGCAAACCTTCACAAATCATCCTAGAAGCCTGTGATGGGTTTCTTATGGAGGAGGCTAGGTGAACCCCTTCGGAGCTTGTTGCAATACTGAGAAAAATCCCCTTCTGGGTGAGATCTGTTCCCAGTAGCCGTCGACCAAGGCCACACAAAAAAAAGGAGGGGACACTTACAAAAAAATATATCGAGGAATGGAAGAAGGGGGTAAATAAAATTAAAATGGAAAAATATAAAGAACTAGAAAGGAAATTTATCTGGAAATGGTACAGGACACCAGCTCAATTAGCAAATGTGGGAATAGGATTAAGCCCAATGTGTTGGCACATCAAAGCTGAGAAGGGCTGGTATGCACACTTGTGGTGGGACTGTATAATTGCAAAAAAAATTGGAATAAAATAATGAGGAAAATTGGGAAACTTTTCAAAATAACAACTCAAATTAATATGGAATTTATTCCCCAGTCATAGGGAATAAAAACATTGATGCAAAGGACCAAGAGTTATTTAAAGCAATGATTCTAGCAGGAAAGGCAGTAATAGCTTGGGGATGGAGAGATGAAAAAAAAGGAACCTGGAAAATTGGAATAACTATTTATTTGAACAAGTCCAATCTGATATCATTGCATGTATAAACCAAGAAGACTCACAGATAGACATAACAGAAGAAATTAAAGAGAAATGGGGGACATATATGAAATGGATAGAAGAAGGAGAAGCCAGTCCAGATATTGTACTGAGATTTCAAAAGCTGTGTTCGTGGTTAAAAATAAATATATAGAGAAGTGGTGGGAGGGATAGGGAGGGGGTGGGGGAGGGGGGAGAAAAATAAAAATGTAATTATGGATGTTCTGTAAAGAATGGGAATAGATAATACAGAAATTATGTTCATTATAATCTATGTGTAATGGTCTGTTGAATAGAGCTAATATTGCTCTTATCTCATACCCTTCCAGCAAGATAATCTCTGCCAGGTGGTGGCCTTGGAGACATGCACAGAGCTGGAAATGTGCCTTAGGTCACACCACACCAGCATGAACAGCACTGGCTCGTATATTGTGGACTCAGGAAGGATATGATGAAATATCCACTGGACATTGGGACTGCTGAGTCAGAGGGGACATGATGCAACCTCTTCTGGGCATTGCATGCCATGGGGGTTGGGCCTTTGAGATGATGGACAGGTGATGGGGGTGTGTTCTGTATATAAGCTGTGTTTGTTCCTTGTGATGCCAGTTCTGGCATCAAAGGTATTATACCTCCAATAAATCTCATTGGATCAAGTTGCCGTGTGCGTGTGGTTGCCGTGTGCGTATGGTTCCTACAGACGATTGTAGCGTTTCTCACACTATGCCTACAATAGACAATTATTATCTGTTCAAATATGTTATTTTTTTCCAATAAAGAAAAATTAAAAACAAAAAAAACCCAAGCTCTTTGCCCATTCCATGCATTTATTCGGTTTCTTCCCTTTGATAGGAATGCAGAAACTTTCTCTACATTCTATGCATTTCTATAACTTTCCCCCTGTGTGGGTCCTTTGATGGGAACGGAAATATCCACTCTGACTGAAGTTCTTTCCACATTCCTTGCATTCATATGGCTCCTCCCCTGTGTGGGTCCTTTGATGGTAACGTAGAGTGCCAATCTGACTGAAGCTTTCCCCACATTCCATGCATTTATGTGGCTTCTCTCCTGTGTGGGTCCGTTCGTGTACAGTAAGATGACTTTTCCTATGAAATTGTTTTCCACATTCCATACACTCATGTAACTTCTTCCCTGTGTTTGACCTAGGAGAGGGAGATAGAGAGCTTGCCATTCTTTTACAGTCAAATATTATGCCAGGGGTTCACAGATATAACTCCTGAAGAGCAGTTTTTGTATTGCTTTAGCCTTCTTCTCACTTTCCCAAGCCTCTCTTTTTCAGCACAATCTTATCCCCCCTTAATTGCATAGGTATGTAGTTTGAAAGATATTTTCTACTCCTTGTTTTTTTTCTTGTTGTCAATGCTGTATATCTTGAGGTAACTTTGGACCTACAGCACTCCTCGGGCAAAGCTCTCACAAGGTGTTCTTCGCAGAATTGTTCAGAAGTTACCTGCCAGAGAAATGAGAGGAAAATATCTTCAGGAGTTGAACACAGAAAGATCTCATGGAACATTAATAAGTGTAGTGTTGTAGCAAACCCAGGGGAAGAGGGAAGGTGCACTTTGCCTTATGGCAAGTACTTTGACACCTGCCCAACAACGAACAATCCCTCCTCAGGTACAAAACACTGCCCAAAGGTTCTGTGTGTGCGATTCCTTACACTGCAAGGTGTTCAGGGAGGGACTTTTATACTTCTCAGCCAGAGAGGTCCTGGGCCTCTCTCAACTACAAACTCTAGTATCCTGCAGGAAACAGACCCAGGGTTTTAAAGGGGAAGTACGTTCTTCTCCTACTTGGAACGCCAGACGCTAACTTTCCTGAGGCTGCAGGGATCCTTCCGCCGTCTGGCTTTTTGAGCCTTCTCTTTCTGAGTCCACCCTCCCCTCCTTTCTTTGCAGGCCCCTCTGCCATCCTCTTCCTGCCTCCAGGGGGCGATTAGATCCTTCCTGCCCTTCCTTTGCTCATGAATGGGGAGCAGTGGATGTGTGGCAGCCACCCCAGGCTTCACATCTTACCTCCAGCTACGCAGTGTGGTGTGTCTGTTTTGAAAAAAGTTTTAAAAAATAGCTTGTGTTCCCAAAACACAATTGTTTAGGGTTTACTATTTTAAACTTTTGTTATATATTATTTTTCTACGTGGGCTCTGTGAATGCACACTTATGAAGACTGCGCGCCAGAGTAGGCCCAACGGAAACTTTCCCAGTTTGAATTTTTCAAGTTTTCTTGGTAGCCCCGCCCAGCCCTCCCGGAGGGCATGTAAGCCGCTCCGCGCGTGCCTCCCATAGTCCTTTGTTTTCCGCCGCAAGGCTAACATCGGAACTTTTCCTAGTGGTTCGTTCTTCTAGAGAGTTTGTCTCCTAGCAGTTCATTCTCTTGGATATGTCCACGACAGGCTTCAAGCACTGCATTGCTTGTTCTCGAAAGATCTCGGACTGCGACAGCCATTCAAGGTGCCCCCAGTGCCTCGGCGAGGCTCACATCATCTCCTCGTGTGTGCACTGCCAGGCCCTCACCGCGCAGTCCAGAAAGAGCAGGGCTCAACGTCTCCGGGCCATCCTCTACAAACAGGCCCTTGTCCCTGCTCCAATGGCGACGGCTGTCCTATCGACCTCGACCTCAACTAGGAAGACCGCAGCGGACGCTTCGGTACCCTCGACGTCTACCGTGTCGGACCCAAGGCCGCGCTCTCTCCCGGCTGGGAAGAAGCCGCCTTCCAAGTCTAGGTCCATGGTATCGACAAAGACTTCGAAGGTGAAGAAACCGACAGTGCAGCTGACATGCCCCCGACGATCATCTGTGAGCTCTGTCGCTTCTGGCCTGTCCCAGAGGTCTGCCATCTCTGTGACTCCATCTTCAAAGGCCGTGAGAATCGCCTTCAGGAGGTCGAGCGAGGAGGCCCGTAGAGTGACGGCACAACAACAGACCATGCCACCGACTCAGGGGAAGTCTCTAGAGGCGGCTGGCTTGAGACCTTTGTCTCCGAAGAGAAGACGACTAGATCCACCCTTTTCGTCTTCGACTTCTTCCAGGGCCCCGATGTCGGCCTCGTTGTTCTTGAACCTGTCCCCTGCTCACATGGTCACAGTGGAGTGTGCTGCAGTGACTCTTCAAGAGAGGCCTCAAGAGTTGCCGGAGGACTTGGTTCAGACGGTAATCTAGGTCCCTCCTCCTCATGCGTTGGTCCGGCAGCTCTTTGTGACCTTGACGCCGGAGAAGGGCCGGCAGACAGTCAGGATTGCCCAGGCAGCGCAGGCCTCGGCATCGAAGAGGCCTCCTCCGCCGGCATCTGGGTTGACTACCCAACTTCCGGCTCAACTTCCTCCGGAGGAGAGAGCACCCTCCTGTGCTTCGGAGGGTGAGCTCGAAGAAGACGACCTACCTCACTTTGTAGTGTCGGGATCTGTCCTGTCCCTAGGCCTCGAGAGGACACAATGTTTCGACGCTTGTGACCTGGATCCGCCGTCCCCCACGGACAACGTCCGGGTCTTCGGTGAACAGATGACCAGGATGGCCGAGGCGCTGGGTATCCCCATGACCCAGGTGATGATGTCATCAGCCTGCCCTGTGTTCAAGAGGATTCAGTCCCAGGGTGCCCCGGCTCCACATCTCCCTCTGCTGGCTCCACTCCTTGAGGTTGTGCAGGCCTCCTGGAAAACTCCATCTATTCCTCCGACCTCAAAGCGCATCGAGGCCTGGTACAGAACAGATGAAGACGACAAAGAATGGATTAAATACCACCCGACTCCCAAGTTGTTGGTGGTCCTCTACCCTCTCGGACCGTGAAGGGAAGCGGTTCAACGTCATAGGCTGTAAACTTTATTCTGAAGGACTATTGTTGACAAAGATGGCCAAGTATGGGGCCTGTATGGGGGCCTACCAACAAGTCCTATGGGAAAAGGCCATTCCCCTCTTCCAAAGACTGCCTGCAGAAGAGAAGGCTGCCTTAACTACTCTGGCCCAGGAAGCAAACCCGTTGGCGTACCACCAGATCCTGATGGCCAGGCATACTGGAGACACGGCTGGCAAGATGATTGCACATGCCGTCACAATCCATCACCATTCGTGGCTGAAATCATCTGGCCTCTCCTCATCATCTCGCCAGGTCATTGAGGACCTTCCGTTAGATGCCTAAGGACTTTTCAACGCGGGCACGGACGAGAAGTTGAAGACCAATCAGGACTTCAAGGTGCTGCCGGCCAAGCTCGACAACCCGCCCACCATACAAAAGACAAAATGGTACCAGCATTTTCGATGCTGGTACACTCAACAGCGGCAGTACCAGTACCGACAGTCGCCTAGACCATACGGGGGTCCTCAGCAGCCTCAGCAGCAGCGGCAGCAGACCCATCAGCCCCAGAAATCTCGACCCCGCGAGGCTTTCGGTAACGGCCAGTCCCGGCGCCGGGTTTGACGGGTCACCGGACGACATCGCCTCGTCGCCCGGTACCGTTGCCGTCAGCATGCCTTCCCCCCTCCCGAGACCTCTAGTAACACCACATCCAGCGTTCGGAGCGTTCGGAGACTTCATTGATGCCTGGCGACTCATCACCTCCGATGCATGGGTGCTCAGAGTTGTCGAAGACGGCTATGCCTTAGAGTTCAACGAGCTCCCTCCAACAGGGGAAGCAGCCTTCCCCTGCTTCACACCGGCAACTACTTCGCGTCCATAGATCTTCAGGACGCATACTTCATCTCCGTCAGACCAAACCATCAACGCTTCCTATCGTTCAGGGTGGCCGGTCAGACGTACCAGTTCAACGTCCTTCCCTTCGGCCTCGTAACCACCCCCAGGACAGTGCATGGCGGTGGTGGTGGCCTACCTAAGGAGGAGAAAGATCCGGGTTTTTCCATACCTGGAGGACTGGCTCCTGGCGGCCCAGTCTCCCGAGACTCTCAGGGATCAGGTCTCGTTCACTTTGTCCCTCTTATCCTCACTCGGCCTTCAACTCAACGCCGAGAAGTCACAACTCAACCCGGTGACCACCATCAAGTTCATCCGATGTTGACCAGCCCATCAGATTCCTGGCGCTCCAACGAGAGGCGGAACTCTGTAGGTTGGCAAACACTGTAACAGCCAAGCAGATCCAAGTCACCTTGGGACACATGGCCTCGACGGCGTCGGTGACTCCACTAGCCAGACTCTGTTTTCATCCACTACAATGATGATTCCTAGACCATTTCAACCTGGTCAGGGAACACGGCTCCATGGTCCTGTTGATACCGAGGTCGGTTCAGGACTCACTCCGATGGTAGATGTCTCGACGTCACGTTCCATCCAAGGCTGCCGTCGATCACCCTGAGAACAGATGTGTCACTTTCAGCTTGGGGATGCCACACTGGAGAATTGTCGATCCACAACCAGTGGTTGACAATGGAGAGGTTGCACCACATCAACTACCTCAAACTGTTGCCGATATTCAAGGCCTTACGGGCATTTGCCCCGCTGGTAATGGGACAGTCAGTACTGGTCAGAACAGATAACATGGTGGCCATGTATTACGTCAACAAGCAGGGTGGCACCGGCTCCAGGAAGCTCCTGGCCCTATCCCTGGCTCTGTGGGAGTGGTGTGTCTGCCACAAGACTGTGGTTCGAGCGATCAATCTGCCGGGCAAGCAGAACACTGAGGCCGACATCCTCAGCCGGACTCGATGGTCGTTCCATGAGTGGGGTTGGCCCGACGTCAATCTCTTTGAATCGCCAGACAATGCTCAACTGCCATGCTACAGGGCCCGCCTGCCCCCAGGGACGCATCCCGGTTGCCTTGGGGACGCTCTCCTCCTCGACTGGTCGGAGGGATTCCCCTCTCCTCCTCAGGATCATTGAGCGGATTCAGCTTTGCCATTCCAACTGCATCCTGATCGCTCCCTACTGGCTGAGACAAGTCTGGTTTCCGGCTCTTCTGCAAGCCTCCAATGGCCACTTTCGGCACCTGCCTCACCGGCCCCATCTCCTGACAAGGGATCCAGATCTCCCCAGATCTCCCCTCGTTGCACCTGACGGTGTGGAGAATCCAGCCTTGAGTGGTCTCCCATCCGAGGTCGTCTCCATCTTGGCAGCAGCCCACAAGCCGTTAACGTCGATGGCATATGCGGTCTGCTTTTCCTGCTTCATCCAGTTCCTGTCCCAGCACAGCGACTCCCAACTTCCCGCCGCAGATACCGCCGGTCCTGGAGTTCCTGCTCTCGCTGGTGCAGCTAACCTCTCGTTGTCTTCGTTGAAGATGTACCTGGCAGCAATCTCTTGGCACATCCAGCAGAAAGGTGGCCCTTCTCTGTTCCAGTCTTGTGAAGACTTTTCTGAAGGGCTACAACAACCTCCACCCACTGGTCCATCCGTCGACGCCGGGTTGAAGCCTCGACCTCGTGCTGGCTCGACTGACATTGGCCACTATCGACCTCCGCCTACTGTTCAGGAAGGTGGCTTTCCTGGTTGCCATCACCTCTGCCCACCGCCCGTCGGAGCTGGCGGCATTGCGGGTCGACGAGCCCTACCTGCTGTTTTTGGCAGATAGGGCGGTTCTTCGAACTGACATCTTCTTGCCGAAGGTGGTGTCATCGTTCCACGTGAACGAGGACACTGTTTTGCCAGCTTTCTTCCAGTCGCCGGCAGATAACAGACTGCACGCCCTCGACATGAGGCTTGCTTTGCTCTTCTATAACGACAGAACTGCACAAAAAGTCGAGTCACCTCGACTTTTTGTGTCATACACTACCGACAAGCTTGGCTTGCCGGTTTCGTCACAGCGTCTGTCAAATTGGGTTGCCTCTCTCATCGAGCTTTGCTACGAACTGGCTCGGCAACCTCCCCCTCCTACGGTTAAGGGCCGATCGATAACCGCTTTTCTAAAAGGGGTCCCGTTGGACACTATCTGCAGGGCTGCCATTTGGGTGAACCCCCTGACCTTTGTCTCTCATTATCGTGTGGACACTAGGTTCAGAAGGGACACTGCCTTCGGGCGGGCGGTCCTGTCATCATGTCCCCTGTAGTTGACAGACACATTTTACTGTCCACTGACTTCTCCGTGGTTATCGGTATCGAGACTTTCTTTCCTGGTCTCGATGTCAACACTATTTTGATGCTCGATGTCGAGCTTGTTGCTGTGATTTATGAAACTGTTTCTTCCTCTCGTGGAGGAATGTGTTTTTTATTACTACTGTTTTGCCATGACATATTGTGTACCGTGCCCCTAGTTCCCTCATGGGGGACTGTTGTAATTTATACCTCATTCCTTCCCCTTGGGGAATGCATTGCATGCTTTTGCACTGTGTTGTTTTTTGCACTTGCTTTATTGCACACTGAGGCCTGTGTGCCTCCAATCGTTGTGCTTGTTGCACTTTTATTTATTGTTCATGACAGTTGTGGGATTTGATCTCATGACTTGTCGAGGGCTTTGCCCAAGTTATTTATTACCATTGCCTTCTGCAATAAAACTTTACTGTTTGGTCCTTACATCTTGGTCGGTTTGTTTTTCCCACCTCCTGGACCTTAGCTTGCTAGATTAGTGTTTTTCAATCTTTTCTGAGCCGTGGCACATTTTTTACATTTACAAAATTCTGGGGCACACCACCAACCAAAATACTATAAGAGTTTGGTGGGCATTGACCTTGGGTTTTGGAGTTGTAGTTCACCTATATCCAGAGAGCACTGTGGACTCAAACAATGTTGGATCAGGACCAAACTTGGCATGAATACTCAATATGCCCAAATGTGAACACAGATGGAGTTTGGGGAAAATAGACCTTGTCATTTGGGAGTTACAGTTTCTGGGATTTATAGTTAACACACAATCAAAGAGCATCCTGAACTCTTGCAACAATGGAATTGAACCAAACTTGGCATATTGAACTCTCATTACCAACAGAAAGTACTGAAAGGGTTTGCTTGGGAATTAACGTTGAGCTTGGAAGTTGTAGTTCACCTACACCTAAGTGAGGTTGCCTTTGAAGACTGTTCGGAAGCTTCAAATGGTCCAGCAGGCGGCAGCCAGGTTGCTAACAGGAGCAGCGCTAAGGGAGCATACCACTCAGTTTCGCCAGCTCCACTGTCTGCCAGTTTGCTACCGAACACAATTCAAAGTGCTGGCTTTAGCCTATGAAGCCCTAAACAGTTCCGGCCCAGCTTACCTGTCTAAACATGTCTCCCCTTACCATCCAGGAATTAAAGATCATCTGGGGAGGTCCTGCTCTTGATTCCACTTTCCTCGCAGGCGTGCTTGGCCGAGATGAGACAGGGCCTTCTCAGTAGTGGCCCCTGGACTGTGGAACTCCCTTCACAGGGATATTAGATCGGCCCCCTCCCTCCTGACCTTTCAGAAAAGAGTAAGGTAACACGAGCAAGCTTTTGGTAACACGGTGTAATTGGATAAATACAGTATGATGAAATAACAAATTCGGAACGGCTTACACGATGCAAATGGATAAGGAATCGCACTGATACATTAATTATTATAGCTTTAATTGGTTTTTATATGGATTTTATTATGTGATATTAAATGTTTTTAATTGATATGTATGTATGTATATGGCATCTAAATGTTGCCAATCTGTATGCCGCCCTGAATCGCCTTCAGGCTGAAAAGAGCGGGATAAAAATGTTGTAAATAAATAAAAAAGGTGACCTCAGCCCCTGTGTCTCAGTCCCATTACTTTTCCCTCATTGACAGTGGGACTGCCTCCATAAAATCATGACTGGGTTTTTCTTCCGTGCTGCAAACTCTAAGCACCTTGGCAGCACTTTCTCTCAGGGCTCTATTTTCAGCCGGTGGTTTTGACTGTTGTTGTTCATTGTTAATTGTTGTACCTTGACAGACTTAGGAGGGGTTGCTGGTCTTTTTGCGCTGGTTAGTTTTGGGCATAGTGATGTTATATGACCCTCTTGCTGGCAATTGAAACAGATGGTCTTAAAAAGAGATCCCACCTCATAGGGTTAGCGCTCACACTTTCAGCCTTCCCCTTAAGAGTGCCACTCTCTTGGCTTCTTGTAGGGAACTAAAAAATTGCCTTCTTCAATATCTCCTTCAAGTCCATCTAACATGGTGGCTACTCCTGCTATACTTTTAATTTGTTTATCTCATTTCGGGTGGTACCAACCTGAAAAATTGTTCCAAACTAACAAGCTGCTTCAACTTCACTTTACTTCCTTCAATCCACCTTTCCAACGCTTTAACTGACACCCTAATTGTGAATATGTTTCACCTGCCTTACAGTTTATTTCTCTGAAGGCTTTTTGGCTTTGCGGTTAGCCCAAACCTTAGTTTTAAGCTTTCTTTAAACAAATTATAATCAGAGATCTCCTCATCCCTTAGGTTGGCATAGATTTTACTTAAATCACCACATAGCAATGGTCTCAAATGTGCAATTTTCCTTGCCCCAGACACTACCAAGTCCTGGCAAGTCCTTTAGAAATTAGCAAGAAAAGCCTCCACATTGTCCCCTTTTGGGTATTTTAAGTCCAGTGTGGTAAATTCAGCTGGGGAAGACAGATTGCCCCCCCCCTTATCTCCGTTTCCCTCATTTTAAACTGAAACATCCTAGCCTGCTCATTTTCCCTTTCTCTGACACGTTCTCTCTCTTTCCTCTCTTTCTCTGTCACGTTCTCCCTGTTTCTTCTTCTCAAGAATATGACGTTGATTTTGTTCTTGAAGAGTAGAGATGCATAGTGGTTTCAATAAACTGTCAGGCTTTACTTGTACAGAGAATGCATCTATAACTTAAGTTTCTTAAAAGCAATGTTCCACACACAGGAATACAAACAGGTTATTTTGAACCTTTTGAACCCTCTTTCCACACCAGCACTCTAAAACTATAGAGGCTCACTAATACTTCCTACTCCTTCACCCTGAAGGCTTAATTACTTTCCCCAAAGAGGTATCTTACTAAATAACAGTTTCCAAAACCCTTCCTTCCTTCCTTCCTTCCTTCCTTCCTTCCTTCCTTCCTTCCTTCCTTCCTTCCTTCCTTCCTTCCTTCCCCTAACACTTCAAATCTCCAAACTGAACTCAACTCTGGCTGCATTAGTTCCCTTTTCTTTCCCTCTGGCTCTGGCTATCTCTGGTTGCTAGGGTAAAAGGTGGCGGCTACTTTAAGCAGACAGGAAGAAGGAAAGAGCCAAAAAATATGCAATAACAATAATGGATCATTCAAATTATATTGTGTTAAATACACGGTAACACTTAGCTCATTATATCATGTGGAATACACAGCAACACTTAGTTCAGTAGGCAAAATAAACCATAAATGTTGTGCTTTAAATAGCAGTAGCGGGGGAATAAGTCCCCAGACGCGTACTCACGCGGCTATAGTCCCATAGTTTGGAAATCTTAAATGCGGATAGAGTCTGAGTAAACCAAATCTGAAACGACGAACAGTTCGGCGAGATGGGGGACAGCAAGCGTCCAAATCAAGGTAAGTTTGTAATCCAAATAAAGAATCCAACGGATCGACGAATCTGGAAATCCAAGCGCTAAAATCGTTTCGCCTGTGTAGGGCTTCCTCTGGACCCGGGACAATACAGATAACAGGTACAATGCCCTTATATCATGCTAAGGGTAACAAATACGTATATATAAATATTGATATTCAAGAAAGCTCATGAAGTAAAAGCACACTGGAAAAAGCAGTATACATACCATTCAAATATAATAGACATGTCTTTCTTGAATATCAATATTGATATATATGTATTTCTTACCAAAGGTGAACTCTTCAAAGCTTGCTGCTATACTGAGAAAAGACCCCCACAGAGTAAGACCTGCTCCCACTAGCCATCGATCAAGGCTACACAAACCACAGTACATGATACAGTAAAAGCAAAGTAGCACCCTTCCTTTTTCCTTCCAATGTTCTTTTAAAGAGAACTAGGAAACCCAAAGGTAGGTCTTCTCGTCTAACTACGCATGGTTTCTTTGATGTCTAATGCATGCCAAACTTTCTCTGAAGTGCCCCCCCCCCCCCCCACACACACACATTCCATGCATTTAAGTGGCTTCTTTCCAGTGTGGATCATTTGATGGGAACGCAGTCTGTCACTCTGACTGAAGCTCTTTCCTCACTGCATGAATTCAGATAGCTTCTCCACTGTACGAGTCTTTTGATGCAGATGTCCACTCTGAAAGAAGCTCTTTCCACATTCCATGCATACATGGATTTGACCCTCTGTGGATCCTTTCATGGGAATATAGTTTGTCACTCCAGCTGAAACTCTTTCCACATTCCATGCATTTATATGGCTTCTCCCCTGTGTGGGTCCTTTCATGGGAAAGCAGATTGTTACTCCGACAGAAGCTCTTTCCACATTCCATGCATTTATAGGGCTTCTCCCCTGTGTGGGTCCTTTGATGGGAAAGCAGAGTACTACTATGACTGAAGCTTTCTCCACATGTCATGCATTTATATGGCTTCTCCCCTGTGTGGGTCCTGTGATGGACACGCAGACTGCTACTCTGATTGAACCTTTCTCCACATTCCATGCATTGATATGGCTTCTCCCCTGTGTGGGTCCTTTGATGGACACGCAGATTATCACTCCGACTGAAGCTTTCTCCACATTCTATGCATTTATGTGGCTTCTCCTCTGTGTGGGTCCTTTGATGGGTATGAAGATTTCTACTCTGGCTGAAGCTTTCTCCACATTCCATGCACCTATATGGCTTCTCCCCTGTGTGGGTCCTTTGATGGACACGCAGAAGGCTACACTGCCTGAAGCTTTCTCCACATTCCATGCATTTGTATGGCTTCTCCCCTCTGTGGGCCATTTCATGGTAATGCAGATGCGCACTCTGACGGAAGCTCTTTCCACATTCCATGCATTTATGCGGTTTCTCCCCTGTGTGGATCCTTTGATGGACACGAAGACTTCTACTGTGACTGAAGTTTTCTCCGCATTCCTTGCATTTATGTGGCTTCTCCCCTGTGTGGGTGCTTTGATGGGAATGCAGACTGTCACTCCGACTGAAGCTCTCTCCACATTCCATGCATTTATGTGGCTTCTCCCCTGTATGAGTTCGTTGATGGGAAAACAAATGTCCACTCTGACTGAAGCTTTTTCCACATTCCATGCAACTATATGGCTTCTCCCCTGTGTGGGTGCGCTCATGTACAGCAAGATGACTTTTCCTACCAAAATTTTTCCCACATTCCATACACTGATATAACTTCTCCCCTGTGTGTGATTTGGGATAAGGAAGTAGAGGACTTGCCATTCTTTTACATTTGCAATTCAAATATTATCCAAGGGGTTCACAAATATAACCTCCTGAACAGCACCATCTTTATACTGCTGTAGACTTCTGCTCTCTTTACCAAACCCTTCTATTTACAGCACAATCTGTACAGGCATGTAGCGACATATATTTTTCTACTACTTATTTTTGCTTCTTGTTATTGTTGCATATCTTCAAGTCACTTTAGACTTACAGTATTCCTAGAGCAAAGCTCTCACTAGGTGTTCTTCGCAAGCTTTGTTCAGAGGTAACCTGCCAGACAAATGAGAGGAAAATCATTTCAGCAGTTGAACAGAGAAAATCTCATGGAAGATCAAAAATTATAATTATTATAACTCTCTGGGAAAAATTGTGGAAACTCCACTGGAGGTATACTTACTCCTATGACCTAAAGGAAAACAACATAAAAATATTTCACAGATGGTACCTTACTCCAGTTAAAATCGCCAAATATAATAAAAACTATAACTATAGGTGCTGGAAGTGCAAAGTAGAGGAGGGAAACTTCTTCTACATGTGGTGGAACTGTAAAAAAGTCCATAAATATTGGGAAAAAATACACAAAGAAATGCAAACTGTGTTAAAATTAAATTTCCCTTTGAAGCCGGACTATTTATTATTGGGTCTGTTAGACTTTGATATAGATAAAAATTCTGAAAAAATGTTTGTGTATTGTATCACAGCAGCCAGGATGATCCTGGCAAAGAAGTGGAAAGAGGAAAGACTGCTGAAACTGGAAGACTGGACTCCCAAACTCTTTGAAATTATGAAAATGGACATTCTAACCCATTCGGTGGCTCAAGACACTGACAACAAGAAAACGGACTGGTCCAGTGTAATAGATTACTTAAAACAAAATAAGTTTGATTGGTGGATGGATATGGAATATTAAGTTATACAGTAGTTAAGTGCTAAGTTACGCTAAGGGTGTTAAAACCATAGTAGATGGGTTATATAGTGAAATTGTAGAGAAGACACGAATGCCATCGTACTTTTCGGAAGGGAAGGGAGGGGAGTTCGCAAGACTGGAAGTACTCGTGTCATGTTTGTCTAGTTAGTTAGGATGTTTTGTATATGTTTGTGTTCATGTTTATATTGTTGCTGTGGGTTGTATCGACATTTATGTTGTTTTTAAATCTTTGTAAAATTCAATAAACATCATTATTTTTTTAAGTATATTATTATTATTATTATCTCGCTTTATCTCTCCCGAAGAAGACTCAAAGCGGCTTAACATAAAAGCATCAGCATACATTTTATAATATTATTTATTTATTTATTTAATCATTTCGATTTGATAACCCGCCCTTCCTGAGGCTCGGGGCGGTTTACATATAAAACAGCATATAAGCACATAAAACAGCATATAAAACATGATTAAAACACATAAAATTCAATTAAAACAGTCATATAAATCATAACCAGGGCTGGTTCATAGCAGATGGTGGTGGTATGTCAAAGTAGTGAGCGTCAATCAAGCACTATCAGACTCCAAATGCCTGTCTGAAGAGCCAGGTCTTGCAGGACCTGCGGAATGCCATCAGGTCCTGCAAGGCTCGTATCTCCGGCGGCAGCGAATTCCACAAGAAAGGTGCCGCTACTGAGAATGCTCTCTGCCTCATGGAAGAGAGCCTGCAAGACCTTCAAGTAAATTTAGCCCCTCTGAACGCAGTGATCTTCTGGGTGCATATGGGGTAAGCCACTCCTTCAGGTACACTGGCCCCAAACCATATAAGGCCTTGAAAGTCAGAACTAACACCTTGAAGGAGACCCGGAATTCAATAGGCAACCAGTGCAGTTCGCGCAGGAGTGGCGTTATATGTGCTGTGCATGGGGCTCCTAGCAGCAAGCGAGCTGCCGCGTTCTGCACTAGTTTAAGTTTCCGGGTCGCCGACAAAGGAAGGCCAATGTACAGCGCGTTACAGTAGTCGAGCCTCGAGATGACCGTGGCTTGGATCACCGTGGCCAGGTAGCAACGGGAGAGATAGGGAGCCAGACGTTTCGCTTGCCGCAGATGGTAAAAGGCTGTCTTGCAGGCACAAGCAATTTGTGCCTCCATAGACAGCTGTGGGTCCAGCCGGACCCCCAAGCTCTTTACTGAGGACTGCGGGCGTAGTGCCACGCCATCAAACAGCTGGATCCCCCCCCCCTCCCCGGGGCGGCCCAACCACAAGATCTCCGTCTTCGCCGGGTTCACCTTCAACTTACTGGCTCGCAGCCATCCAATTACGGCTTCTAGGCAGAGATGGAAATTATCGAGTACAGATTCCGCCCTGGGGTCCATCCTCAGAACGAGCTGGGTGTCAACAGCGTACTGATGACATTCCAGCCCGAAACTCCGCACCAATTGGGCGAGTGGTCGCATGTAGATGTTAAATAACAGCGGGGAGAGAATGGCCCCCTGAGGGACACCACAATGTAAGGGGGTGCCCTCGGAGACCACCCCACCCCACTTCTCTCGCTGCAGGCGGCTTTGGAGGAAGGAGGACAGTCATTTGAGAGCTGTCCCCCTCACCCCCGCCACCGCCAGGCGGTGTGTCAAAAGTTGGTAATCGACAGTATCAAATGCTGCCGTGAGATCCAATAACACGAGCAGCGCTGATCCGCCTCGATCCAAGTGGCAATGGAGTAGGTCTGTGATGGAGACCAGGACGGTCTCTGTCCCATGGCCAGAACGGAAGCCGGACTGGAAGGGGTCTAGCCAGGTTGCATCATCCAAGAAAGCCTGCAGCTGCTCCATTGCTGCCCTCTCAATTACCTTGCCCAGGTACAGCAAATTCAACACTGGGCGGTAATTGGAGGGAGCCGCGGGGTCTAACTCTGGCTTTTTCAGCAATGGAGTTACCACCGCCTCTTTTAACTCCTCTGGAAAAGCTCCTTGCTCAAGGGAGCAGTTGACTATATTCAACAGAGGGCCGCGTAACCCCTCCACGCAAGCTCGAATCAGCGTGGAGGGGCACAGGTCGAGGGAGCAGGTGGTAGGTCGAAGAGCTGCGACTATCTTGTCAACATCCTCTGCGGCCAGTGGTCGAAACCGGTCGAAGGTGGCTCCGGCGGAGGGCCATGGAGTCTCAAGCTCCTGTACTGTATCAACTGTGGCGGGCAGGTCCCGGCGGAGCGTCGCAATCTTGTCTGCAAAGTGACTCTGAAAAGCCTCGACTGTAAGGGCCCGATCGTCGTTATTTGGGATGGTAGGGACCATCGTGAGTTGCCGAATTATCTTAAACAATTGAGCCGGGCGTGAGTCTGCAGACGCTATCAGGGAAGCATAATGAGAATTTTTCGCTTCCCTGGTAGCACGCAAACATTAAAACAGGATGAACATAGTGTTTAAAATTCCCATTTAAAACCCATTAAAACATATTCCGAGTTAAAAACCACAGCACCTCCTGAATTTGGTTCCCAGACCACTGAGGCCACCAAAAAGGACCAATACAGACCACACTTAGCACACACAGCCCCCATGACCCACTCTACGTCCTGGTGCAGTCTGGAGGAGGGTGGACCATGGATGATGGGACTTGAAGTACCTCTACTCACTTGCCAAGTCCGCTGCAACCCTCATCCAATCACTGATCGAGACCAAACTTGGCATACATAACCCCTATGACTGCCTTCACGTCCTGGTGAGGTTTGGGGAGGACATCCTATGACTAATCAACACGACCCCTGCCACACAGAGCCCTCATGATCCACTCTACATCCTGGTGCAGATCGGAGGAGGGTGGACCATGGATGATGGGACTTGAAGTAGCTCTACTCACTTCCCAAGTCCACTGCGAACCTCATCCAATTACTGATCGAGACCACACTTGGCACACTTGGCACACATAACCCCCATGACTGCCTTCACGTCCTGGTGAGGTTCGGGGGAGGACTGACAATGGATGATGGGATGGAACATGGATGATGGGACTTGCAGTACCTTCCCTCACTTTCCAAGCCTGCTACAAACCTAATCCAATGACTGATCAACACCAAACCTGGCACACAGAGCCCTCATTACCCACTCTACATCCTGGTGCTGTTTTGTGTGAGACGGACCACGGATGATGGGACTTGAAGTACCTTCACTCACTTCCTCAAAACTATGCAACCCTCATCCATTCACCAATACAGACCAAACTTAGCCCCCATCCTATCCTACTACACTTTGGGGGAGGGTGGACCAGAGATGATGGGACTTCCACTACCTTCAGTAATTTCATGATACCACTGCAAACTCCCAATAATGATGGATCAAGATCAAACTTGGCACACAGAGCCCCCATGACCCACTCTACATCCTGCTGCACTTCTCAAATGACCCGGGCACCGCCGGGTCCCCAAGCTAGTATATAATAAAGCGGAATGTTTGTGGGTATGTATGTATGTATGTGGCAGCGTTTTGATTGGCTCCGGCCTCTACATTCTGGCAACATGATTGGTTGCCAGTGAGGGAGTATTTGCATAACGAACATTCCGACCCTCTAAACTGCCAGAGTGGGGATAAGGCAAAGGCCTGAGGCAGTCGCAGAGGGGGTTGGCTCCCAGCCTCTACCTTCTAACAACATGGCTTGCCACTGAGGGAGCATATGCATAGGCACTCAGCTTGGCCACCATCAACATTCTGTCCCCACTTGGCTCTGTGCAAACAAAATGGATTCCTGTTTTCTCCTCCCCCTCAGCTTTTAGAAAATGGCATGGCTTGCCACTGAGGGAGCTGTTCCTTCCTCATTCTTTGCATACTTCCTGGAGATTTTTATGGTCTCCTAAGTCAGTTAAATTAGCCTCCACACAAAGTGGTAACTAAATTTCCAACTTGACAGATGACACTGTCTGTCGGGCTGTAAAGGTCGACAACAAGCTACACAATTTTGATCGGGAGCTTACTCCAACCCGGGCTGCCTTCAAACTCATGACGTTTCGGTCAGTAGTGATCTTAATGCAGCTGACTCCCAGCCAGCTGCGCCACAGTCCCATAGGTCTATTCTTAAAATCCAAAATCTAACAATGATTATTTCTAATGTTTATCTTTATCAATTTAACCGGGGCAACATCGGGTACCTAAGCAACATGATGAAGTTTGAGGGGAACGACTTAGTATGATGTGAGACCATCTACAACCTTACCCATTTTACTATTGAAACCATTCATAATTTTTTCCCAAATAACCAGGACCAAACTTGGCACGCAGACACCTGATAACCCAATTTACGTCCTGGTGCAGTTTGGGGGAGGATGGAAAGCAGATGATAGGATTTACAGAACGTTCACCCATTTTCAGACACCACTGTGACCCCCACTAATGATAGATCTGGACCAAACTTTTCTTAAGACATAACGTAATATATAACTAAACTGATATTACCTATCATCCAAAAACAAACAATACCCTTTTCAAATAACCCGAGCAGCGCCGGGTCCTCAAGCTAGTACATAATAAAAGAGAAAAAGATGTATGTATGTATGTATGTATGTATGTGGAGGAAGTGTCCACTTACACAGACAGCCTCGGGCCTCCACAAGCAGGCTATAATTCCAAGTGCTGAGAAGCCTCCAAAGGCACTCTCTCATCTGACATTGCAGGTTACAGTGAGCGCCCTTAACATGGAGCCCAAACACTGCCAATGTCCTCCCCAAACACTACGGCTCACCACCCAAGTAATGCTTTCATTCGGGGAGACTTCCATCCTACATGTGATGTGTTCCCTCTACCCCAGGCAGGCATCCCAGCGTTCCTTGTGTGGAATTGGCATGAGCCCGCCTCCTGCCTCTCCCTTAACCCTTTCCTATGACACACGGCAAACACAGAGGAATTCATCAGCAACTGAACAGACTGGAAGGGTTTGGGAGACTGACACAAGAGATATCCAGATATCCAGAGCACACTGAACCCAACAATGACCGTCCTGGTGCAGTTTGGGGGAGATGGACCACGGATCATGGGATTTGTAGTACTTTCAAACACTTTGATTCCCACAGTCCACTGTGGCCGCCAAAAAGGACCAATACAGACTACACTTGGCACACACAGCCCCCATAACCCACTCTACGTCCTGGTGCAGTTTCGAGGAGGGCGGACCCGGAATGATGGGACTTGAACTACCTCTACTCACTTCCCAAGTCCGCTGCGACCCTCTTCCAATTTCTGATTGAGACCAAACTTGGCACACATAACCCCCATTACTGCCTTCACGTCCTGGTGAGGTTCAGGGGAGGACTAACAATGGATGATGGGATTTGTAGTACTTCCACACCTCTGTTCCCATAGACCACTGCAGCCCCCAACAAACACCGATAAAGACCACATTTGGCATGCAGAGCCCCAGTGACTCACTCTACATCCTACTGCAGTTTGGAGGAGGGCAGACCATGGATGATGGACCTTGCCTTCCCTCACTTTCCAAAACTGCTGCAAACCTAATCCAATGACTGATCAAGACCAAACCTGGCACACAGAGCCCTCATGACCCACTCTACATCCTGGTGCAGTTTTGTGTGAGATGGACCACGGATGATGGGACTTAAAGTACCTTCACTCACTTCCTAAAAACAATGCAACCCTCATCCATTCACCAATACAGACCACACTTGGCACACAGAGCCCCCATGACCCAATCTACATCCTACTACAATTTCAAGGAGGGTGGACCAGATGATGGGACTTGCAGTACCTTCAGAAATTTCATGATACCACTGCAACTCCCAATCATGATGGATCAAAGCCAAACTTGGCAGACAGAGCCCCCATGACCCACTCTACGTCCTGGTGCTGCTTGGAGGAGGGTGGACCACAGATGATGGGACTTACAGTACCTTCAGTAATTTCATGATACCATTGCAACTCCCAATAAGGATGGATCAAGGCCAAACTTGGCAGACAGAGCCTCCATGACCCACTCTACATCCTGGTGTGGTTTGGAGGAGGTTAGACCATGGACGATGGGACTTACTGTGTCTTCACTAACTTCCTGACACCACTGTGAGCCATATCAATAACTGCTAAAGACCAACTACTACGTTTCTTGAAAAATCCGGGCACCGCCGGGTCCTCAAGCTAGTATAAATATAAAAAACAGTATGTAACTGAAGTGGCTAGACAGTAATGAATACAACACCTCACAAAAGTAGAAAATCACAGTGTTCCTGTAGTTATATGAGTCCCTGGCGAACTATAATGTCCATACACGCTGCAAAGGAGCGTGGTGTAAAAAGTATTGCGGTCTCCAACGGGAACAGCGTGTCCAGAGAGCTAAAGCTCCGTAACCCCAAAAACATACAGTTAGAGCACTTTATACAAGGAATTCAAGAGTTCTTCCAATGAACCGGGACAAGGGCGTATGGTGCGTTCAGCTGCCGATGCTCCGTATGTCCCGCGATCGGCCAACTGGCAATACAATATCTGGAATGCCTATGTGTGTGGAGTGAACTCTTTCTTTGAGATACCAATCTACCACCTTACCATATGGAGTTAAAGATGTTACTATTAATTTTACTCTAATGTGGCTCTTTGAGAACATTTTACATCATTGGATACACTACACCCTCTGTGTTCCATAGCTACGGAAGATTGACCTTGAGACATCTATCCTTGGCAGCTTGCGGAGATACTTTCTTTTGATGATGATTGTGCTTTAATACTTGATACTACACACCATATTTTGAGCATTTTTAGTGTCTGCCTCTTTGCGGGCATATCACACAGTCTTACCTCCTTTGTATTCTTTGTGTATTTTTTATGTCTGCCTCATAGCAGGCAATAAGGGACGACATTATATATCTATAAGAGCAATATTGCTATACTTCCGGGTCCGTGCCGCCTTGTGACGTAACCACATCGTTAACATAAGGGGGGAGGGAGGGAATGCCACACATGGGGGGCATCAATAAACAATTCCATATATTTAATGTTAACATAAGGGGGGAAGGAGGGAATGCCACACATGGGGGGCATCAATAAACAATTCCATATATTTAATGTTAACATAAGGGGGGAAGGAGGGAATGCCACACATGGGGGCATCA